>QEPC01007009.1:600925-630582 GCA_003113815.1 Sphenodon punctatus
CCCCCTTCCACCCGCACAGTCTGGGAGGGGGAGGGGAGGTTGTGTTTTTTCCCATTGATTTCAATGGGGACAGTTCCCCATTGAAATCAATGGAACAAATCTGGGACCGGTAAACCGGTACACAAATCCGGTAATCCGGTTTTTTTAAATCCAGTAACCGGTAAATCCGGTAGCTGGTATTTAACCCGATGTCCCACCCCTAGACTATCTATCTATCTATCTATCTATCTATCTATCTATCTATCTATCTATCTATCTATTATATTGTAGGGGGAGGCAGATAATATAATAGTGTGCATATGTGTCCTTCTGCTAAGATATATAGATTTGTCTTTTTTTATATTCCTTTCAAAAGTAACCATTGTTGTAAATCCTGTTCCTGTTAAGAAAACCTTGCTATGTAGTACTTGCACATACATCACACTGAGTTCCCTAAGGACAGTTATGTGACCAGTCTGCCGTTACAGTTAACTAGCCCAGGTAGCAAAAATATATCAGCAAGACCAGCAGTTGAGACATATCTAACCATCTAAAGTACTATATTTTGTTCTTGATTATGTACTAATCCTGATTTTTTTTGGTGACTGTAGAGAGGAGAAGGGTTTTGGGCTTCTTTCAGTTGTGGCATAAGCTTGGAAGAGAAGAGATTTGGCTGCTATTTTTAGTCCAATTATTTATTACATGTGTGACATGTGGTACATTCTTAGGTTCTCTGTGCCTTAGTTATTATACCAGAAAAATAAAGAGAATATTATATGGATGTTGTGAAGTGTCATTCATGAATATTTGAGAATGTTTTGGACAGTAGACAAAAAGAACAGAAACAAATATTTCTCTTATTAAAGGCTTTTTTTTTTAGTATAGTGCATATCTTAGCAAAAGTAACTTTTGATTCAGCAAAGTGTGCAGGACTCTATTGAGGCCCTTAAAAGCTTCTGAAATGTTACCCATAAAAATAAGGCACAACATTGCACCTCCTTATTTTTTGCCTTCCAAAATATTCCAGCCAAAATGTGTGTGTGTCATGCACCATCCTAGTAACTAACTTTCCTTTTCTGAAGCAGCACTGTTAATTCAGTCAGCAGCACTGGGGGATAAGATCACTTTCAAGGCTTCACAACTACTGAGGTTGGCACATGAGTGGCTGGTTGCTCACGCCACAGAGGTGCTTTGTGCTCTGATGCTCTCCCCTCCCCCATGGAACAACTCCTTCTGGTATTACTTCACTTTTCTGTTAGTGAGCACTTTCCTCATAAATATGACTGAACAGGTGTTACTTTGCTACTAACTGAGTTTCCAGCTGTCCTTCTCCAGCACAGACCAAGCAAAATCTGTTGTTTAGTTCTATTAGGCAGACTAGAGAACTATCAAGCCTGAGATGGAGGTCTTCCTTGAGGATATGGCAGTTTTGTTGCCAGAAGATGGTCAGGAAGGCCTGGCTGGCTAACAAAGACAGTCCTTCAGCTGCTGGGTGTAGTTCCAGATTTGCATCCCCTTTGGCAGCAGCACAGAGACTGCTGCAGTGTGGCCAGCCAGCAAAATTAGGAAATAAGGACCTCTTTTATTTACTCAGGCTGCTGAATCATGGGCATTCCTGTCTGCTTGGAGAAAAGTCAGGCAGTTCTACTTTCCACGGGAAGTCTCAAGAGTGTTTGGTAATTTCATCTCAGAGTGTTCACACACTTGTTTTAATGTGCTTTATGGAAATGGTGAAACTCAGCAAGTACAGTTGCTGAAGAAAAACATCTGCACTAACTAACTATTCACACACATTTGCATCTTTAAATAGAATTTTAGGCCTTGTAGCTGATTTCTAGCAATGTTTTTCAGTTACGAGAGCTAGGGCTCTCTTAGAGTCAGCTACTGTGAAGTGACTGGTTCCAAAAATTAAAAATTTACATGGACATGCTAAGTGCATCACATTGAAACACAGAATACTTGCCATAACACAAAAAAGGCATTTACAGTAAGTAGC
Organism: Sphenodon punctatus; assembly: GCA_003113815.1. Taxonomy (NCBI): domain Eukaryota; kingdom Metazoa; phylum Chordata; class Lepidosauria; order Sphenodontia; family Sphenodontidae; genus Sphenodon; species Sphenodon punctatus. Next base: position 602,901 of record QEPC01007009.1, read on the forward strand.
ACTTAGTGAGTGCTGCAAGAAAAAAAAATACAAGTTGATAGAAAAAATATATTTGGTTAAAAAAAAAAAGAAAGACCAACCATAAATTCTGTATAGACTGTTGGGACTCTATCCTGGGCCTCAGAGAGATGTGTGCAACTCCCACTAACTTCAGTGAGAGTTGTAAATATGTATCTGAAGTTGGCATTTGGTCTAAAATATTTAGAAAAAGCTTGGTTATAATCTGTAAATTAGTATTAGCAATGTGTACATTATTTATTTATTTAATATTATTTTTATACCACCCCCCTGCCCCAATGGGAGCCCGGGGTACATCAGAGTTCAGAGAGTTTGGGTCTGTAGATTTTATCTTTTTTTTCTCATGGTCATGGATATACGAGAAGTAGAAATATATGACTCACGCTGGGCACAATCCTCATTTGTAAGATGTACAAGTGGATTATTCACACATAAGGTAATTTCAGACATGACGTACCGTTTGGCCTGCCATGTTGAATCCTGGACTGGGATCTCTCTCAGATTCCAGTCCGTGATGAAGCTGGCCATCCTTTAGATGTGCCGGCTCCATCACGCTGGGGAATCTCGGTGGGGGCGGGGCTACGTGGTGCAATGTGCGGCCGCACAGCCCCGCCCCCCTGCACTCCCACAGCTGCCCACCCTCGGGGAGACGGATCGTGGTCGGGGCCACAATCCGTGATGGGCCAAGGTAACAGACGTCGCATCATGGCCAATCTAAGGCCAACCTGAGGTCCAGAACTGTGGTTAGCTTTGATCCCTGCCAGAAATTCACCGTGGTGAACATCTGGCGGGGATCAAACAGACGTTACTGCGATCGCTGCCAGCACACGGAATCCACTGGAATTCGCTGTGGTGAGCAGCAATTTTGTAATGTCTGAAATTACCCATAGTTGTATGTTAAAGTGCTGCATTAGACTCAAATAGACACCAAATTGTCATTCACAGTCAGAGGGTGTTAACAAATGTGACAGTGTCCTGCTTTGGTATGCGGGCCACCATCACGTTTGTTAAGGGGCATCCAGAAGTTTACCCTGGAGTTTCCCTGGGCGTGGTGGCAGCTAGCTTGGACAGTGACTCTGGAGACTTCCGGAGTCACTGCCTGGCCTAGCCACTACCACGCCTGGGAAAAGACCTGCCCGACCAGGCTATAGGTAGCTATGGCCGCCTATCATGAGGGGAGGCGGGCTGCAGCACCTCTCACCTCCTCCCCGGGCCTAGCTGTGTGAATATTTGTTCTACGGCCAGACTTGATCCTGACGGGTGCGAGCGGCATCCCAGTCCAGAACGTGGTGTGATGGTGGACTGCCACTGTCATGTATGTTTTCACTTAGAGACACCATTGTCCATAGCCCAGTCACACTTATGCATGCAGTGCTGCCCCCACCCCCTCTGCATGCTGAGCCCTGAGTAACCCATCTGTTTGATCAGTGCTTAACTGAGGTCTGACCACACCAGGTACAGAGGCACATTCTGTGCTCCTACATTACAGGCAGCAGCCCACTGACCATGGTTATACATACAATAATACTTCATACTGTGAATCAGGATAGGTTTAGCACAGGACTTTGATGCACAGGTTATGCACACACAATTCCCTTGTGCACCTGGATGAATGTGAATCATGACAGTTGTCAATAAAGAATGCTAAAAATTTGTTTTTGTTTATTTATTTATTTGGATTTCCACCCCGCCCTATCCACAAAGGCTCAGAAAGGTTTACATAAAAACATTCCATAAAAATAAAACCCCTAAAACAATAAAAGACATTCACCCACACAACTCCATCCCAAACCAAAAATCTATCCCAGCCTTTTGAAAGACTGGCAATCTAAGAGGTTTCTTCTCCCTTGGTGAATAGCTGGTCTGCTTCTTGCCTTCATGCATTACCACTGCAAACCATAAACAGTACAGATAGCCAGCCCTTTATGAAAGGCTTTCACCCAGTTGGTATATGCAGGATTTTTCTGTTAACACCCGTTAGTAGCAAAAAATTTCCCGTGTATCAACATTTCCCATGTATCTTTACTTGAAGAAACAGATTTTCAGTTCAAGTTGAAAAATAGGCTTTGTTTGTAGTTTTATTTTTGCTTTAAATTAGCTTGTCACCTTTTTTTATATGTTAAGGGTTGTTGTTACATTGAACTGTTTTGTGCCTGATTCATTTTTTAAAAAAAAGCTGCATAGGAATTTTGCAGACTTTGGATAATTCCAGACGTTACGTGCTCCCGGGTTACCACAGTGGATTCCCAACTGTGGCGAGCCAGCTAGCCCCCTCCCGTGGTCCAGGACAGCCCCGAACAGACGTGACAGGAGTGGAACCACGGCAAGGAAACGGACTGCTGAACCATGACCTGGGGCAGAGCAACAGACTTTATGTCAACTCCAGACCATGGTCAGAACACCCAGAAGCCACCGGGTCGGGAGGCAGCCATGGCCGATGGAGGGCAAACAAAGCCAAAAGCGCCAAAAGGCAACGCCTGCACAAGGGAAATGGGAAGGGAGGGGGAGCCGGGAGAAGAGCTGCAGAGGTGGCACATGCAACAGGGACAGGGAAGCCAAGGACACAGCAGAACACAAACCACACACACACGCCCAGGCACAAACACACCCGAACAGGAACGGAAGGAAGCGGGGAGCACACTGGGGCACACAGGGAAACAACAACACAGGACAGGGAATGGACAGACACCCAGGAAGGAACACGCACACCGGGCGCCACACACAGCCAAGAGCAGCGGCATGGAGGGGGAGGAAGGGGTCATCACCCCGGGAAGGCCAACACACACAGCACCACGGACACGGGGGGTGGGGGCCACGGGAGGGGAGGGGACCGGCTCGGGAACAGGCTAGGACATGGGGTAAGGCACCCAGAACCCCACTGACATCACAGGCGGCATGAGCCAACCAACAGCAACACAGGCTGCCCAAGTCACAGGGGTCCCCATGAGGACAGAGTAGGGTCACAAGGGGAGGGCAAGCAAACAGAGGAAGGCACCGGAGCGGTCAGAGGTAGGTCCATACGGCAAGGATCCCCCTCGTGGATGCAGAAGCACTGGTGGGGACGGATGCCAGCTGGATCCTACGTGCAGCACATGCAGCCCTCCTCCCTGGAGGAAGCTGGGATGCACTGTCCTGGGGTTCCAAGACCTGCACAGTCACAGAGGCACCCAGGGGGTGGGGGCAGGTCACGGGATGACTACACCACGGGGAGAGCTGGTAGAGGTCACAGGCAGCAGGAACCAGCCGGGAGCACATGGTGGGACTGTCATCCATTACACCGAAGACACAGGGGACCTCACATCCAGGTGTACGGGGCCATGAAGGGGGCTGGGACGGGTTGCCTGGTAGCATGCCATGTGGTGGGCAACAATGTAGTAGGCCTCAAACAGATCCAGGCCGGCCAGCCCCACCTGAACATCAGCATGGGTATACACAGCAGCCAGCACCACCAGCTCTGGTTCGGTGGGCTCCGACAAGGAATAGTCAGCAGCAGGGGACCAAGGTAGGTGCCCGAGCTCCAACAGGCAGCAATACGCTGCCCCACGCGACCGCTGGTAGCCACGGGCTCTGTGGATGCAGCAGGAGGAAACAGCCAGGGCAGGGCCCCCCTCCTCCAGACAGGTAGTGAACCAGGCCACAGACCGAGAGGATGGACACGGTCTCCGCCGTGGACCACGCCACATGCGAGCACCTCATCTCCGGAACGCACCCATCAGGAAAGAGACAGAGGCCCAGCGCCTCCGCATGGAGCCAGCACTTGCTAGCTGTGGCCACCCAGCACGCCCACCATGGGCGCAGGCATTCCCAGGCCAGGCTCAGGGCCCTGCGGGCATCGGGCATGCCTCGCCCGATGGTCCCGTCCCAACCTCTGGAACCATGGTTGGATTTAGCTCTTACGAGTGATTGTGGTGAACATCTGGGTGCCACTGATCAGACGTTCACGGCTCTTTGGCCATGCCGCGGGATTGTCTGTGGTTGACTGTGGGTGATTTCAGACATGACGGGGCGGCTTTGGCCCCATCACGGAATCACCCTTTTGATTCCCCGCCGGAATCGCCCTGTCACAGCCAGCAGATGTGCCAGCCAATCCCGGCGGGGAATCGCGGGGTGTGTGTGTGTGGCGGGGCTTAGTGGCGCAATGTGCTGCCGTACAGCCCCACCCCTCCACGCTCCCCCAGCCGCCTGCCCTCCGGGAGATGGGCGGGCGCAGCGGCCAATTTGGCTGCTGCGTCTGATTCCGACCCGTGGTCTGGGCCACGACCCGGAATCGGCACCAGTAACAGACGTTACCGGCTGCTGATACCAGGTTGTGGTTCAACTAACCACGCTTTTGGCGATGGTCCCCAGACCAGCCTCGAAAGCGTGGTTATTTTGATTCCCGCCAGAGGTTCACTGTAGTGAACCTCTGGCGGGCATCAAACAGACGTTACGGGACCATTCCCCACCACAGGGTATTGTTTGTGGTTCAGCGTGATCTTGTAACATCTGAAAATACCCTGTGATCTTGTAATGTCTGAAATTACCCTTTAGCTGGAAAGTCAAAACTGCTTCTGAAGTTCATGAGTCTCTTTCCCTTTTCACTTCTGTCCTGTGTGAAAGTTGAAGGAGCATGACCAGCAGGTAAAGAGGACTGGGTTAAAAACGCAGCTTCCACTTGCTTATGTTTTGGCTACTTTGAGATCTTAAAGCTGATCTTGCAGCCTGCTTGACATCAAGCTGAGATTTACAAGCTAAAGGGAACAGTTATATAATAGATAAAAACAGGCAGGCAAAGATCATAAAAAGAAATAGGTTTAGTACAGTGTCAGTGATGGTTTGCTATTTAGAATAGTTTCTGTATATTCAAACATTCATACAACAATAATATCATGTCTGCATAGGATATGCAATTTAATACTAAATTTGGTTACAAAATATGCAGCCCCACTAGTGCAGACTATTTTTCTTTCATAGGCTGCATGACATAAATCCCTATTTATCTGCCAGCAGCATAAATTGATTCATATGTTGTAAATTTAATCTTTTTCTTTTTCTTTTCTTTTCTTTTTTTTGTAAAGGACAAAGAGGAGTTTGTAATAAAACTGGTTGAAAAATTTCAGTTAAAATAAAAATTTGCCAAAAACCCCCGAGAATTTTCATGGACATTTTTTCTGTTTATACAAGCATTCACGGTGAAGTACATTATGAGGGTTTACACAAAAGCTTCATGTGAATGCAACAGTAATCACCTTGACAATTAAAAAACCTCAACTGCCTGATATTATTCGGTATCCATCATGAAAGATGAGTAACCATGCCTAAAATATTTTCTAAAGCATTTTAGCAGGTGATTATTATAATATTTGTTAGCAGCTGAAAGGGATGATTTTTTAAAAAAGAAAATCCACTTAATACCGTTGTTACTTTTATTTAAAAGCGTGGTAGATTTCTTTTACAAACCTTTTAGAGCATTTATGCATACACAAATATATAGATGTTTATATATAGGTAGAGCTATAGATACAGGTTATGTAACTTCATAATTTTCAAAAGCCTTACTTTCAAAGTAGTAAACAAGAGGTTGTAAAACCATACAGTTTTCAGCTTATATTAAACAGCATTGTTGCAGTAGGCAGGGATCAAGGAATGGTGTTTGGTTGTTTTCTCACAGTTAGATGGTTGCCATCTGGCATTGATAGTGAGATGGTGTTGTCATCAGTTTCTAGATGCAGGAAAGGAATGAATCCTCATCTGTTTACTGTGGATAAGCAAAAAGTTGATAATCTATAAAATCTTGTTACCTTAAAGAAAGCAAGCTTGGAATTTGTTTACACAACATAAGCCAGCTCTAACTTTCATGTTATTAATATGATAAGTTTCTTGTCAGAGCAATGTAGATGCTAATAAACTTCACATTTGTTGAAAAATATTTTAAGAAAAATGTCTTCCTCAAGGGCTTCTTTGTTTAATTTTTTTGATGGCACTAGCTTCGCTAACTTTGATTTAAAAAGGAAATAAAATGAGATTGCCCCTGGACGGGAATATAGAATAGCTGCTTTTATTTGGGGCTGTTAGGAATTCTTTCTCTCTCTCTTTTTTAAAAAAGTTTTATATTAAGAAGAATGTAACCATTAAATAACAGCATTCTGTGCCTAAAGCGAAGGCTGCAGAAATTTCAGACAACACCTGTTAAGCACATAGTTTAAACCTGCCCAGTCCAGAGGTGAGGTAATATCGTGCATAGCTAGTTCGATTTACTATCTGGCTTGCGTTCTTGTTTGTCTTTTCTTTGCCACTCATAAATCTTTCAGCTTTTACCATAATCGTTTATCATTTTTTCCTGTTTCCAGTTTTTCACAAGATGCTTTGTCTATGATCACCTAAAAGCTCAGGTTCTGTTTAACTAAGGAAGTTCAGCCAGCTGAAGCTTTTGCAAAAAGGAAGAAATGGTGGGCAACCTCTTGAACTTTAAAAACAAAATACTCTTTTAGATCAGGCACTCGTGAAACTCTCTCATTTTCCTTGATTGGGGATGACCCTAGTACAAGCTAATATTTATTATTTACTAGTTTGTTTTGAACATATAATACAGTTGCTGGCTTGAGGTTACCAAATCATAGGGTTATTGAAAGAATCCTGGTTGCCTTCCATTGCATAAAACATAATCAGTATTAATTTTTTTTAGTCTTTTTCATTTTTTATATTTAATATTTTGTTTAAAGCACAAAGATCTACCTCATTAACGACTTGTCAGAGCTTCCTTTTTTTAGGAGCAACTGGTTCTTTTTTAAAAGTGGAAAAGCAGAGGGAGTTTTAAAAAAAATTAAATATTAGGTGTAAGGTCTGACTGTGTTAATTTTAAATCATTTCTGTAATATTTCCCCCTTTCATTTTATTTTTCAGATGCTCACATAATATGGCAAATCATTTTACAATGGATACAAAAGGAACATTAAATATATTAAAATCTGCATTTTAATAAAGCTGTCAGTGTATAATACATATCCTGCAACTAAGGAAAAATGTTAAAAAGCAATAAAAGGGTAATATAGGCACAGAACTCTTTAATAACTTTTTCTGTTTTACAATCTGATACAAATATATGTGGGATTAAAAAAGCTGAATGGGAGTCTAAAAAGTATCCCATTCTACATTTTGTATGTTGCATGTTTAGCTCGAATACTAGAACTATACACATACAGTTTGCATTTCATGCATCCTATGAAATGAAAGTACATGTTCCATTTTTCTCTTTACAGATGGAGTGGATGTTGAGGATGACCCCACCTGTTCATGGCCAGCTTCATCACCTTCTAGCAAAGACCAGACTTCACCAAGCCATGGAGAAGGTTGTGACTTTGGTGAAGAAGAAGGTGGTCCAGGATTGCCCTACCCATGCCAGTTTTGTGATAAGTCCTTCAGCCGCCTCAGCTACTTAAAGCATCACGAACAAAGCCACAGTGATAAGCTCCCCTTCAAATGCACATATTGCAGTCGCCTTTTCAAACACAAACGGAGCAGAGATCGCCATATAAAACTTCACACAGGAGACAAGAAGTATCACTGCAGTGAGTGTGATGCAGCATTTTCTAGAAGCGATCATCTTAAAATTCACTTAAAGACTCATACCTCCAACAAGCCATATAAATGTGCCATTTGTAGACGTGGATTCCTCTCATCTAGTTCACTGCATGGTCACATGCAGGTTCATGAGAGAAACAAAGATGGTTCCCAGTCTGCTTCCAGGATGGAGGAATGGAAAATGAAAGACACTCAGAAGTGCAGTCAGTGTGAAGAAGGCTTTGATTTTCCTGAAGATCTTCAGAAACATATAGCAGAATGTCACCCTGAGTGTTCCCCTAATGAAGACAGGGAAGCTCTCCAGTGTGTTTACTGCCATGAACTCTTTGTAGAGGAAAGCTCTCTCGTAAATCATATTGAACAAGCTCATAATGGAGAAAAGAAGAATTTGTGCAGTATTTGCTCAGAGAACTTCCACACTGTGGAAGAGCTTTACAGTCACATGGACAGTCACCAGCAACCAGAATCATGCAATCATAGCAACAGCCCTTCTTTGGTAACTGTTGGCTACACCTCAGTATCTAGCACCACGCCAGACTCAAACCTCTCAGTGGACAGTTCAACAATGGTAGAGACTGCTCCTCCAATAACAAAAGGCCGTGGAAGGAAACGGACAGCCCAACAAGTACCAGATATTACTGGCCCTTCAAATAAGCAAGCAAAAGTTAGCTACAGCTGCATTTATTGCAACAAGCAATTATTTTCAAGCCTTGCAGTTCTGCAGATTCACTTGAAAACTATGCATTTAGATAAACCTGAACAAGCCCATATCTGTCAGTATTGTCTGGAGGTATTACCATCACTCTACAACCTGAATGAGCATCTTAAGCAAGTCCATGAAGCTCCAGATCCAGCATTGATTGTTTCTACCATGCCTGCCATGGTCTATCAGTGCAACTTCTGCTCTGAAGTATTCAATGACCTCAACACTCTCCAGGAACACATCCGATGTTCTCATGGATTTGCAAACCCAGCTACTAAGGACAGTAATGCATTCTTTTGTCCACATTGTTATATGGGATTTCTCACTGATTCTTCTTTGGAAGAGCATATTAGACAAGTCCATTGCGACCTTAGCAGTTCCCGTTTTGGTTCCCCTGTACTTGGAACCCCAAAAGACCCTGTAGTGGAAGTATATTCTTGTTCCTACTGTACAAATTCTCCAATTTTTAACAGTGTTCTTAAACTGAACAAGCATATCAAAGAGAACCATAAAAACATTCCATTGGCGCTGAACTACATCCACAATGGAAAGAAATCCAGAGCCTTGAGCCCCTTATCTCCTGTAACTATAGAGCAGACGTCGCTAAAGATGATGCAGGCTGTTGGTGGTGCTCCTCCACGTCCAGCTGGTGAATACATTTGCAATCAATGTGGTGCTAAGTACACTTCCCTGGATGGTTTTCAGACTCATTTAAAAACACATCTTGACACTGTCCTGCCAAAATTGACCTGTCCACAGTGCAACAAGGAGTTTCCCAATCAGGAGTCCCTGCTGAAGCACGTTACCATTCATTTCATGATAACCTCAACATACTACATCTGTGAAAGTTGTGACAAACAGTTCACTTCAGTGGATGACTTGCAGAAGCATTTGCTTGATATGCATACGTTTGTATTTTTCCGCTGCACCTTGTGCCAAGAGGTTTTTGACTCTAAAGTTTCCATTCAGCTTCACCTGGCTGTGAAGCACAGCAATGAAAAGAAGGTGTACAGGTGTACGTCCTGTAATTGGGACTTCCGCAATGAAACTGACCTGCAGCTTCATGTTAAGCACAATCACCTAGAGAACCAAGGAAAAGTGCATAAGTGTATTTTCTGTGGTGAGTCTTTTGGTACAGAGGTGGAGCTTCAATGCCACATCACCACACACAGCAAGAAATACAACTGCAAGTTTTGCAGCAAAGCGTTTCATGCTATCATATTGCTGGAGAAACACTTGAGGGAAAAACATTGTGTTTTTGAAACAAAAACTCCAAATTGCGGAACCAATGGAGCATCTGAGCAAGTTCAAAAAGAAGAAGTGGAGCTCCAGACCTTGCTGACAAACAGCCAAGAGTCGCATAACAGCCATGATGGCAGCGAAGAAGATATTGATACGTCGGAGCCTATGTATGGATGTGATATCTGTGGAGCAGCCTATACGATGGAAACTCTTCTGCAGAATCACCAACTTCGAGACCACAACATTCGACCTGGAGAAAGTGCCATAGTTAAGAAAAAGGCAGAACTCATTAAAGGGAATTACAAGTGTAATGTGTGTTCTCGAACATTCTTCTCTGAAAGTGGGCTCCGTGAACACATGCAGACACACTTGGGACCAGTGAAACACTATATGTGTCCAATATGTGGTGAGCGGTTTCCATCTCTTCTGACTCTTACTGAACATAAAGTCACACATAGTAAGAGCCTTGATACTGGAAACTGCAGAATTTGCAAGATGCCTCTCCAGTGTGAGGAGGACTTTTTAGAGCATTGTCAAATGCACCCTGATTTGAGAAATTCTTTAACAGGATTCCGCTGTGTGGTGTGCATGCAAACAGTGACCTCAACTTTGGAACTGAAAATACATGGAACATTCCACATGCAAAAAACAGGAAATGGTTCTGCAGTACAGTCCACAGTGCGTCCACAGCATCTTCAGAAACTGTACAAATGTGCTTCTTGCCTGAAGGAATTCCGTTCAAAGCAGGATTTAGTGAAACTTGACATCAATGGCTTGCCATATGGTCTGTGTGCTGGCTGTGTTAATCTCAGTAAAAGTGGTAGTCCAAGTGTTAACGTCCCTTCAAGCAGTAACAGACAGGGCCTGGGCCAGAATGAGAATTTGAGTTCCATTGAGAACAAAAGCAAGGCAGCAGGACTGAAGACTCGCTGTTCCAGTTGCAATGTTAAATTTGAATCAGAAAGTGAACTCCAGAACCATATCAAGTCAATCCACAGAGATCTGGTTCCAGACAGTAACAGTACACAGCTAAAAACACCGCAAGTATCTCCAATGCCCAGAATCAGCCCATCTCAATCGGACGAGGTACCTTTTTTATCTCCTGCTTTTAACTTCTTTGACAAAACTGTTTTATAGTCCCATGTTCTCAAGCTTTAATATTACTTGCCAGGAAATGCTTAGCCTGAACAATTTCTCCCATAGCCATTAGCTAGCAATTACTTGCTTCTTGATAAGCTTTGATTTTTTGGCTTCAATGGTGCAAAATAGGACTAATTCCAGTCTCCCTAGGATATTGTCTTCTGTATTACTGAAGAGACCTATCTTCATGCCAGCACAACTGAGATCTGGAATCTTAGTTTAGCTTCAGTGTGAGCTGGAATCCCTAGTTAAGAGTTGTGCTTACGGCACAGAGTGTTAATGACATAAAAGTAAACTACATCGAGACAATGGGTTGGCAGAGAGAGTACTATTTAAAAAAATATTTATGAACAACAGAGCAGGGAGGTATTTTTAAAAATTACGTTGTTGACATTAATTTTCTCTCCTTATATTTTGGTTTCAATGAAAGCCAGAGTGTATCACCTAATTTTGCCACAGGGTGAATTATGCTTTTCTGTTGCAAATCCACATTCTGTTGTTATTTTTAGGCACTATAATATCATCAGATGCAATAGGAACCTAGTGATTAAAACTTTTCCTGTGAAGAATAATGTGAAAAGTAAAATGACAGTCCTTTTTGATAGATTTCATGTGCCATCAAATGTTTGCAATAGTCCATGGACCAAGAATAAAATGTGGTAGTATAGAGAATGTCACGGCAGCAGCTTCATGTGGTGAGAGGGCAATCTTTTAATGGTCCAGAAGTAGAATCACTAAAGCATGCAATCAGCATGTTATTTCCAGGATGGGGGTATGTGAGATTTTTAGAATATTTAAGTCCATAGTAGTTCAAGAAGATAGAATCCCATAGGGCTGAAAGGGATGTTAGGGGTCATCTAGTCAAACCTCCTGCATTAAAGCACAGTTTAGCTTAAACATACCTAGGATATATGCCTAAAATTTGTAGGTAAGACCAAGAAAGCATTGTTCCTGAGTAGTGTTAAACTGTACTACAGGTTACATTCTAGCCTAGGTATAGAGAAAATGGAACCATCTGCATGCTTGCACATAATTTATTTATACATAATTTATTTATACATCAATTTAGTATCCCGTACCATCCAGCCTAAAGGCACCACCATTTGTGGTGCCACCTGGTGGGTTAAACAAATATTCTACCATATCATATAATCGAATCATGTTAAGTAACATGTCTCTCTCAACAAAGAAATCCATAAGGAAAAATTAGTGTTTACCAGCAGTTGCACACATATGCCCTGATCCAAGGTTCACAAGTGCAGACCAAAACTGGAATTGCACACACATAGTGTGCACGTGTAAGGGGGACCGGGGAAAGTCCCCACAAACGCAGCCTACTTCTCCCGGTTGCCGCAGGATCTGGAGGCAGGTGACTTTTTCTGAGTCCCCTGTGCACACACTCACTGTGTGCATGTATGCAATTCCAGTTTTGGTGTACACTGATGCCTACGGATCTTGGATCAGGGCTTTAATTTGATAGGCACAGGAAGATGATAATGTCGTATGTTGATTAGGAGAAATGGATTAACCAGCCTCTTTCCCCTCATTCCACTTTCCTCCAATGCTGTCTGTTATATTCTGAAATTAGGAAAGGTTTTCGTCTCCTCTAGCATGCTTAAAATACACCTCATTCTTCCAAAGCACACTGAAACCCATGCACATTATTAAGACAGATCTAGGTGGTTGATAATTTGTTTGCACCCTCAAAAGCGCCTCCTCTTTTCAACCAGCATGCTCTTAAGAGGACCTGGGTTTGCTTCATCATCACTTGACTATCTAATCTCAGTAATATTCAAATTTGATTGTATGGTATATACTTGAGTCATGTCTATAATCGAAATACCTGCACACCGTAGCTTTCTGATTGTTCTTTCTGCTTTCTGTTGGTAGAGCCAGCTAATAATTGGGTGAAGACAACAATTCATATGAGTTTTAAAGCATTAAACTTTGCTTTTTACTCACTGCCTCCAGGTTTTCTTTTGAAAATCTATCTTGCATGTTGATCATCTTTGAATTAAACAAATCTGTAGGATTGTTCTCAGCTCTTGTGCTCAGCATCTAAGTTTCTGAAAAGTGCCATTCAGCTCCCTGTACGCTAAGCTGCTGTTTGAATGATTGCAATTTTAGCCTGCAGATAAGTGACCTAGTACTTCAGATATTTTGCTAATTCAAAATACTGGGCTGTAAAAGTTATGCAGTCCTATACACGTTTGCAGATAGTTTTAGAAGTATCAGCAAGCATTTCACAAAAAGGTCAATAAGAATAGTTTTATAAGGTTTTAAATATGCCAGAAGAAACTGAGATTTAGCCTAAAAGGCTTTTGTTGCAACAGCAAGAAACTGATTATGAACAAAATAATCACTGATTTTTATATACAACTTAAAAAAATTAAAATACAACATCGTGAAAAGGTAATTTCATTTCTAGGTTTTTTTTTCAGGTATAAAGATAATTATAGGGACCATTTTATAGTTTTAAATACATTTTAATCTGACAGTTACACATTGCAAATCAAACCATTTAAAAATGCTCTGCAGCTATGTTTTTAAAAATTGTAATAACAAAAATTCCCTTAAAAATAAATAGGGCAAGGAATCATTTTAGTTTACGAAGGACTACATTTTATGATTATGATAATGTGATAGATTGACTCTTCCAACGATAGCAGGAAGAGCAGTAAAGCCATGGTCCCGTCACTGATTGGTCTGAAAATCCTTTATTATTCAAGAAATGGATATGGGTGCTGAAGACATATATGCTTTTTGTAACAACAACAGAAAGAGAGAGCAAGAAAGGTGAAACTCCAGCTCAAGTATCCTGGTTTGTTAGCTAATTGTTCCTAACTTCCTACGTTTGCTCTGAAAGGGCCCAGTCACGCAGCCTCCTTTCTTTGTTGTTGTTATGATATAAAGAATAGGCATTCATAGTTACCTCACTCATATCCTTTCCTAATATCCATAGGTCTAAAATTGGAGAGAATCTGGCATCAGGGGTATTCACCAAGTCTTGATTGAGTTGCAGAAACCTAAAAAGAATCAGCTCAGGTTGGCGTGTATGGGTGTGAGGGGTGTGTGTGAATAAGTTTACCACCTTCTCTCAGGGTTTCACCTGAAGGAGGCAGGGCAAAGAGGCTTTCCTGTACCTTTCATATGTGGCCTTTCCTCCTTGAGAGTATTGTGACATCACAACACGAACGGAGCAGGGCCATATCAGAAAGAGGACAAGAGAGCCTCTTTAGTCTTTACCCCAGTTCTCTGAACCCCAATTTCTCTGGGTTATCCAGGTAACCTAGAGATATCAGAGCTTTGCCAAGTGTTGATGGGTTAAAACCTGGAGACTTTGGGTGAAATCTGGAATGGTGGTCACCTTAGGTGTGAAATGTTTTGCCTATCCTTTTCACATAGCATGCCCAGTGAATTAGCAGAGTGAATGTATTCAGGGAGGGAGTTCCAGGCATGTTTCAGTGAGAATGAATTTCTTGCATATGTTATGTCTGTGTGGCGTATTTCATTTGTTCATTGCTATGGCATTTCTTAGGGCTCTGTCACAGTACACCCCCCAGCATGGGGGAAGCCCAACTCAGGCTGTGCTTCATGTTGGCTTCCCCTGATCGGGGAGGGCTGTGCTACTGTGCCCTTGAATTCTAAACTTAAGCTGCATGTGTTTTGATAGGAAATGCAGTGTATATCCTGTTGATGATTAACATTTGTAACTGGAGAAATAGGCATGATTTAGAGAACAGGGAACCAAATTCTGTTCCAACTCCCTCTTGATTTTTACAAGGCACTTAACCTCTCCTGTAAACCTCAGTTTCCTCTTCTGTAAAATGGAGCAGTTACATACTTATTTCAGAAGGCTGAAGTGAGATTCAGGCCGACTTCTCGCATTACCTTATCTTCCGTGATGTATTGTATACCGTGAATGTCTGTGATGTCACCAATTGCAGGAGGAGAGAGCACTGGCAGGGGCTTCAGGGGCTATACGTGGCATAGGCACTAAAGTAAGTTGAGAATAGCACCTGACTGGCTGACATCTGGGCTTAGGTGTGGCTGAGAGAGCCACAAGCCTAAAGAGCCTGAGTAAGGCTCAGTCAGTGGAGAGATTGTGGGAAAGCAGGAGCTGGGTGGACGCTCTGATTCAGGGACTGAGCAGCCTGGAGCTAAGGGTTGGGTTTGAATAGAAACTGAACGCAATCAGACGTGCGTTTAAATCGCACAGCCACGGCGGCGGCATCGTGCGATTTAAAGCACCGCGCACTTCCGGGTTGGTGTGAATGCAACATTTCCGCCTAACCCAAACTGTTGGAGTGTAGTTTGAAAAGCTGCTCCGAGCAGCTTTTCAAACCGCGCTCCAACAGTTCGGGTTAAGCAGAAATGTGCGCACTCACCGCATTCACACCAACCCGGAAGTGCACGGTGCTTTAAATCGCACGATGCCGCGGCGGCGGCTGTGCGATTTAAACGCACGTCTAAATGCCGCCTAAAGGGTGCTTGAGGAGACAGGAACTGGGCTCTCTGCTCCACACAAACCCTGCTTAAGTGGGAGTTGACTCAGCTAGAGGGTTTAGTGGGCTCCAGGAGGGATTTGTGCCTGGCCCACAGAGCTGGTGAGAAGACTGTCAAGAGATTGAAGATTGTGAGGGGCTCACCACTGGCCTGAGGAAGGACAGTGCTGTATCCAGAGGGGCTTAAATAGAGAAGCCCTGCACCCCACAGGTCTGAACTGTATATATAGAAACCGTATGTGGTGGGACACTTTGAAATAAAGGACACTTGCGTGGAAATTCTAGAGGGGAGGGAATGCTAGAGAAAGCCTAATGGAAGAGGTCATTTTTTAGGAGGGATTTGAAGGCTGGGTGGGAATTAGCAGAGTTAATGTATTCAGGGAGGGAGTTCCAAGCATGTTTCAGTGAGAATATTATGTCTCTGTGGCATATTTCATTTGTGCATTGCTATGGCATTTCTTAGGGCTCTGTCACAGTACAACACACCCCTCCCCACCCAGTTGGGGAAGCCATGTTGGAATCCAGCCCATGCCAACTTCCACAGGTGGGGATATTTGAAAAGAGCTTGCCTCACAAACAGACCCATACTACACAGGCTTGTTAGTACCTCAGGCCCTTTTCACACAGCAACCTGCCCACAGGGGAAACCAGCATATGGGAATTATCATTATTTATTAATAGAGCATTTTTAGTGTTCAAAGTTCTATTCCTATTTTACAGATGAGGAACTGAGGCTGAGAGATAATGGCTTCCCTAAAGGAACCCAGAAAGTTCATTGCTAGACAAGATTTGAACCCTGGTCTCCTAGGTCAAAGGTCCAATACCTTGTCCAGGCTACACTGGCATGTTGTGTAAAAGAACTCTCAACACAAGTTCTGCTTCACTAAGGCATTAGTGAAGTTTAGAGGAGGTTAAAGGGTTCTACTTTGAGAGAAGTGAAGAGTCAGTGTTATTTTCAAAGGTGATTGTTCATGGGGGCTGGATGAAATTGCTATTGGTGGGTTGTTGTTTTTTTTCCTTTCATTTTTAAAGAAAAGGTGTTGCTGATTTATAAACATTTTAAGAGCCCTACATTTTGCCTTTGTGTCAGAATTCTGAGAGCTTTTACAATATTTGTGATAGAGATAAGTGGCAAAAGAGTATTCCCATGGGAACACTTGAAACCTGTTAGTTTTATTGGGCTATTGCTGTTGCTGATAGTGGGTGGAGAGTGGTGTATTACTATTTATTGAATGGCTGCCTCCAAATGTCTTACTGCAAGTTTTTTTAAAAGGGGTGATGACAAAGTCACCATATTAAACAACACAGAAGCTTGCTACATGTTTCACAGCTACCACAGAGGCAGTACTCTATTACCACGTGCATCATCAAGAAAATTAACAGCTGAGTTCTGATTGCAGAATTATATTTGATTATGATAACCACCCTGATCCTGAACTGTGCTGAACACCACAACGCCTATTGCCATGTCAGTAATGTTCATTGACATGGGCAATTCACAGGTTTGCTGGTGCTTAGCACTTCTCAAGATCAGGCCCAGTGGCATGAAGCAGACATAATGGATGGAGATGTTAATAGCAGGCGTATCATCTTCTGATCATTGAACACTTGCTCTGATTTTTATTAGTTCGTTATAACAGAATCCCGGCTGGTGCTTCCTTTTGCTCCTCAGGATCAGGCCCCACTTGGGAAGGCAGAAAACATATTTGTTTTCTCCAATTCCATGTTGAGTTGTCAGCTCTGACAGTCAGAGAAGTCTTTATTTGTTCTTGTTAACTGAACAAATTTGAAATGAAACAATTGCGGAGGGTCAGTGAAATGAAGACACACAACACTTGTTTTGGAGTAAAACAGGGCTGTAGTTTATTAGCAAACAATATATCACAACCATGGGCATTCCTTCTAAATCCCCTCAGCTATTCCAGTGCAGTATATCCACCCACCCCGCCCCGGGTACCTGATGTGTTAAGCAAGTGTGAACCCAGGGAACAGTGTCCGCTGCAGTACGCCTGCCCTGGACAGTCAGCTCCCACATCTGTCATTCTCACCATGAGCATGTCACTCACCCCATGGGGCTAAGTGACCAGAAGGGGCATCAATTTGGAGGAGGTTCCCATCCATTAGGCCGGGCAGCCCTACGAGCCAGCCCCCTACCAGCCCTAGTATCAAGGCAGCAAGAACCCCAGCCGGGCAAGCGTAAGGCCATTGCAAACCGCTTCACTACCAACAAATGGACACTTCCCTTGACCCAGGGTTTACCCAAGCCCTCCTCACTGGATAGCTGCCCCTGGGTTTCCTGGGTGTCCACTACGAGAAGGGCATTCTCTGTGGCTGCGCCGCGGCTGTGGAACCCCCTCCTGTTCCGCTTGGCTGCTGGCTTCCCCTCTTTCCGCAGACAATGTAAGACCTGGCTGTTCCGCCTGGCCTTTCCTGAGGGAGATGGGGTGGTTGGGTTGGGTTAGGGTAGGGTAGAGGGGAGGGGAGGGGGTTTTATATTGTTTTTAAATTGAATTATTATTGTTTGTTTCAATGTTTTTAAATGTTTTTAATATGCTGTGAGCCACCCCGAGATGCCTGAGGCAGGAGGGAGGCAGCATAAATTTTTTAATATAAATAAATACAATAAACTAGACCACCACAACAATTAACCAGTACATCCTTACCAGGAGCCCTACACATACAACTACGGAGAAGGCGGAAAAACCTTCCCAACCATGCCAATACGTCAAGGTAGGAAAAATTCCTTCCCAGAGCCTAATAAGGTGACTAGCAAAGCCTGTCGCTAAACCATGGAGAGCCCCTTTACAATCCTGAAAATGATATCCTGCCTTAAGGGAGGGAGGGCAGGTCCCGCACTTGGATGCTGCTCAAGCCTCGACTGCGCTGTCAGCCTCAGAGTGAGGGGTTAGGGCCAAGCTGACTAGCCCCTGTATCCACGTGACCCGGCAAGCCCAGTAAAAGACTCTGCAGGCAGCAATGGCTGCCTCCTTTAAAAATTACTCAAAGCTCTCCCTCCCTCTCTGCCCCAAAAGGCGGGAAGGGAGAGAGGCAAATCTGCATCTCCTCAACCACCCCTGCAAACTCCCGCAACCTTTAATGAGAGAGAATAAATAGCGAGTCCCACAATGTCTTTTTTACAGTCTGTTTTCTGACTAGAACCACACTTTTAATATTGAATTATAAAGATTGGAGATGCGAGAGATTCGAAACCTCAAAACAAATTTGTTAAGAATTTTATCACTCCAAGATGAGGTGCTGTCTGTATTAGGACATGTAACTTTCCAAGTCAGCTTGCTGAACAGTTGTTAGCTAATCAGGCTAACAACAGACAGACTAACCAAAGGTTTGTTGCTTAGACCTTTAGGAGAGGTGATTTATACAAAGAATGCAAGAGCAAAAGAGAGAAGAGCAAGCAGGCATAATAAAAAATGAATGGTTAAAGGGGCAGTGACACCATGAAAGGTTATCTGAATGTGTTGTTCCTGATATAGTTACAAGTAAATAACACTAAGAAGCTGGGAAAATATTATTCATCTCTGTTTCTTGGCTTGTTTAGGTGTTACCTTGGCAGCACTTAGTTTCTCTTTCCCTACTATAAGGCATCATTAAACCTTAACAGACAGACAGAAAAATCCTTCTCAGACACGTATGTAATGTTTTGAAAAACTCAGAATATTCTGATTGGCATTCTCTGTCAGCAGCTAGAATGGTTTGTTAAAGTAAAAAAGAAAGAAACCAACTTGATAGCATGCATCTCCATAACCAAGATAAATGGCTTAAATGTTTAACATATGCTTAGCTCTTTGAGAGCTTGACAAAATAACCATTCAGGAGGGTGAAAAAAATACCTCACATAAAACACAGTCAAAACCTAGACTGTGATGAGAAATGGGTAAGTGACCAAATGCTGTTCAGAACAAGGAACCGTCTTTATCTTTGCGTCTTCTACAGCAGTGAGCACATTGATACCACCTGATTTTTTGTTAACTGTTACCAGTGCAGGCTGGAAACATACAAATGGATTACAGTTTGGCACATAGTCATAGCTCTCTCTATGATTTGTTGTTTTGTGGAACTAGGACATGAGAGTTATTGCCTCATAACAGTAGGCAAATACACAGTTGAATTTCAGACACAGTATTTTAGACCTTCTTTAGATCTAGGGTTACCAAGTTTTGAGAACCCCATGCCATGTTCCACCACCATGATTTGCACAGATGTGAATACATTTGCATGAATATGTATAAATTAATATCAGTTAACGTAATTTAACTACTGCCAAACCATAGCCCCATCACAGGGCCACCACCCCTTCCAACCTGACACCCATCTCTCTACACCCCCAGATGGGGCACATGCACGCTCGCCTACACACTCATGCACACACTCTGGTGCTCTCTTTCACACAAGGGAAAGTGTTAAGGCTTACCTGAATAAGGTTGGTTGGTATGTAGCACAAGTTATCTCAAAATGTTTAAGCTCAGGAAAGTTTTTGGCCTTAACTCAGCATTCCCCATATTTTGTGGAGGAATCTTTTTGCCATTATCTAAACTTCCTTTTTGTGCTTTAATTTCATTCGTAGGTTTAATTTTATGGTAGTACTATCCAGCCCTCTTTATAAATCAATAAAACACATCTTAAATTGTGTCATGAATTCAGAAAGCGCATAATTCTGAACTCTTGCTCAAGTGACTCCACAAATATTAACAGAGAAGATTTTTATTGTATGGACATGCAGAAATGTGTAGTAAAGAAAAAAAGAACTTTCAAACTTATTAGGGGGAAAGGACTCACTCTAGCCATTGCCCTGAATTTGCCAACTCATACTTAATATGGGTCAAGACCAAACTTCTCATCTTCCCCCTCAAACATTCCCCTCCTACTTCCCTCTCAATTTCCATTAAGGGTGTCACCATCCAGCCAGTCGCTCAGGCGCATACCCTGCAATTAATCTTTAACTCCTTCCTCTCCTTTATGCCTCAGATCCAGGCTGTTGCTAAATCCTGTTGCTTTGCTCTGTATAATATTGCTAAAATCCAGCCCTGACTTACTGTTTCACCACAAAAACCCTAGTCCATGCTCTAGTCATCTCTCACCTTGATTACTGTAACTTCCTCCTTACTGGTCTCCCCTGTTCCGACCTCGCCTCCCTCATCTCCATTCAACAATTTGCTGCCAGTCATCAACCTTGCCCATCACTTTGACCATGTTCAGCCCCTCCTCTCTGCCCTACACTGGCTTCCCCTGCATGAATGCATTCGGCACAAGCTCCTGGTCTTCACCTTCAAGGCTCTTCATGGCCTTGCTCCCCCATATCTCCGCTCCGGTATCCCTCCACACTCATGCCTGGGAGCGTTGCTACTTCTCTGCCCCCACAGTCTCCTGATCGTGACCCCTTTGCTCCTCTAAATTTCTTTTGCCCCTTCTCTCTTGCTGCCCCCCGGACCTGGAACTCCTTTCCTAGATACGTTCACTCTGCTCCCTCCCAGTTTTCAAATTCCTCCTGAAAACCTAACTTTCCGTCAGGCTTTCCCTAGCTCATCATGAGTGACATTGTGTCCTCTTCCCCTTCTCACTCTGAATTTCTTTCCTGTAACTACGTTAGTTCCCTGCAACTAAGTTAAGCACGTGCACATGCAGTGTCTCAACCTCATGAATGTATCCCTGTCCCTCCTGATGTTCACCTCTCCCTTGTCCCCCCTTCCTTGCCTCTCTTAGTTTGTAAGCCCCCTGGGGTAGGAACTGGTCTATAACTATTGACTGTACAGTGCTGGCACTATATTATTATTATTATTATTTCTTATTATTTATTTATTAAGTGCTAGCTCCTTGCCATCTCCTTTCTCTGTTGTATGCTCATTCAAGTGAAATAAGGTGAAGAGACTCTCCCTGGGTGTCTGAAAAATGTATATGCAAATACAATTATGGGCAAGAGGGAAGCACAGAGTTCAGTGCAGGGCTGATCTTAGGCCTCACAGGGCCCTCTGTGGACAATCGTATCCAGCGGGAGGAAGCAGGAATACCCACACTGTATATGCTCAGTGCTGGCAGTTCACTTCCTCCCCAGCCCCACCTAGAAGTGCAAGCAGACACCCACACCATGGGGCACCCTATCGAATTTGGGCTGCCTGACTTGCCTCGATCGTGTTTGTGATTGCAACCCGACAGTCTACCTGCGTGCTTCCTGGGCTGACTTCCCGCCTGGCTGCTCCTCCAAGTTCCGGCCGCTGCTCAGCTGAGCCAGGTTCTTCCTGCACTCAGCTTTTCTGAGCTGAGTGGGGAAGCAAGTATGGCTTCTTCCGGCATGCAGGACCCACACGGCTTCTGTGTGCCAGAAGAGGCCTCCTCCCTACGCCCCGCCCAGTGTGGAAAGAACCCAGTCAAGCAGTGGCCAGGAAGGAACAGCTGAAGTGGACAGGGAGGAGCAGCCAGCAGCCGGGTGGTGAGTCAGCCTGGGGAATACGCAGGGGCAGGAGCTTCCCGGAGTTTCCCAGAAAAATCCACATTTGTGAGTATCCAGGCCCGCAATGGGGGCCAGGTAAACCCATTGGCTGCCCAGAAATGTGGGTAAGTAGCCAGTGCACTACCCGCTGCACCCCTAGCCCCACCAGATATGGCTGGGTGGTATTCCACAGTCCCCATAGCGTGGTGCATGTGGGGCTGGAGGAGCAGTGGGGATGAGTCAGCCCATGGAATACGCAGGGGCAGGAGCTTCCCGGAGTTTCCCAGAAAAATCCACATTTGTGGGCATCCAGGCCCCCAATGGGGGCCAGGTAAACCCATTGGCTGCCCAGAAATGTGGGTAAGTAGCCAGTGCACTACCCGCTGCACCCCTAGCCCCACCAGATATGGCTACCCATGGGGGGAGATCAAGCATTGTGGTTGCCACCTCGCATGCATTTGATTCATGTACGTTTATGCAAATTTAAAGGAACATTGGTGTTTAAGGTGGGGCAGGAGTTAGGTGTAGGACATGAGGCATAGGGGCAGGGTACAGAGGCATAGGGATGCAAGGGAAGATGGGCAGCCCCATAGGCCATGCACCGGGTGGGCGGGGGGGTTCCTGCTACCAAAGCAGAAACTTCCCCTGGGCAGCCTAGTCTGAATTAACACTGCACAGCTCCCTCTCCCTCCTCCAGCACAAGCAAAGGCAGGTGATAATATAAGGTGATAGTTGACTGACCCAGAGAATGATTGACTTACTCTGAGATTTACTGACTTAACCCTGAGCCTGGAGATGATGCTTGAAAACCCTGAGACTGAGGATCAAAACCGGAGGGGTGGTAACTCTAAATGTGGGTGTGTCTGTGAGGCACAAGGAGCAGGACAGGAAGACAGGTGAATTACAGGCAGCCCTGTAAAGCACAGGGCACGGCTCCGCTTCTTTGTCTGCCTTGCCGTATGGACATCCCTGGTTATATGAAGCACAGAACGTCAGGTTCAGGAGCAAACTGAGAAGTGTCTAGCAAATTTGAGGACTGCACACACACAGATACAGTGTCAGAGGAACTGCATACAAGCAGCCAGGAACTGGTGAAGAAAGCATATTGAGGATGTTAGGAGAAGAGCTTACAACATTTTTTAACCTCCATGTTTTCAGAGAAGGGTCCAATCCAGGGAAGTGCAGACTGTGTGACTGTACGGAGCCCCGCAATATGTGGGGTCCATGAATAAACTTGAAATGACAACATGAGTGTGAGAAGCAATTATGTAAAATATGGGCCCGCAGAAACCAAATACACGGAGTCCCAGCCTATGGAGGACCCATAGAATATGGGGCCAATGAACAATCTAGAAATAACAGCATATACATAAAATACAACCCTGCAGGGGGATGTTATGTTTAATTGAACATCAGAAATGGATTATAGTAAAATTTCCTTTTGTAATGAATGAGCCACGAAGTGTCCATCAGATATTTCTATATTGGCAAGGGGGGGATACACCACAATTTAATGTATGGCCCCAAATTCTCTGGATCCATTATGATTCAAATGAAAAAATACAGGACAGATGCCATAAATACAGACACATAGTCCCTAACGAAAGAAGAAGAAACTGTAAAGGAGACCAGGTATAATGTAAAGAAATAAAATATTTAAACAGAGATAGAGTTACAAAGGAAAAGATGATTTATCCCCAATCTCGTACAGTAATTGGCCAAAGATAGATTTGTGGTCACTCTTTGGAAACAGAAGTGGTATTGCTGGTTTAGGGAAAGGCTACTGTTAACATAGGCATTTAAGAGGGATGTAAGGATTATCTTGGAAATTACATGTTTGTCAGCTTGATTTAAGCAGTGGGAAAAGATGTTACAAAGGCTAATCAGACACATAATAGAGGAGCACCTAGAAAGTTAGGATTTAATGAAAGATAGAGGGCACAGATTCACAAAAGGGGGATCATGCCTAAAATGTTTTTTGACAATTTTGACGAAGTGTAACTACACGCGTTGATGGAAGAATCCAGGTGCATAATTTACCTGGCTTTTAGAAAGCTTTTGGAACAGCACAGCACAAAAGACTAATCTGCAAATCGAGTTAGTATGGCTACTTTATTTAATTAAAAGAACTAACTTGAATGCTGAAGGCATAGGAGGTTTGTGAGTTGAACCACATTAGACTGGGAAAATGTGCTTAATGCAACACTTTAAAGATCGTCATTTGACCAATTTTGCTGAATTTTATTCAGGATACCTGGGTTAGGGTGAGGAAGCTGCAGCCCCTTCTTTCTGATTCAGATCTGGCCACCATCGCCCATGCTTTCATTACATCAGGGCTAGATTATTGCAATTCTCTCTACATGAGGCTGCCCTTGACGACTGTTCAGAAGCTGCAGCTGGTGCAGAATGCGGCGGCCCGGCTCCTTTTGTGGGTGGGTTGCCATGAGCACGTTACACCTGTTCTTTACAGTCTGCACTGGCTACCTACAGCTTTTTGGCACAATTCAAGGTGTTGGTCTTGGCCTTTAAAGTAGCCCTAAATGGACTGGGCCCAGCATATCTGAAAGACCGCCTGTCCTTCCATGCTCCACTGTAGCCCCTGTGGTTGACTGAGAGCACGCTCTTGCGCGTACCACCCGCCACTCTTATCCATAAGAGAGAGAACGGTGCCTGTCCCATTATTATGGAACTCTCTTCCCCTAGAAGTCTGTGAGAGCCTGAGTCTAAGCATATTCTGGAGGTGGTGTAAAACCTTCCTCTTTGACAAAGTATTTGGCAGGGAGGGGTTAGGGGTTGGGGTGGACAGGTTCCTGGGGTAACGGTGGGGATTTTTAAAGGTATTTTACTGCATTTTTATTATATTTTCTGTGGTTTTATTACCGTAAGCCACCCTGAGCCTTCAGGAAAGGGTGGGGTATACATTTTAATAAATAAATAAATTAAATAAATAATAAAATAAAATAGGAAAGAATTAGTAGTAAGTTGGTGAAAACTGGGCAAATGTGAGCACTAAATATATGGGATAAAATTCAGAATGACCGACAAAGAGGTAGAGCATGGGTGTATGCAGTTCATTGAACAGAACTGTAATGTGACAAGGCAAGGGAGCTGTAAACAAAGCAGACGGCTGTGGCTGCAAGTCTTGTCAGGATCCAGGCTAAACACTCAAGTGTACAAATTTTCACTATGGAGTGGGTTTATTTACAGGAACCAGCCAGTTCAGATACCTGCACACACCCCATTTATTTATTTATTTGAATTCATATGCTGCCCTTCCCAGAGCTGCAGGGCAGCTTAAAATACATAAAAACATTTAAAACAAATACAAAAAAAATCCCTAAAACCCCTGCAAAACCCACCCAATATCACCTCCCCACCCAACGCCCTCTCACACTCCTAGCCCCAAACCACACACCACCTCACCTCCATCCCCTATCCCTGCCTGCCAAATCCATTTTGAAATAAAAAGGTCTTACACCACCTCTGGAAGATGCTCAGGTTCAAATGAACCTCTGTGGGAAGGGAGTTCCAAACCACTGGGGCAGCAACTGAGAATGCCCCCCTGCGAGCCCTTGTTGTACAAGCAAAGCTAACGGATAGCACCGACAGGGAGGCACTCTTGGCCGATTGCAGGGGCTGTAATGGGGCATGGAAGGACAGGCATTCTTTCAGATATGTGGGGCCCAGACTGTTTAGGGCTTTAAAGGTCAAAGCCAGCACCATGAGTTGTGCCTGGAAAGCTATTGGGCCAATGCAGACTTCAGAGCACCAGTGTAATGTGCTCCCAGTGACTCGACCCCGAAAGGAGCTGAGCTGCTGCATTTTGCACCAGCTGCAGCTTCTGGACAGTCATCAAGGGCAGCCACATTGCAGTAATTGTAGAACACATTGCAGTAATCTAGCCTTGGGTTGATGAAAGCATGAATGATGGAGTCCAGATCTACATCAGAAAGAAAAGACTTCAGCCTCCTCATCAGATGGTGGAAAGCGCTCCTGGCCACCGCCACGACCTGACAATCTGGGTGGAGCAAGAGGTCCAAAAGGAATCTAAGGCTGCAAACCTGATTGACCAGAAGGGGCGGGACTAACAGGAGTCCCAATCCTCCTCCCCTCCCCCTGCCCTGTCACAAGGCCGGCCAACTATTATCACCTCAGTCTTGTCTGGATTCAGCTTCAATTGGCTCACCCTCATCTAGTCCCCAACAGCAGCCAGGCATCATGTGAGTACCGAGACTTCAGAGCCTGGGTCAGATGAAAAAGAAAGGTAGTGCTGGGTGTCATCAGCACACTGATGGCACTTTACCCCAAACCTCCAAATAACCTCACTCAGCGACTTCATATACACTTTGAACGGGAGAGGAGACAGAATTGGGATCTCACAAGGGAGGTCCCAAGAGGATGACGGCATTTGCCCATCACCACTCTCTGGGAGTTCCCCAATAGGAAGGAGTAGAACCACTCGAGAGGTCCCACAACCCCCCACCAGAGACTGCAGTCACATCAACAACACCTCATGACCAACTGTATCAAAGGCCGCTGAAAGATCTAAGAAGATCAACAGGGTAACATTTCCCTTGTCAGTCTCTCCAGGTGCAGGTGATCAAGCAAGGCCACAAGTGTAGTCTCCATGCCATACCCAGGATGAAAGCCTGACTGAAACAGGTCCAGGAATCCAATGGCATCGAGATAGGCCTGGAGCTGTCAGGAGGCCACCTGTTCAATAACCTTCCCTAAAAGGGGAGGGTTAGAGACAGGCTGATAGCTGGCCAGACGGTCAGAGTCCAAATATGGTTTCTTGAGCAGAGGCTGGACAATCCCAATTTTAAGGGTGCCTGACACTCTACTCTACCCTCCTGAAGGAAGGTGTTGACAACTCCAGCCAGCAATGGCCCCAGCATCTCTGATGGGCAAGGATCTAATTCGCTATTGATTTCCCTCAACACCCCGCACATTGGTGGGTGATACTAAATGAAACTGATCTAAGTATACAGGACAAGACTGTGCTTCCATAAACCCAAACTACACAAAGAAAGTTCTCCTGTTCAAAGGCAATCCCCTCACTAGGCTTCCAACCACTAATCTGTAACAACCTAGGGCTATATTATTCCCCTAAACCCCTTGCATTTCTTAGCTCCCTAATGGTCCTGGCCAATTCTGTTACAGCAGTGCTTCCAACCCTCTGCTCTGAATGGTCCTCTAGTTAGAACCCTTTCTCTCCAAATGCATCAGAATTCTCTCCTAGTCTAGCTGGAAGAAATGAGCTGAACTTAATGAGTCAATTAAACAAGGTGCTGAAGCACTCAGTTACCCGTGCCACACCCTTCAGTAACTTACCCTCACCCCCTCTTTGGTCCTGACTCAGCAAGGACTTGCAGGGCCTTCCCCCCCCTCAGAGAGCAGCCCATAAGGCAAGCTGTTAAGTCATTCTCTTTATATGACACATTCTCCAAATGTGTCACAATAAACACTACATGCTCTATTACATACATTCTCAAACTGTTTCTCTTCCTCATGAGGGAAAAGTCCAACTCCCCCAAGTTCATTTTCTTCTCGTGGTACTCACTGTCCCTTATTTCCTCCTGCCCTGCTGTTGCTTCACGGGGGCATCTACCCGCTTCTTTGCATGACGCCACATTTGCAGGCTATTTCCAAAACATGCAGTGCATAGGTAGGGGTTCTTCATAGCCCTCCATTTCCAGCCACACCTCACACTGATCACAAGCATTGGTGGGTAGAGTAGCTTCCTCATTCTGCCCTGCTGAAACACCTCTCTTGGCCCTTAGGCTTCTCAAAAAAATAAATAACACAGGAACATTGACACACGGATTTTTGCTCTTTTTTCACGTTATCAGGTTGACCCGTTCCCATGGTTTGGCCATTTCTGACAACAATTGCACCTGGATCCCCCAGTCACTCACATCAAGACTCCCCATACTGTACCCAAAGTTCTGCAACTCTGGCTACCACCCTACCGTCATCCTTTAGTCCTGGATCTCTGGCAGCCTTGACTAAACATATGTCTGGAACCCTCAGTGCTGTAGTACAGATGACTCTAGCTGTACCCCAGAGTCC
>QEPC01007009.1:638363-683508 GCA_003113815.1 Sphenodon punctatus
ATAACAACTGAAAAGAAGAAATACAAAACAACACCCTATGGTATTGGGGGTCACCATGACCCCTCATGTAAAGCAGCACAACTAACAAAAACAGTACAGGGGGTCATGTTGACCCCCTCCAATCCCAGAAAAGGAGAGGAGGAGCCAGCTCAAAAGTCTTGAGTTCGCAGTAGGATAGCCAGATATGCCAATTTTAGAGGACATTTATGAAAAATACAGGTTGCAGGGCTTCACAAAGCTCACAGTAAATGCAGGGGTCATCAACACCCCCCCCTGCAGAATGAATAGGTATTTTTCCAACACAAAGCTGCTAATGGCTGTGATAAAAAAAAGTATCAAAAGAGTTCACTCTAAATAGGTCTTAACTTCTGTGTAAAGATAAGGAGCAATAGATGTTGGCAAGTTGACCTTTCACCAGGGGTCAATGTAACCCCCAAAGCATTTAATGGTGATATTTTCCTAAACACACCACCAATGACCTTTGTGAACTCAAACTAAGTGCTACATTTTGTCCTTCACCCTCATTGAGGGTTTTAATTAGGAGAGCAGGTGCTGGGTTAAGTTTCATTTCTTTAAAACACACATGTATTTTAAGAATATATGTGGAAGGGTTCAACATGAGTGCTTTCATTTTCCCATTGACTTACATTGGGGTCGAAAGGACCCCTGATGATGAAATGATAAAAACCTCCGTTTAAAAAATGGGGAGGGGGGAGGAACATGAAACAACACAGGGCAGTTGACCTCACACCACTTGAGGAATACATGGGGGGAGGAGTGGTTCAGGCTTGCCAAAACAGTTTTATGATTTTTTTTAGCAGCCTTTGAGGTCAGAAAGACACACAGAAATGCAGGAGGGTTGGTTTGGACAAGTTTCTGGAAGATAGGTCCATTAAGCTATTAGCCAGATAGAATTGGGGAACAAAACCCTTTACTGTCGGGAGCCTGGGGATGACCCACAGGGAATGGATAGCATGGTGACCTGGTGGGTGCTTCTCCCAGGCCCCTGTGATTGACCACTGTCCGAGACAGGATGCTGGGCTCGATGGACTGTTGGTCTGACCCAGTATGGCACTTCTTATGTTCTTATGTACGTGTATGTGGTATTAACTATACAGCTGTCCCCTCTGTGGCATGTGCCAATCTCAAAGGGTGGTTTTCCCCACGCCTATTTGCTGGGTATCCAGTCCCCCTTCCCCCATCTCCATTCCAATGTCAACCATATGACACGTATGTTCTGTACCCACCTCAAGGGGACAGGCTTGCTGCTGTGGCCGTTGGTGGGGGGTGTTTGGTCAGGCTGCGGAGGAGGCCGGGGATGCTGCTGAGAAGGAGCAAAGCAGGACCTCCATCTGGCCCCAGTGGATATTGAATTAGGGTCACGGGCGCATGCATCCGGGTAATCTAGGGCAGGGAGGGATAGCTTCTGTGGCAACCAGGGCTGGCGAATAAGCTGTGTGGGTGGCACAGCGACCTGTGGGAAGGCATGGGTTTGTTGTTCCTTGGCCATTCCGACCACTACGGTGCTAGTGGCCATGACACGATGAAGGAAGGACCTCTCAATCTCCTGAGTGGCCTTGAGGGTCCTCACTGTCTCCTCCATCACCTCGATGCCAAGTCGCATCTTGTGGAGGTATGCGGCCGCATGTTGCAGCTCCCACATGTCCTGGGTCCTGGCTTGGGCCTCCAGGGCATGGAGGATATGCTGGTCTTTTTTCCCCTTCTTTATATGGGTCTTCCATTACACCCTGATTTCATTTTGCAGCTCATCTGCTGTGTGCCCGGTTGCCTCCAGCAAGGCCCTCCTTATGTCCTCCTTCCTGTGACGGTTCCTGGCCCTTAGCTCCATTTCTCTTGGCACGCCCTGTGATCTGCTTGAGGGGTGCTGGGATTCCCTGCCATTGTCATGGGGATCTGTGGGAAAAAGGGAGGTGTTAATCTGGATGACCTGTTTTTCTATCTTTCCTAGGGATTGTGTTTGTGTGTATGACCACTGCTGAATGGTCACACTGGACTGAACCATATCCTGTGCCTGGCATGGGATTGGTGATGTTGTGTGTCTGGTGCTGTGGTTGTTTGCCCTTTAGAGTACGTCCCTTGGGAGCTTCTGCAGGTGGTGTGCATTCACATGCTTACCTGGCATTGTGGTTACATGTCTTGGTGGCCAGTCCCTTTTTATCACTGGGGGAACCCCCTGGCGGGAGTGCCTTTTGTCCCTTGTTCCACATGCCCTGCTTCATCTACATTCCATCATGTTGACTTTTTTCCTCTTCCAACCTACTGTGACCTTGTGTGCCCATGTCCCGTGCTATGGGTATTTGTTAGACTAGACATGCCCCTCCCCCCTTAATGTTCTGCATGTCCCAAACCCTCACCTGGCAGCCATACACTTGCCTTCCCCCTACAGCGCAGTGGGCATCAGGAGGGCCTTCACCTCCTCCTCTACCTCCTGAACCACCTCCACCACGTCCATTCCTGGTTGAGCTATGAAAAGGGATGGAGCATTGATCAGTTCCATTGGCCTTTCCTCCCTGGGGACTGGTTTGTGCTGTTTCCCCTGCGCCATGTCCCGTACTCGACCCTTTCTTGGGGGAAGGTGTCCTACTTGGATCCATTGGTTCCTCAGCTTCTTGGGAGGCATCCTCAGCATGCTCCCTGTCCTCGTGCACCCCCGTTCCTGGCCCTGTCTGTGCTTGTTGGTGTGGGTGGCGCATTTGGAGAGTTATTCTGTTGTTGTCTGGGTCCAGGAATGCTCCCTCTAACTGCAGGACAGGAGCATTGTGACCCTCCTCACCGGGATCTCCCTCTCCAGGAGGTGGGGCTGGCCCATGGGTGGCCGGCAGGTGTAGCGGTGGGGTCTCCACCACACACTTCCTTCCCCTGGTGAAGGCATTCCTCTGTATGTGGGAAGCCACTATCTCCCCGTCCATGCAGAGGAACTTATCCAGCTCCTCCATGAACAGACCTGTGTGGCTGGCTCAGACGAACCTGGTATTGTTATCATTGATGTGTTTGTAACTGGTCCTCAGGTCTTTTGCCTGCTGCTGGCACTGGGACATATCCCTATTGTACCCCAGCCACTTCATCTCCTGGGAGATACCATCATATACCGAGTCATTTGGAATGATCTCACCAGGTTCAGCTGCACTTTGCTTTCCACCACAGACGTATGAATGCTCTGGTTTCCTTGTTGGACCAGGGCATGCCTTTTGGTTTGTGTTCTGGGGGGTGCGGGGTACATCTCCGGTGACTGGGGCCTGCCTGGAAGATGTGGAAGGGGTGGGCTCGGAGCTGGTTTCTTGCCTGTGAAAGGAAGGTATAACCACGATCTGTCAGGCATGACTGTCAGCTGTCATCTTGCTCTCCCCCTGCAGCCGCTGTGTAGGACACCATCCCTCCCCGAGGTCCCACTGGCTTACCTGGCTACTGTCAGTGCCAGTGGCCAGCCTGGTTCTTTTCCTGGGGTGCGTGGGGGTTGTGTTGTTGGAGGCAGCTGTGCTGGTGCTTGCCTGTCGTGGGACATGGTAGCTGTCAGCTCTCATGTTGCTTTCCTCCCTCTACAACTCCTTTGGGGCCGTGCCCCTCCCCTGCCTGGGTGCTGTGTGATTACCTGGCTGTCTGAATATCCTTTCATGGTGCTGGCTCTTGTCTTCCTCAGTGCCTTTTGGGGGGCAGTGGTGGGAGCCAGCGCACCCATCTCTTTGTAGTCATGCCCTTTAAGGGCATCTGGCCGGGATACAGGCGTATCGGTGTGTGTGGGTGTCAGTTGCCAGTTGAGCATTGTGCCATTCTGTCCCTTGTGTGGCCTTTTCTCCATAGTTTTTGTGGATCTGTCCTATGTGTGGGTGTGCGGCCCTGGGCACATGTCTGGTGACTGTTGAACACCTATCTCCACCCACCTCCACCCATGCCCACACACGGATCTGCCCAGCTTCGTCCTGCTTGCTCTGTGTGTGTTGATTGGTGGGGTGGGTGGATCATGGGAACGTGCGCCCACTCACTGCCTCACATGTCCAATGAGTGGACATGCATATGGGTGTCTCATTTAAAAAGGGCCATAGAGTCTGCAGAGGTCTCCTGTCTTATGTGGCATAGGCTTATCTGGTCCAATGATCTTCCAGCTCCTCCTCAAGCAGGAGCTACTGCTTTTTTTCCACCTCTAGTCCAGTTTCTATCCAAATAACATTTTTCTCCCTTTGCACAACCAGCTTGAGGATTTCCTCCTAGAAAGCCTAGGACTTCTCCACCGTCTGTCAACATTTCCTCAGTTGCCTCTGCAGAGTGGCTGACAGCTCCTCTTAAATAGGCTGTTCATGTGAGGGGGGAATATGGGAAGTTGTGGGGGATGGGGCCTGCCTCNAGCAGGTGGAATGTATCCCCCTGTGAGAGGGGGGGTATGGAGGATGTTGGGGGTGGGGATCTCCCCTGCCGGCTTGGCAGGACAGCCATGGGAAGAGGGGTCTGAGGAGGGTGGTCAGTGCGGGGCACAGCCATTGGAGTTGTGATGGGCTAGGGTAACTATGGTCCCTCTAGGGGCATTGTTCGATCTGTGAGGCAGGAGAGGCACTTGGTGTCTGTCCCTCTCGCGGGCCCCCAGCCAGGTGGTCAGGTGGTTCACAGTTGAGGGGCCCCAGGCCTGAGCCTGATGCTGCTTAACATGAGGTCAGTTGTAAATAAGTCAACCCTTGCCTGGGAGCTAATCCTGGATCAGGGGACTGGCCTCGTGTATTACAGAGACCTAGCTAGACAATGAGTCGGGGCCAGTTTTGACCAACCTTGTTCCAGCTGGGTACTACGTATAGCATCAGCCACAGCCTGAGAGCTGAGGGAGGCAGGGGCAGTATAGCTATTATTTTCAGGGATGCCTGGTCCATTAGGAGGTATCCAATGCAGATTTCGCTGGGCACTGAGGGCCTCCATCTCATGGTTGATTAGGCCAGAGACAGATTGGGGGTGCTGCTAGTATACTGGGCACTTTCCTGAACTGGAGCAACCCTACACATTCTAGCAGAGTTTGTGTTGGAGGTAGTCTTGCGGTCCCTGAGTGCAGTGGTCCTGGGGAACTTCAACATACACGCTGACACCAGCCTTGGGGGAATGGAGAGTGAGTTCATGGCCACCATGGCAACCATGGATCTGTCTCAGGTGGTGAGTGGTCTGATGCATGAGGGGGGGGCAAACTTGGACTTGGTTTTTTGCACCAGCCTTGAGGCGGGGGATCCGTTGGTGGGAAATGTGTCATTGATGCCCTTGTCATGAATGGAGGATTACCTCCTATGGACTGGTCTCAGAAACGTGCTGGACCAGTTCTGATGGTCCAGTCCCAGAGGCTTATGGAACCAGATCAGTTCCAGACCAAGGTTGGGGAGTTACGCCCTGACCTTGATGGCTTCGTGGCTCTTTGGAACAACCTGCTGAGTGAGTCCATCAACCAGACGACTCCCAGGCATCTGCTCCCTGGGCAATGGCAAGGCAGGTCCCCATGGCATACAGAGGACTTGCGGGCAGCTGAAGCAGGAGGAGACACAGTTGGAGTGATGATGGTGTTGTACTTGCACTGAAGACGACAGATTGAGACAGAGTTAGTTTTAAAGACCTATGCCATGGCTGTGCAAGCAGCAAAGAAAAGGTTCTTTGCTGCTCTCATACCATCCGCTAAGTCTCATCCGGCTGAGCTTTTCTGGGTAGTGAGGGGGCTGGTCAGTTCGGCCTCCCTCCACCTGGAATGGGAGTGTTCCAGGGCTTGCTGTGACTTGTTTATTGACTATTTTGTGGATGAAATCGCTCTTATTCACCTCGACTTCAATGCTGCATTTGCAGCGGTAGGAGAACCAGAGGTTATGGATGCTCCATCCTGTCCAGTTTTGTAGGATCAATTTCAGTCGGTGTCATCCGCTGACGTGGGCAATGTCCTTGGGACGGTTAAAGCCACATTTTGTGAATTACATCCATGCCCATCCTGGCTGGTTAAGGCGATCCAGGAAACACTGGAGCTGTTGCTGGCTGAGGTGGTCAATGCCTTCCTTCGGGAGAGCAGAGTTCCTGAGTGTCTTAAGGATGCAGTGTTGTGGCCTCTGCTCAAGAAACCATCACTTGATGTTGACTCCCTTGATAGTTATCGGCCTGTCTCTAACCTTCACTTTTTAGGGAAGGTTATTGAATGGGTGGTGTCTCAGCAGCTTCAGGAGCATCTGGACCGCAACAGTTTTCTTAATCCCTCACAGTCTGGTTTTCGTCCAGGTCATGACACTGAGACTATGCTTGTGGCCTTGGTTGATGACATCCGCCGTGAGCTGGATCGAGGTCAGTCGACCTTGTTGATCCTGTTAGATCTGTCGACTACATTTGACACGGTTGATCATGAGATGTTGGTGGCCCACTTGCGGAACCGGGAAGGGGTGAGCAGAATTGCTCTCGAATGGTTCTGCTCTTTCCTGTCCTGGAGGACTCAGGGCGGGGTCCTGGGGGACTGTTATTCATCTCCCCGGGACCTCACGTGTGGAGTACTGCAAGGTTTGATTCTGCCCCCTCTCTTGTCCAACGTTAATATGCAGCCTTTGGGTGAGGTTGTGAGAGGGTTTGATGTGCGGTGTCATCAGTAAGCTGATGACACCCAATTGTACCTCTCTTTTTCAGCTGACCCAGGCCCGGCAGTCTCGGTGTTTACCCGATGTCTGGCAGCTGTGAGGGACTGGATGAGGGTGAGCCGTTTGAAGTTGAATCCTGACAAGATGGAGGTGATGTTTGTTTATTTATATATTTGTTTATTTATTATTTAAATCATTTCTATCCCACCCCTCTCGTACAAGGCGTCTTGAGGCTGCTCACAATAAAATCAGAATACAAAAATAAACAACAGTAGAAATACATAATTAACAACAGTAAAATAAAGCATAAAAATTCATAGCATTAAAATTTACAGCAGTTTGATCAGAAACCGCAATTTAATACCCTAACCCATCCCTCCCCCCACCCCACCAAATGCCAGGCAGAAGAGCCAGGTCTTACAACTTCTCTGGAAGGCAAGGAGATTCAGGCTGAGGTGGATCTCCGCTGTGAGGGCATTCCAAAGCAATGACATGACTGCCGAAAACACCATCCTGCCTGCACAGACCCGCCGAAAATGTGGGACTTTCAGGAGGACGCTCCCGGACAACTACAGGAGCCACCCAGAGGGCGAGGCAATCTTTCAGATAAGCAGGACCAGACCATGTAGGGTTTTATAGGTTAAAACCAGCACTTTGAATCGGGCCTGAAAGACAATATGCAAATATTGGTGTGGGGCTAGGGAGTTGGTGACCCTCATCATTGATGGGGTTCGCCCTGTACTGGCCCCTCAGGTTCAGAGTCTGGGGTTGCTTCTTGATGCGCAGCTCCGCCTGGATGCCCAGGTGGCAGCTGTGGCGAGGAGCGCCTTTGGTCAATTACACATGATACAGCGGCTTCGTCTGTGTATCTCAAACTCCAGCCTGGCCACCATCATCCATGCCTTCATCACTACTGCAACGCGCTCTACGTGGGGCTACCCTTGGTGACGGTTCAGAGACTGCAGCTGGTGCAGAACATGGGGTGAAAACAGACATGACGCTAGCCAGCCTTTAACCACCCTTGGTGGTTATTTATGCATGTTGCAGGGCTGTATTGGTGCCCTATGCAGCCCTGCAACATGCATACATGACTGGTTAAAGGCTGGTTAGTGTCATGTCTGTTTTGACCCATGGTGACTCGTCTCCTTACCAGGACAGGTCGCTGAGAGCACATGACACCAGTGCTCTGCTCATCTGCCTATAGTCTTCTGGGCCTAATTCAAAGTGTTGGTTTTAACCTATAAAGCCCATAACATTCTGGGCCTGGCCTACCTGCAGGACCACCTCATTCCCCAGGTTCTGGATCAGCCCCTACGGTCGTCCGGGAGCACCCTTCTCAAGGTCGTCCAGGTATTCCAGGTGACTACAATGGGGAGGGCGTTCTTGATAGCCACTCAGAGGCTCTGGAACTCCCTTTCAGTCGAGGTTCGCCTGTCCACGAACCTTTCCTCCTTCCGATGACAGTGTAAGACCTGGCTGTTCCGCCAGGCATTTGGTGCAGGAGACGGGTAGTGGGTAGGGTTGCGCGGGGTGATATTAATGACATTTGTGATGTTTTAGCTGTTTTTATGATGTTTTAATTCTTATGTTAGCTACCCCGAGCTGCCTGGGGCAGAATGGGTGCAGAGTAAAAGTTGTAAAAATAAATAAATAAATGTTTACACACGTGGCCCTGGGATGAGTAACCTTAACTACATCCTTTCCACCCTAGTCATTCTAGGTAGTGTTCCGCCAGGCTCTATACTGTCCCTGTTATATATCCCCATTGGCCACAGGTTTGTCAGAATCCAGTCCACAGTTGCATGCTGCTTCTTCACCACAGAGTATGAGTTAAAATCATAACCAGTTAAGATGCCTTCAGACACCCCATATACACACAGAAGGTTCTCTTGTTCAAAGGCAATCTCCTTACTACTCTTATCCTGAGCCACTTGTACTCTGCACCTCCCCAGGCTGCTGTCAGGGACTGGATGAGGGTGAGCCGATTGAAGCTGAATTCAGACCAAACTGAGGTAGCGATGGTTGGCCAGTCTTTTGACTCGGAGGGGAATGGGACACCTGTTATTGATGGGGTCTGGCCCCCTCTGGTCAATCAAGTTTGCAACCTTGGAATGCTTCTTGACCCCTTCCTGCATCTGGATTGTCAGGTTGCAGCATTGGCCAGGAGCGCTTTTCACCAGTTCCATCTTTTGAGGAGGTTGCAGCCTTTTCTTTCTGACTCAGATCTGGCCACCATCATCCATGCCTTCATCACCTCAAGGCTGGATTACTGCAATGGACTCTACATCGGACTGCCCTTAATGACCATTCAGAAGCTGCAGCTGGTGCAGAATGCGGCGACTTGGCTTCTTTCAGGGACGAGTTGCTGGGAGCACATTACACTGGTGCTCCAAAGTCTGCACTGGCTGCCTGTAGCTTTCTGGGTACAATTCAAGGTGCTGTTTTTGACCTTTAAAACCTTAAATGGTCTGGATCCCATATATCTGAAAGATCGCCTGTCCTACCATGCCCCACTGCAGCCCCTACGGTCGGCCGGGAGAGCCCTCTTGCAGGTTCCATCTGTTGCCCTTGTCCATAGGACGGGGGTGCGCAGGAAGGCATTCTCGGCTGCTGCTCCGGTTTTGTGGAACTCCCTTCCCCAGGAGGTTCACTTGAGCCTGAGTCTAAGCATTTTCCAGAGGCACCGGTGTGAAACATTTTTTATTTGAATAGGCATTTGGCAGGTGGGGATAGGGGTTATATGGATTTGTGTGTAGGGCTGTGGGAGAGGGTAGGATGTTTTATTGCTTAAGTTTTATTGTTGTTGTTTGATTGTGAGCCACCCTGACCTTGTGTGGCAGATAAATCTAAATAAATAAATAGTGATCCTTGGCCGCCCTGTTGCTACAGGGCTTCTTCCCCCTTAGCTCAGCTTTTTGCTGTTAACCCTTCCTCAGTGGGCCTCCTTCTTCAGGCTCAGCTTTTTCATCCCGACCTATCAGCGTTCTCCCCTGCTTCAGTTGGGAGCAGTGTGCTGCCCTTAATGAGCTGAATAGTCACTGGTACTGCTGCTCAAACACCCTGATACCCAGGCCACACCCTGCAGCAACTTGTTCTGACTGCAAAGTATTTATATAGGGGTTCATTACAGGAACAACAGCAAAAAAAAATCATTCCCCTCCCTATCCCCCATGCATCCGTGGAGGATGGAAGACTAAACAAAAGAAGGTTGAATGCTTGAGAATACTACTGTAAATCCTCAAGAGCAGTATTTATTAATTTTGTTAATAAGCAAATATAATTGAGGCAAAAAGATATGGGGAGTATGTTTCAAAGGAAAGTTATTCTTCACAATGAAAAATAAACGGTGAAGTAATGTTTGAATTAGTGCTTAGTCACTTTTTTGCAGCTAGGCTGTTTTAGAACCTGGAAAGTTACATCAGAGGGTTATTACAGTAGTACACAGATTTGATGATAGCTTAAAATAGGCAAAGAAATGAATGAGTTTTCCTTTCAACACTAAGGGCCTGTTGCAAAGCCCATTGATTTTGATAACTTTGGATCAGGCCTTAATCAGAGGATTTTTTGATGTGCAAATCAGAAGGAACAGAAATATTGCTCTGTCACATAATGCTACTGTAATATATAGTACCATCTCACTGGGTGTTAGAAAACAAGACATTAGCCCACACCAGGTGAGTGTCCACCTGCCTGTTTGTTAGGTGTTCACCTCCACCAGCGAAGTGGCTTCCACCCACCAAACCCACAGCACCTACTCACGGCAGGGTCTCGGAGAAGGTGGAGCCCACTGTGCGGACAAATGTGGGCTAATGTGCGTCCATGTGGCTGCATCCCATAAATTAAGTTGCATGCGGCACCTCCACACACAGGTCCTGTAGAGTCGTGGGCGAAAATCCTAGAGCTTCTGAGGAGCGACCATTTCCTGCCCCTTTCTCTGGTCTCACTCACATTGCAAGTGGGGTCTGCCTGCAAGTGCATGAAATACACACACAGGTTTTCTGTTTGTTAGACTGGGCATGTTAAACATATGAGTTGGGGCCGAGTGGGGTTGCATGGACCAAAACTGGACTGCAGTAGGCTATTGTCTTGTTTGTTAACACTCACTCGCACTAGCTCACTCTCTGGATCCCATTCTAAATTTCTATTCTAGTCACAGTTGACAAGAACACACAAAATACTTGGCTTCCAAGATTGTACCAAAAAGAGGGAGAAGTCAAAAAACAAAAATTCATGAATAGAATTGAAAAAAACGCTAAACACTGGGAAAATGCAGGTGGACAATTGATAAAAAGAGCTACACACTCAGTACATACAAGCCTCTTAGACTCCAGTTATTCAGCTTTGCAAAGGCTGCTGAATCTGCTATGCTCCGGAACGGGATCTTTGAAAGCATACAATTTCGTTCTGATTACAGATTCAGTGGGAAGGCAGACCTAGGATTCTCTGAAGCACTGGAGAAGGTTCATTAACTGAACTTAAATCAGCACTGTGTACTACGGGTGGGACTCAGGGGGGATTATTGGGTATCAGATTTATCAGTATTGGATCTTCTGATATCGGATTTATTGGTATCGGCTAGGGGTGGGACATCCGGGGAAATATCGGGTACCGGATTTACCAGTTCCCGGATTTCCAAATACCGGCATACCGGATTAATACCAGTATACCGGTACCGGTTTTTTTCCATTGATTTCAATGGGGAACTGTCCCCATTGAAATCAATGGGGGAAAAAACAACCCCCTCCCAGACTGTGCGGGTGGAAGGGGGGACACACCCCACCCACCCTGCCCAGCCTGGATTTAAAAAAAAAAAAAAAGTTTCCCCCTAAGTCCCTGGTGTGGGCTCCAGGCCGCCACCAGCGACCGAGAGCCTGCACCAGCCAGCAGGTAAGTGTACTGGTAGTACTGATCCCTGGGGTGGGGGGTGGTTTAACACACACCCCACCCCCAGGGATCACCCTACCTCCCCCCCACCCAGGGATCATCATCACCCTACCGGTAGTTCTGCTCAGCGGCGGCGGTCCAGACTCCGGCGGCTTCAGCTCTGCTGTGGCTGCCAGCTTGAAGCATGCTA
The DNA here is from genome assembly GCA_003113815.1 of Sphenodon punctatus. Classification (NCBI taxonomy): domain Eukaryota; kingdom Metazoa; phylum Chordata; class Lepidosauria; order Sphenodontia; family Sphenodontidae; genus Sphenodon; species Sphenodon punctatus. The sequence continues at coordinate 650,025 of QEPC01007009.1, forward strand.
GTGACATTTCTAGGCCTTCCAGGGAACCCGGAAGTTCCCACCCAGGGATCATCATCACCCTGCCGAGCTGAACTACCGGTAGGGTGATGATGATCCCTGGGTGGAGGGGAGGTAGGGTGATCCCTGGAGTGGGGGTGTGTGTTAAACCACCCCCCACCCCAGGGATCAATACTACTGGTACACTTACCTGCTGGCTGGTGCGGGCTCTGGGTCGCCAGCGGCGGCCCGGAGCCCGCACCAGGGACTTAGGGGGAAACTTTTTTTTTTTTTTAAATCCAGGCTGGGCAGGGTGGGTGAGGGGTGTCCCCCCTTCCACCCGCGCAGCCTGGACTGGGGAGGGAAAGTGTTTGGGTTTTTTTTGTTTTTTTTTACATTGTGGCCATTCATTTGAATGGCCACAACGTAAAAAAAATCTGGTACGGGGGAACCCCAAATACCAGAACAATCCGATACTGCCGGTACACCCAAAAACCGGCAGTATCGGATACCGGATGATCCGGTAGTCCCACCCCTAGTATCGGCAATATCAGATTTTTAACATTGCTGGTTTTATCAGATCTTTAACAATCCGGCCATTGTTAAATGGCGTCGATGTTAAAAATCTGATAACACCGGCAGTATTAAAAATCCGATATTGCCGATACTGACAATTATCGGTATTATCGGATTAATCCGATACCATCCACTAGCATTATTTTATTAATCCAATACTGATAGTCCCACCCTTACTGTGTACAGATTGTCACTATCACCATCACCAGCTATGGGACAGGTCCCTCAAAGCTATTGCTGTTTGGCCCAGTGAAGAACAAACTTGAGGCGGCTCAGTTTGAAACAGAACAAAACGCCCCCAAAGCCTGCAGCAGTTAAAGGTGTGTAAAGCCACTTTTGTCATTAATGTCTCAAAGTATTAATTTGGTCGAGAGAGACAGAAGTCCAAAGGTAAGCTGGGACCTAAACATTCGCAACTCTAGGGCACCTGAAGAAGAGATATAGGCTATTTTGTTGCCAAACAATGTAAATGAGATTTGTCTCCCTTAAAGAAATCAGGATTCATTTACCAAATCTATTTTAAAAATAAGTAGTTCATGCACCCAGACTAATGAGGCATGGTTTTTTGAGGGAGAGCATGATCAGTGTAAATAAATAGGATTTTTCTATTATAAAGGGAGTCATCCCTGCTTTAGATGCACCTATTTGTTCCTGTTTTGGGTCCTTTATTTCTTTTGGAGGTCTTCTAGTACCACTCCAAAGTTTTGCTGAAATTGGCCTGCAGGATCAACAGTTATTAAGGGGTCCCATATATGCACACGTGCACATGCAAAATGATCACAGCCTAAGTCTTCTTTCCATAGCAAATGGGGCTGAAAAGAAAGTAATTGTAAATGAAATAAGGTGAGATTAAGAAATGGGTATTTCTTAATGCCACCATTGGCAAAAGAATAAAAACTAGCTTCTGAAATTAGGGTCTAGTCCTACACCATTGGAGTCAGGTTCTGCAGCCAGATCCTGCAGTCTCGGTGCTTATTCAGTGCCTGACTACTGTTGGGAACTGGAGGAGGGTGCGTCGACTGAAACTGAATCTGGATAGGACTGAAGTGATGCTGGTTGGCTGATCTTGTGACATGAAGGGAGGGGATTGGCATAAGTGACTGATAACTTCTGATAGTGGGGAGCACAGGAGTAGCGGCTGGGTAGAGGTCTGGGTAGAAGTTCTGTAGGGGTTCCGGAAATCGGAGGGGCACATACCCCCATTCTTTCCCCCCCGCCACACACACACACATAAGTCACCTTGGGACCCCTGTTATTGAAGGGGTCCAGTCCTCTTTGGTTACCCAAGTTTGCAGCCTTGGAGTGCTACTGGACCTTTTCCTGCTCCTGGAACATCAGGTTGCAGCGGTGGCCAGGAGCACTTTCCATCAACTCGATCTGGTGAGGAGGCTGCGGCCTTTTCTTTCTGATTCAGATCTGGTCACCATCATCCATGCTTTCATTACCTCGAGACTAGCTACTGCAATGCACTCTATGTGGGGCTACCCTTGGTGACTGTCCGGAAGCTGCAGCTGGTGCAGAATGCACTGGCTTGGTTCTTTTGGTGGGTGGGTTGCCGTGAGCACGTTACACCTGTGCTCTAAAGTCTGCACTGGCTCCCTGTAGCTTTCCAGGCACAATTCAAGGTGCTGGTTTTGACCTTTAAAGCCCTAAATGGCCAGGACCCCACATATCTAAGAGATCACTGTTCCTTCCATGGTCCATTGTAACCCCTGCGGTTGATCGGGAGCACTCTCTTGTGCGTACCACCAGCCAATCTTTTTTGTAGGGCATAAAATTTATAGGTGCCTGGGAGCCATTGGTGCCCAGAAAACTGAGGCTGGAAACTGGTCAGGGGTGTAGTGGGGTAAGAAAGGTTTAATATCAGGATAAAGTCTGGCAATTGAATTCCTTTCTTTGGCTCCCGGAGTTCGATCTGAAATTTCATGTCCTGCATGAACAAGAAGGGCCTGCAGAGAGGTGTTCTCGGTTGCTGCCCCAGTATTATGGAACTTCCTTCCCCCGAAGGTCCATCAAAACCCAAGCGTGAGCATATTCCGGAGGCGGTGTAAAAGGTTTCTTTTTGGCAAGGTTTTTGACAGGTGGGGTTAGGGGTTGAGGTGGGAGGGTTTAGGGGTGGAGGTGGTGATTGTTTTTTAAAACTGAAGTTTTAAAGGGGGGATTATTTGTTTGTATTTTTATGTTGTGTGTTTTCCTTATGTAAGCTGCCCTGAGCCTCAGGAGAAGGGCGGGGTAGAAGTTTGAATTTAATATAAATAAAGTCAGCAGGGGGTTTGCCAGAAACTAGATTGAGTCTTTTTCAGTTTGTTTAAATACAAAAAGTATAGAAATAAGTACATATTGTTTGTTCAGCATGGTGTGAAAGTGACTGCATTTTTGATCATTTAAAACCTCAGCTCGTTGACACACAAGTTTAGACACTTCTAGATAGGAATAGAGCTGAGTTAATAAAAGTTGATAGTAACATTTAAGAAGCTGTTTGGAGTCTAAAAAGAGCGAGTGTTTGATCTAGCAGCAGTGACAAAAGCATTCTTCTCTTTATGATAAAAGAAGACGCTTGTGTGAATCTGCAAATATGTCAGATCATTTTGAAGAGACTAGTAGGTGCTGGTATATTATTATTTTTTGTTGTCAAGTAATTTTTATTCTTTACCATTTGGCTTCAAAGAAGGCAAAAAAAGCTGTCTGTTCTGTCATCGTATTCATCAGTCATAATTTTTGTAGACAATTCTCGACATATTCTATGTTTTACGGTGCGAACAAGAGCAAAGACCAACCATTAGGTTTATGTTTCTTTGTTTTTCAGCAAAGTCACATATCAGAAATAATGCTAGGAGTATGCTAATAAACAATATATAATGCTGGTCATCTGGGAGTAAGAAATATTTTCTAACTAGTTCTAAAGGGAAAAAATGTTAAAAAAGGGGGGAACGATTGTTATTTATACAATATATGTTGGTCTGTGTGTCAGCATCAAAAGCATCTTTTAAGGAGCCCAACATCATAAATTGTTGATCCTGATTGTCATTATTTAAAGGTCTCTGCTAGATTTAGTTGTAGTACAATATGTTTGTGTTTCCCTACATATAATAGTTTTTGGACAGCATGCACTGGAAATATATCTCTACCAACTTCCCCCCCAATATGTCACTATATACAATCATTAAAGAGTAAAAATAATTGGAGCATCTTAAACAGCAGACTTTTCAGATGTTAGTTGTAAAACTGAATTGAAGCCAGATTTGTTCTCCAACAGCATAATGATTTCATTTCTCCATACAAGGCTTTGGCTTCATTTAAACTGTGTGAAATGTTCATATCGCTCAAATGAAAACCAGCAAAGAAATATGTAGTTGTTTCCACTGAAAACCAACACAGTACATGTTGCTACTGTCATTAAGAAAATTAAAATTGTCTCCTCCTATTATAAAGATAAATGGGAGATTTGTAAAAAACAACAACAACCACCCCCCACCCCCCGGCCTATAAGAACACTGTATCAAACTTTATCTTGGGGTTGGCTTTAATTGCTGAAGATGTTTTTCATTTGATGGAGAAAGAAATTCTTTATGTAATGTTAGAATTCCTTTTATACGGCTTTATTGTAAAAGTACAAACTGGGGTCTGACTGGCTTATTGTCCCTGTTCAACAGAGGGAAACCTTGAAATGACCAAGTGTGCCCTCACTAACTGGTCTCTCTGTGACACTGAAGAATGATGCATTTCTCATGAATTTACAAATGTGAGAAAGTAATTTAGGATCTGATTCTGCATACATTGCATGTGTAGCAACCGCTCAGATCCAAGAATCCAAAATTAGCCTTTTATTCCCTGATGCCAGAAATATGCACCTAGGTAATTTCATGCATGTGAATTAATTGGGTGCATCCATGTATTCAGGGTCAGTAAGTTAACTCGGAAAAACAAAAGTTTTATGAAATATGTGAATGACTGACATGCACATTGGTTTTGGAGGACAGTTTTTGCCTAGTTCAATTTTGGCAAGGCTGCCCAAATATAAAATTTGGAATATTTTGCTGCCAGACCCTAGGAAGTTTGGATCAAGAGAAACAAATGGGGTAAATGAAATTAAGTTATCAGAATGTCATAACTTATGCTTGCTATATCTTTTGATCTATGTAAAATGTTTCAGTTGAATGTTTTGTCAATTTTCAATGTTTCTGGGATACAAATGAAAGATTTAATTAAAAATCATAATGCATTTCCATATTTATAATGAAATTTTACATGAAATGAGTCAGGTTAATCTAGATTAAACAGGGAATGACAAAGTTTCAGGTTTAATAGAGAAGCAGTATATCTAGTGTGTTTTAAACAAGGGAAATTGAACTAGAATTCTTGAATTTTATTCTTGATGCCACAACTGCAATTGTAGTTTAAATCCAAAACCTGTTGAAGTCAGAGAAAGAACTCCCATTCATTCAATAAGAGTTGGTTCATATCTTTAGTGACCTATTGGTTTTACTAGTGTGTAAACGAGTATGCCAAAGAAATTTACCTTATGGGGAAATAGCAAGACTTTAAGAGCTACAAGAGCTTCAGATGAAAGGTGCTAGAGAACAACAGTGTTCTTACTATTTAATCTTAAGAATTAAACATTTATTAAAACATCACTGAAGAACTTTAAATTGCCACTTTTGAGATAAGCATTCTGAGATGTAATGAAATGCTGGAATACCGTATGTTAAATACATTTTCTTTACCCTTGCCTCTTTAGAAGAAGACCTATCAATGCATCAAGTGTCAGATGGTTTTCTACAATGAGTGGGATATCCAGGTTCATGTTGCAAACCACATGATTGGTAAGTGAAGCACTAAATCTTGTTAAAAATAGATAGCCTTTTTTCCTAGTTGTGTTCATCACTGCCTGTAAAATTAAACAGAGTTTAAGGAGAAATTAATTGTGCAGCCATCAATGATTTACCCAGGCATGATTGATTTTTCTATTCATGTTATTAGACCTGATAACGCATTAGCATGTTTTATTTTCTGCAAGGGCTAGTTTAGAGGCTACTGTAGAGAATTATATACCACTGCCAGTCAAAACACAGGTGATTAACAAATTAAACTTCTAATCATTTTTGCGTTATTGAAAGCAAACTAACAGGAATGGTTAATGAACTGGATGTTAGCTTTCCATAGTGTTTTAGTCAGGTTTTAATTTCAGAAGTTATTATGGTAATGACACTACTGTGTGCTACTCAAGCACCTTGGTACCAAAATCAAAACTAGCAAGTTTTTGTCATTAAGAAACATAAATAATTCAAATTGCCATATAAATAGCATTCTAGGTACTGTTTGAACAGTCTGAAAACAATTTAGAATCTCTCTCTGTACAGAATTAAATAGTATCTCTTAAAAAGAGAGAAAGTTCTAGCATTCAGTAACAGAACCTTCATTTTTTAGACACAAACATTTAAAAATAATTTACTGCTAGGTTTTCTGATATCTGCTTGGCTTGGTATTTACAAGACTGTTACAGTTGTTAAGAAGAATCACACAAAACCAGCATTTTCTTTGAATATTCTTATTTTCCCATTATTTGCTTATTCCTCAAGGGTTACCCATAATGTTCTTATTTTGATATCCATTAAGTAATAACAGTAAAAGCTCTGCCAGCCAATTAAATTGATAAAAGCACATCTTTTGCCCACTAATAATAAAATAACACTGCCTTAGCCATCCTACTTTGTTACTAGCTGCCTTTCTGAAATTTTATACAGCAGCATGGCAAGGGTGGGAACCACTGATTTTTATATTCATTTCATACAGTTTTTGTTTCAATTTTTTTTTTTAAAAATGGTGTAAATGATAGAAGATATAGTACAGCATAAAAAGCCAACAACCTGGCCGTAGCTCAAGTGGTAAGAGTGCATGCTTTGCCTGTATAAGGTTTGAGGTTCAATCCTTTGCATCTCCACTTCAGGATCCCTGGTAGCACTCCTGGGTGAGGCCTCTGCTGGGGGCTTGGAGGGGTCTCAGGTAGCATGCCTGGATGGTCTCTGCCAGAGAGCCAAATTTGAAACCCCTGCTGCCGTGTCAGGTTGTGACAATACTGGGCTAAGATGGACTGACTCAGTTAGGCAGTTTAGTTTAACCTTCTGTCTAGTTAACAAGTATTTTCTCTCTTTAGTTCTATAACTCAGTTAACTTTGGGCTGATGATATAAAATGATTTTTACAAGCTAATTTATAAATATTTCTTCTATGACTTCCAGTAATTTGGCTGAACTATAAAAGTTTTGTCAAGTAATTTGATAGGCTACCTCATTAATAAACTTCCAGAAGCTCAAAACATGAAACATACAAGTTATTTTCATACAAATCAACACAAATTCCCAATTGCCCTGAAAGGCAGTTGAATGGTTCACTTTTTGGATTAGGTGTTATGAAACTCCAGATCTTTAGAGGAAGGAAATTTGAAGTGCTTTATAAAGTCAAATGTGGATCAGTGAGTTTTTAAATAGGACATTGGACATTATGAATAGCCAAGATTCACCATTCCATTATTTGTTTTAGTTGGATCCCAGTGTTTGGGGTACTCTTAATAAGCTTTGCAGCAAGTAGATACTGAAAAATATGACCAGGAGAAAATTGACACTTTCTGTGTGTGGGCAAGGGATAATACTGGAATGTCTGAGGGCCTCAGTGTGCTTGCTTGCCACCCACTTCCCACCTGCCTCTGATTCAAGGAGCGTCTTGGCTTTCTTTAGAGCAGGTAAAGGAAGAATGGTGCTTGTTTGGTATCTGACTTCAGATAGGATGAATTGTGAGGGTTTCTTAAAATTGCATTAATATTATATGTACTATGTTCTTAACTGATGGATGGGGGTTGAATGGGAGGTAGGTACTTTTTCCTGTTCAGTGTTGTTATCAGTCATGCAAGATATTTACTTCATGACATAACCATAGTGACACAGATTTACATGCGCTTAATATAAAATCTTCCCTGGGAAAAAAAAATCACACAAAACGTAGAGAGATTTGTAGGTCATGCTTTTGATAATCTGTGCTCGCTAGAAGATTCTTATCTGTAATGCCAGACTTACAGTGTAGCGCTTAATGATGCAACCCTGATTAATAACATTCAGATTTTTGAGCAGGGTGGGAGGACTCAAAAAGCTATAAGAATTCTGGTTTTGATCATTTTGAATCTTATCTCCGTGCTAAAGCACAAGAGGTTTTCTATTTTCCCATCCTGTTGGTCATCTCCCCACATACATTGTGTTTTTCTTGAGTTGTCTTAATTCTGTATTACTATCGCCTTCATTTGTTTTCTTGTTTACTGCCATGGTGGGACATTTCCCAAGACGATATTCTTTTAGACTGTATTCTAAAAGGGTGTCAACAACAGACTGATGTCTGAAGTTGTTCTCCTGAAATAGAGGTGTTTGAGTTTACTCTAACCCCACAGTTTCAGAGTCAGAAAAAGGAGAGAGAAGAAAGAAACCAGCACCAACTGAGTGAATGTTGTTCGCAGTTCTTCTTCCCAATCTAAATAAGCAGGATCATGCAGGAGCAGGGCGACAATAAAACCCACACAAATGGACTGTGGGGGAAATAAATACATTCAGCTTTAAGTGTTGTGCCACAATTTCGGGAGCTCTATTTTGTCTTTTGAGCATCGTTATCAACATTGTTCCCACAGTCAGTCAATATTTGTATTATATCAATGGAGCCCTGTGCACTGCATTTTCCACATTGGTGACAATAGGAAAAAGCAGTGGGTGAAAACAGAAGTGACGGCAGTGGCGAGCACAGTCCAGACCAGGTCGGGGCACCGAACAGACGTGCCTGAGGGTGGGGAGCTCTATGAACGTGTGGGTATCCATCCCCTCCCATGTGCTGTGCCCAGCACCCCGCCCCCCCTGCCATGACAGGCAGCCATTAGCACTAGACTAATCCAGAACACTGAGGAGGCAAAGGGGAAGAATCATGGGGCTGGGGAAAGTTGCATGACTCTATCCTTTCCCCCACTTTTGAGACAAATGTGCTGCAAGATTGCAGCAGGGGGTTATTTTGAACATCCTCATCTTTTGTCCTTACTCCCACAACAGTCCTTACTGAAGGTGGCTTGAGGAGCAGGTCATACCTTTCAGTTTATAAAGTGTTTTATAATCCTTATCTAGGTCATCATCAAAACAGTCCTGTGAGGTAAGCCATTAGTATTTCCATTTTAGAGATGGAGAACTGAGTCCGAGAGAGAGGTTGTTTTCAAATGAGACAATAGCCCACATTAGCCCTCACCACGCACGCTTCCACCTGCCCACATATTAGGTCACCGTCACATGGCCAACACCCATCGAACACTCACAGCATAGTCCAGGGACATCAGAGGTCCACCGTGTGGGCGAATCCAAGCTAATGGGCACCCATGTGGTCGTGGCTCGATCACCTGCAGCCTCGCCCACATCCAGGTCTGTCAACACCATAGAGCAGTGCCTAGCACACTCCCAACTGAGAGGTAGCAGTGAGAGGAGAGAGCAATTTTACTCTCCCAGATGACAGGCGGCTGCAAGAGTAGACAGGGGTCACAACACACACAGCTGACAGGCAGCTGCGAGAGGAGAGAGTGAGGCAGGGGGTTCAGGAAGGACCTTCTCCACAGGATCTGTGCCCGCACTTCTCTTTCCCTTTGGGAAGGGGAGCAAGGAAGGAGTAAGGCTCTTGCAGAGGATCCATGTGCCTCCCTTGCTCCTCTCAGTTCTTTTCCTAAATAGAGAGGATTGCGGGCGCAGATCTGCTGGAGATGGTTCTGCCTGCACCCCCTGCCTTCCTCTTGGTCATCTGACAGCTGGGAGAGCACACCAGTGCTGCTTCTAATGGAAAGGGGGGTCACAGCCAGTGAAAAAGCCTTCCCTGGCTTCGAACTCCCTTTCCATCAGAGCCAGGGCCAGGGGGAGGGAAGCACTGAGTGGCACCGCTGTGTGGTGACTGCTGCCAGCACATGAAATGCATGTAGGAGGCTGCCCATTTATTAGCATTACACAGTAAAACATTTCATTCATTCAGATTTATACACGGCCCTTAATACATGTGAGTGAAGGCTGCACACAGTCCGAACAAGGACTCTAGTGGGCTTGACTTGTCCAAGGCCATCTAATGAGCTCCTGGCTAAGAAAGGATTTGAACCCTGGTCTTCCAGGTCCAAGTCCAATACCTAATCCATGAAGATTTACTAGGTTCCTGAAACTTGTATGTCTCCTGTGCTTTCGTGATCCTTAGCCAAGCTGCAGCAACATACTTGATCACAACTAGAGCTGAAGCGGGTAGCATGTTTTCTGTCTGTGGGCAAAGCCTTCCATTTCGGACAAGCTGTTGGGTGTCCCAAGGGTTGCTCTCACACGTGCGAAATGCGGGAATTGCTCACAGGTAGAAAATTCTTCCCCTCCACCCCCAACCCATTACCTAGCTGACCAAAGCCATGCTCATGACTCCTCTTTGCTGCTGGCTCCTCCTCCTGAAGAGTACTCCCACCACTGCCTGGAGCCACCCCTTGTCCAGCTATATCCAGTTAATGGAGGCGGGGGGCAGGGTGTTAACCGATCACCCCTTTGAACACCCTTCGAGTACTAACTCCATATGCTGACTCATCTGTAAGAAGTCAGGCACCATGGATTTGATGGGTTTACCCGATTGCTCAGGAGCTCATTTCAGACCTCCCCCTCTCTACTCACATCCTTCCCTCTTGTCTCTCTCGAGGAAATCTCTGCTCTGCTCTCTTCATCCAACCCCTCCACCTGCCCCCTTGACCCGATCCCCTCCCGCCTCCTGACCTCTGTTGCTCCCACTGTCGCTCCCCCTCTTCTACATGTCATCAATTTCTCCCTTTCCACAGGCTCCTTCCCCTCTGCCTTCAAGCATGCCACTGTCTCCCCCATCCTCAAAAAGCCCACCCTGGACCCATCTGACCCCTCTAGTTACTGGCCAGTCTCCCTCCTTCCCTTTGCCTCAAAGCTTCTGGAACGTGCCGTCTACTCCCGCTGCCTGGACCTCCTCTCTGCCAACTCCTCCCTGGACCCTCTCCAGTCCAGCTTCCGCCCCCTCCACTCTACTGAAACTGCCCTTGCCAAGATCACCAATGATCTACTTGTCGCTAAATCTAAGCGTCACTACTCCATTCTTGTCCTCCTTGACCTCTCTGCTGCCTTTGACACTGTCGATCACTCGCTCCTCTTGGACTTGCTTTACTCTTTGGGCTTCCGCGGCTCTGTCCTTGACTGGTTCTCCTCCTACCTCTCTGACCGCTCCTTTAATGTCTCCCTCCCTGAGTCAACCTCCCCCTCCCTTCCCCTTTCGGTTGGGGTCCCCCAAGGTTCTGTCCTTGGCCCTCTCCTCTTCTCTATCTACACCCTGTCCCTTGGCAAAATTATTGCCTCCCACGGATTCCAATACCATCTCTACGCTGATGACACCCAACTCTATCTCTCTACCCCCTCTCTCTCTTCATCTATCCACTCATGCCTCGTCGACTGCCTCTCTGATATCTCTGCCTGGATGTCCCGACGTCAACTCAAGCTCAACATGGCCAAGACTGAACTCCTCATCTTTCCTCCCTCCCCTTCCTCTCCCTCTAACCTGACCATCTGCATCGATGGGGTCACCATCCATCCTGTTCTCCAAGCCTGTAGCATGGACTTCATCTTTGACATGCACCTCTCTTTTAAACCTTACATTGAGTCTGTGGCCAAATCCTGCTGATTCGCTCTCCACAACATTGCCCGCATCCGCCTCTTTCGCTCTATCTCCTCGGCCAAAATCCTTGTTCATGCCATGGTTATCTCTCGCCTCGACTACTGCAACCTCCTACTTGCTGGCCTCCCTCGCTCTCACCTGTCCCCCCTTATCGCAATCCAAAACTCCGCTGCCAAGGTCATTCACTCTGCCCGTCGCTTCGACCATGTGCAGCCTCTCCTCCTCTCCCTTCACTGGCTCCCCCTTCCTGAACGTATCCTGTTTAAACTCCTGGTTTTCACATTCAAATCGCTCCATGACCAAGCTCCCCCTTACCTGTCGGACCTAATTTCCCTACGCGCTCCTGCACACGCTCTCCGCTCTTCCTCTGTCCCCTCCCTCACTCTCCCTCATTTCTCCTGCTCGCCTAACCGCCTTCGACCCTTCTCCCTCGCTGCCCCCCATGCCTGGAACTCCCTCCCTGCCCACATCCGCCTTGTCCCCTCCCTCCGCTCCTTCAAATCCCTCCTCAAAACCCACCTTTTTCTTGCTGCCTTTCCCAATGCCTGCTAGTCTTTCCCCTTACTCTTACTGTCGGCCCTCCTCTGCTGACTGCTGCCACCAACCTCTCTGTAAACCAAGCCAAGCATACGCACCTGAGACTTCGCATCTGCTTGAATGTTTGTTTGTCTTCTCCCCTGTCTCTCCCACTGTACCCTCTCCCTGTCTCCCCCCCCCCTTTTTGTCTTTTAGATTGTAAGCCACAGGAAGGGACCACGTCTAATTCTATGTTCTGTACAGCACCAGGCCACACGACTGGCACTATATAAATGTTTATAATAATAATAATAATCTAATCACAACTCATAGATCCACCAAAAAAGGTCCCATTTCAAGCTGAAAGAAGGAACTTCAAAGCAGGTGAACAAAATCTAAATAATAAACATAAAGAATAGAAAGACCTGGCGAAAAATTACAAGTCGAGAGGATCAAGAGGGAAGACAGGGCTGAAAGGAAAAGGAAATTACTGCTGGGGAACAGAGTGAGGAACTCGACCACCAGAATGCAGCAATGGAGCTCCATGAGGGAATGATTGAGAGACAGTGATGGAACTACATGCTTAATAGAGAAAGGCAATATTTCTTGCACCCACAGCAATTTGGGGTCTAAGCATTGCCCCTTTAATTATTCTGTCCATTGAGCAAAGATCCAAACCATAAATTGAATTCATGTTGTTAGCATCCAGAGAGTGTGGATGCATTAGGGAGGGTCATTGTGGCATTTTCTGTTTTTAAGTGTGAAGCTTGTCCTTTGAAATAAGGCAAAAGCAGCATTACTTTCTTGGGCAGAAACTCTCCACTGAGAGTAGGTATTTTGAGGTTGTGTGTCTGTATGTGTGTTTGTCTAATCAGAAATAATCTCAGCTAGACATTTAGCAGGGGAAGAGGGCTTAGAGACTATTTGAAAAGCCTCTTACTCTTCTCTGTTAAGAAGGTATATAGAGTTTTTACAGATTTTATTATACATATCAATCAATCTAACAGGAGGGATTATACCACCTAATGTAAAATAAAATCAGCAGATGACCCAATGAGGTATAACCTTAAATATCTTTGACAACAAAACAAATTTGCTTTTAAGTGTGCATATAAGAATGGTACTTTTGCAGTATGGCTCTTCTCAGTAATTATAACTCTCACGCAGATAGAACTATATCTTTTGGAAATATTGTGCAAAATTGTCACAGCATCTGTACAAGCCAGGTTACCCTCCAAGTAAGTATTTATTACGCCCACTTTAGAGACAGAAAAACTGAGTAAGCAAGTTGAGATGACATGCCTAAGTCTAGAGAGGAAGGGGTGCCTTTCCCCAGTCCTGTGTTTTTTGTGCTAAACCACTATGTCCTTTGTCAGCAGAAATCCTATTAATATAGCTGGAAACAGACATGATGGTTCCCTTGGTGACGATCCAACCTGGACTGTGAAGCCATGACAAACACGGTCCAGACCAGTTCAGGCCATGCAACAAATGTGTCCATGGCCGGGTCACCGGGAAGGGCAGGGAGATGCATGAATGTGCGGGCAACTGGCCCCACACTGCACCCAGCCCCTCGCCATGACGGTTAGTCTTGGTGGCCGATGATGGCCAGTCGTGCCAGACCCGATCTAGGCTGTGTCACAACAGGCGTGATAGCCTGCTGTGGCCTACTTTGGTCCGATCAGGCAGACCCTAGCCCAGGCTGTGACCTGGGAATAGTCTGGGGTTGAGAGCCCAGGCTAGCTGCCGATATGGCTCAGGACAGTCCCAGGCCAACATCTGGCAGCCCAAAAACAGATGTACCGGTGGCTCATGGGCCTAAGAGGACCACCGTCATGTCTGTTTTTACCCTATATGACTTTCATAAAAGCAAACATAAATTGTATTGTTATCAAAGATATTTAAGATTACACCTCTTGGGTCATCTGCTGATTTTGTTTCCCCTTAGGTGGCGTATCCGCGTTTTGTATAAAATAACATGCCATTTCAGGCTGGTGCACAAGCATATTTTCAAGATAAAAAAGCATTTTAAGACTTTTAAAACCCATTCTCCTTAAGTCCAGTTTCGGATCTAGGTGTAGGCACATACTTTTGTCTGTAGGAATAATCACCAGATTAAAACATATTTGTCAGTAGGGCTGTATTCTCACCTGTGGCGGCGGTGGTGGCAGTGGGAGGGGCGAGGGAAGATGTGGTAGCCCGGAGGAGCCAGCCAACGGAAAAGAGCTGGTGTGAACGGGGATCTGCCGCGGCTTCTCTTGTGCATGCCAGGATAGGATTTTGCGCCCTGACATGCGCAAGAGAAGCCGCGGCAGATCCTCATTCACACCGTCGCTATTCCTGTCAGCCGGCTCCTCCGGACTGCCGCATCTTCCCTCGCCCCTCCCACTGCCACCACCGCTGCTGCAGGTGAGAATACAGCCTAAGCCTTTATGTCTGATTTAAAACATAGTACAAACCTTGGCATAGTTGACTAATGGTTCACTGAGTTTAAATTTAAAAAAATAAAATAAAATACATAGTTGTAATTATTCAGCAGTCTCACTTCTTTCTTTTATTTTTTTCCTATTTGAATGACACCGCTTTTAAACGAGGCGCTGAAAAGCACCTCCTGAGCCCCGCGTTGAGAGAAAAGCCGAGCGGGGAGTGTTTACGCGCTCCCTGTGCTGCCGGAAGTCACGTGCTCCCTGTTGCCGGCAACGGCTGGAGATGCGGGGCTTTGAAGAGGTGCGTTCTGAAAGCCTCACTTTTCAGGCTTTCAGAACGTGCCTCTTCAAAGCACCGCATCTCCAGCTGCCGCTGTTGCCGGCAACAGGGAGCACGTCACTTACGGCAGCACGGGGAGCGTGTAAACACTCCCTGCGCGGCTTTTCTCTCAACGCGCAGCTCAGGAGGCTCTTTTCAGCGCCTCGTTTAAAAGCGGTGTGAGATACAAAACGTTTTAGCAGCTTTTGGAGAGAAAGAAGCCATCTCTTGGTGTCTGTAGAGATGAAAGATGTTTCCTGGTATCTCTTTGTTTAGTTCTCATAGTTTACAGTTGGCATTTGACCGGACAGTGTAGAAAGACACTGTGCCAGTGTTTGTGTTTTGTTTGCTGCCATCTGCCACTCATCCACCTCTTGTTATTTCATATAAACACTGTACATATCTTTTTCCTCATCTCTTTCTTTTTGTTTGTATTACCTGATGTACTAGGATGTAGTTAGACAAAAGTGCAGCTGTAATCCCTCAGATTTTCTCTCACACTCACACGCACACACACACACACAGACATGCATACACACGCACACACACACACGCACGATTAGAATCAAGGGAGTTCCAACGTGTTTAAATCAGCAAAGGAATTGCCCTATATAAAATTATGAGGCTCAACAGCAGTAGTGTAAATTTGTAAGTGCTCTGAATAGTGCTGTTAGGCATGAGATAATGTAAAGAGATGACATTGCCAAGAACTATTTATGAAGAGCTTAATTTTTTTCACTCTGATAATTCTTGACCAATAATTACCAGCCCCTAATTATCTATTTTAGTTAGAAAGAAATCTCTATCACTATAGAGGTTGGCATTGCAGCTAGCACATAAATCCCCAAAGAGGTAAATGTGTTCCAAACAGCCACAAACAACTGTCTCATGAAACATAGTGAGCAAATTGCGAGCCGCTGGCTGTGCACAACAGAGCAGCACATTTACTATTGAGGGCTGATCAGGCTGACAAAGAGAATGATGAAAGGGGAAGAAAAGCCACAATCTTTGTAGTTCGCTGCTACGAACATTGACAGTCGAAAACAAACCATTGCTGTGTAGCAATAAATGCTGTCCTCATGAAAAGTTCCGGAGTGGGGGTAGAGACTCTGGCACCGCTAGGGCCAGCAGCTTTTCAAACAATGCTGATTTTTTTAAAGTATACATTTTGCCATTATCATTAATATTGCCATCAGTATTTGCCAATTAAATTTCACACCTAGTTTAACTTGTAAAATTGTTGCCCGGCACTTTTCTTTTCTTTTTTTTCTTTTTTTTTTTAAGAAGGGAAGGTGTTGAGCTCTAGCGAAGGAGAAGAGTAAAAAAACGAGAACAACCACCACCAAAAATGTAGTGTGAAAATAATGAGAAAAATGTAGATATGGACTCCAACCAATGCACATTGAATTCAATAGACAGACTCCCATTAACTCCAGTGAGCAATGGTTCTGGCCATAGAGATGAACAAATGTGCTGGGGCAACAGTGGAGCCCGTGTTGGAACTGATACTTGAATTCATCTGGGAAGAAAACTGAAAACGGGGCCTTGAAATGACAAGTAGTGTTAAAATGCCAATGGGCCGAGAGATAACAATGAAATCTAAATTCATATTTAAACTTCTCACTGGTGATTAATACACTCCCTCCAATGAAAATACATATGCATACATTAGACATGATTTTATATATATATATATATATATATATATATAATGTGTGTGTGTGTGTGTGTGTGTGTGACACATTCATGTCACTATAACAATAAATCCTCTTCTTTGCCTCATATATGGAAACATACAAAGTACATTAAGTTACATGTGGAGTACATCAGTGGTGTCAAGACAAAGGGAATGCATACATCACTTTTGTAGAGACAAGTAAAATTTAAACCTATTGATAATAATGTGTGACATTCACACATTCTGTAGTTTACCTAATGCCTTAGGTCATGAAAAACATTATTTTCCTTTCACACATACATGAAACAACACTATGTTAATAATTCTCATTGCACTTTGTTCGCCTAGAGTATCACCTCTTCAGAATTTCAACTCAAGTGCTGTATAGTTTTGGACAGAATAAAACTGCTGCTGTGAAGGGGGAAGGCATTAAATATCTTGGGGGTGGGGAAAATCCAGAGATATGGATCTGCACATTAGAAGATGAAGAGCCACAGACTTCCTTTTGTCTGTCAGCTTCAACTTACGGAAATTAACATTTGCAGGAAAAGATATAAAATACTCCCCTTCTTCGCATCTGAAAAGCATTTGGGTACTTGGGAAACTCAAGTTTACACTCACAGTTGATGAGAAGTTTTCAGAAACTTAAAGTACGGTTAGCTAGATCGTTTGAAAAATGCAGAGATAAATGGGTAGGATCCAGAAAAATATTCTACATTTAATACTAAATCTGATCAAATGTGCGTTTATTTTGTGGAGACCTGAGTTTTAAAAAAAAGAAAAGAAAAGAAAAGATTAAATCTGTGCTGTTTAATACTAACAGAAAGCTACCCTCATGTGGGCAATGCTGGCTTATTTGAAAAGCCCATAAAGGGTTTCTGCATGGACCATACAAAAGGGATACTTTCTCTTTAATAGCCATCTGTACAGGAGAGATGAGAAGTGGGCCAGGTCATCTCTCCTCAGCTGTCATGATATTAACGTAGGTAATGGAGCAAGCTCTGCGTTCTGCTGGGTGTTGTTTTTCATAGATGTTCATCGATTTACACAGATAATTCTATTTATTTCTTAGAGTTGGTCCAAGCAAACCAGGCAGAATAACAAACACCAAAGCATTTCAAATGACTTTATCTTTGTTGTTTTGTAATGTAACTTTTGTCTAAAAAATGGTGTCACACCTACTGTGCAGATGGCTGCATGATTTGTAAACCGGCCAAAACATTTAAACAAATGTGTGTTCTGGGGATAAATTAAATAAAGGATAAAATGGAGTGTGGACCACAAATTCTAATAATCAGATGATTTTAAGTTGTGTGTAGTGTGGAGAGATGGTAACAGTGATAGCAAGGAAAGCTTGCCAATGACAGCAAGGTGCCTTACAGATCTCAGGATGGAGCCTGTGGCCTGGTAGGCCTCAGTTTGAGAACTGCACATTTGCTGTACAGCTGGCAGCTCTGTATGGGGACATCAGATAAAACTTATGTAAAATGAAGTGTTATTGCTTAGTATGAAATTGTGCAGAGAGGGAATTTGCAGACAGTAACTGAAAACAGAATTCATGGTACCAATGAAGCAGACTGTAAATGAAGAGGCTTTAATTATCTGCGCAATTTAACAAAAAATTCAAGATGTATTCAAAAAGGACAAATGCAGCTGTAAACATTCTAGAACAACACTATTCATTATGCTTAAACCCATGTCTTATATTCTTGCTATAAGGTCCTTTTCTCCCCACTCTGTTCCTCCTTTTCCAGGAGTATATGATTTCAAATGCAGAATTGCGCTTTGGTTTGAGTTAACGTAGATTTCAGGAGTTTCGTGACGAATTGTTTTCTTTTTACCCAGTTTTTCAGTGAAGTTCTATCCAGTCATTTATTTTAAGTAACACAATATTAAGTTAAAACAAAATGTGGAAGCTTATCCAGCTCAGATGTTTAATATGGTAACATATCATTAAAATAGCTGTGATTTATTAAAATATTTTTTAAAAGGGCACGGGAGATAAAAACCCCATTAAAAGCTTCCAGAATTTTTTCCATCTTAATTTCCTTTTTAAAAAGTAAAGGTAGTTTGTAAGTTAGGAATGCCACCCTGTTTTTAGCTGGATCCCTTGTCTGGGCACAGGTCTTTGGTGTATATTAGTAGGAATTAAAATCAAAAGTAGGATTTATTTTTAATTGCTTGCTTTCTTAGTATTAAAAATAATAACAATAATTAATAATAGTCCTAATTCTTTGCTCAGGTAATTTCTTAGGTACCTTCCTGATTCTTAGTGTATTAAGTTCAATAAAAAATAAAAGAAGCCAATATGAAGAGTGGGTGTCGAACTTCAGCTGTTCATATTGTTGCATTTGGTAAGCTGACTGGGTTTCGTAGGTCACCTTTAGAATTATGCCTATGACAGCAGTAGCTACCTGCCAAGATTGCAAGGTATCTCACAGCTCGCAGGATGGAGCCTGTGGCCTGGTAGGCCGCAGTTGGAGGGGTACACATTTGCTGTACAGCTGGCGGCACTGTATGGGGCAGCACTGTGGGCTGTTAGGGAGCTGGAAAGGAGACAAGCATGAAATTTCTTCTAACCCCAACTCTGTTTTTCTGTACTGTTGGCTGCTTCTCAGTTCCTTGACAAAAAAACCAATCAGGCACCCTTTAATCCGCCTGTGATTACCAGTGGTATAAAAAGAGAAGCATAATGAGGAAAAATGCCTCGTTTTGTTGCCTTCAAAAGCCAACAAATTGGAGTTAACTTGACAGGAAGTGGCTTAATAATTAGATTATTTATTTATTCCTGACACATATCCCCCTGTTACTAGTCTCAGGAGACCCTGTAGATGGTACGATTTTCAAGCTGCCATTACTTCGCTGTCTTCTGTGAACAAAGAAGCTACTGTCTATCAGTCAATTAAATGCACTCTTTAAGCAGAGGCTGAGAAGTCCTCAATGGATAGAGCCCTGGGACACTGTGGCTGATGATTCCTTTCTCTGTACTGTACATCACACTCTCAACTACAGTCCCCACAGAGATGGAATAAAGTCATGCATTAAAATATCACTTGTTGATTTGTTTGCTAATGAAGAGCCATTGAAATGTTTGTGTATTTCTGTGGCAAAATTGTTGATAAAAGAACTACTTGCTTGCATATCTTACTTCATCTTCAGTAAGTGCTTATTTAAGACTTACTAAAATTAAAGTCAACAAATTAAGGAAAAAACAGAGAGATGGATAATGTGGGTTTACTTGCTATTCACATCAAAGTAAATAATACTGAGGATAGCAAGAAGAGAGAAAGGGGGGAATAATAGTACTTCAGCCATGCCTGTTATAATTCTCTTCATTAGTAAGAGCAAATCTCTCTCTCATATTTCTATTACGGTAACGGAAGCACACATTTTGGGTAATAAAATGCATAAAAGGATGTGATGCGTAAGTTCAAGCCATACCATAAAAATGTAATCCTGGAAATGTGAGAACATTAAAAACCAGCAAGATTTTTTTTTTTAAAATGTTTAATTTCTCTTTCTCCTTTTGAGATTTTAAATAAATTTAGTTTAATAAGAACCTTTTGACATTTATGTAGTAGTCACTGACCATAGCTGGGATGCGGCTGCTAAAATCCACAGACATTTCTAGCCAGTTCACCAAATTCTCTGAGGTGAAACCAAACGGAAGCACAGGAGATTAGCACAGGTAAAGACTCTGGAGGTGGTACTGCTTAACTGAGGAGACCCCTAACCATTTTTGGAGGGGCACATTAACTACATGCTCATGCTTTTTAAAAATAATGCTCAGGTCATCATACTTACTGCCCCACAATATTTTACAAAACTCAGACCACCTGTCTTTGTGCATTAATGAAAACCATCAATTGGTGATTAATTGGTAATATCCTTCCAGGGTTGTTTCAATTCTTGCTTAGAGTTCTATATTTGCACTTTACCACTTACATGATGCAGTGTCAGATCTACAATGAAATATTTTAGTCTCTTCATGAACATTTGCACATATGCACAGACAGAATTTAAATGATAGCTAAAATGTGTTTATTTTCTCATTCCTTTTAAAAAGTGACCTATGCTATAACTACTGTTTTCAGTGAATTTGACAACAAGCTTTAGGGAATTGATTTGAGATTTTCTTATTTCTATCCTGTTATTCCAACTCATTTTGTTAGAAAAAGCTTAGACGCTTGGAGGTGTTTTATAATAGAAAATGAATTTGAAACCCATTCATTAATTGGTTATTAATACATCAGGATTAGTTTAAGCAAGGCCCTACCTCCTGCCCAGTCAAGTATGTTCTGGTTAATATCCAATTATCTGCACCTTCGTACTTATTATGTCTTAATATTTCGGATATGATAACCAGAAACTTGAGAGTAATGCTAATGAGGAGCATAGAGCAGGAATTAACCAGTGACATACTCAATGATCCTTACTGAGAAAAGTACCTCTTTCTCTCCTCACAGCATATTGGTACAACTGCTATGAACCCTCCACGTTAAATTATAGCTTGGTGGCAACTGGAACAATATTTTAAATGAATAATTCTCTTTTTTCTATCATGTGCTAGTCATGCATGCCGTACCCCTCCCCGGGCAGCTGGGCTACATGCTGTCTAGTGTCCACTTGTGTGGCCAGCACTGCAGCCCGCTCTGGTTGTAGCATGTGCTCTGAGAGTGGCCTGGCTTCCTTGCGAGAGGGCCATTCATGTGCCCATCTCCCTGTACAGCGTGATGGCAGCAATTGCTCGCCACAGGGCTATGTGGGGATCTGGCCCTCACCACTCATGTAGCCTCACCCATGTTATCTGTCATTCAGATAGGATGCCATATGCCATATGATGAGACAAGATACATGATGTGGTGTCAGTGCTTCATGGGAATGAATGTGGGACTAGTGGAAGTACAAGTGACTTATACAGCTGGTCCCAAGCAGGTGCCAGTCACACCTTACTCCAGACCACTCTGACGTGTTTTGTGCTAGGCATGTATCTTACAAGACTATACTAGAAACATTGTAGAGAATTTTAAAATATTTTCTTGTGCTGATTTATCATGTCCCATGACTTGTAAAGACAAATACTTTACGTATCATGAGTTCTGCTGTGAGAAGAAAAAAAACCCACACACTAATTAATGTTGAATGCTTCTAAAAAATAGTTTCAATTAGTTTTAAATGCACACAAATATCATGACTTCAGTGTCCAAATACCTTAGGACTTTCTAGGCTAGAAACAAGTATTGGCCACAAACCACTCAATGGGACTACTACAAAGTAAATGGCTTGTGATCACAACCACTGAATAAGAACTGTGGATGTTCTCCCTTCTCCAGTGGCATAAAGCTCTCCTGCTTGTACTCCCACAGGACAAGGAGATACTGTGTTTTTTTAATTCATAAGTGATGCAGGAGGGAATGTCCTCCTCATTTGATTATCATTTCTCCACTTAATTTGAACTTCTAGTTTACAGCCATTTTAATGCTCATGCTCTTTAACGAAAATCTTGGAAGACTGTATTTTATAATGGGCATGGCATAATTCTTACTCTTATTTGAAAATGGTTGAATCCTTGTTGCTGAAATGCTGAAATTAAAAAAAATCCCATTTTAACCCAATGATTTAAATTTTTAAAATGTTATTAGTGACTAAAAGCAGGTATGCATAACGCTCACTACATCCATTACATTTTCCTTACTGTTCTACTTACATTACCATTGCAGTGTATTCTCACAAATTCACTGCAGAGAAAACTCCTACAATGACATGGGGATGAATTAGGGATCGGGCCTCTATATCTTGCTGTTATGTCATCTGTATTATCCTACACTTCATGTTGCCTACCACTTTTATGTTGGTGATTGCTAAGAATGCATATGTTCGAGTACTTTTGATGTCTTCTCCCAGTCCACTTGCTATAAACTTGTGATTTTTTTCAGGCTCCTTCAGTTTAACGTCTTAGCAACTGAAGTACTCTCATTTGGCAAGAGACACCATTCTCAAACATCATACCTCCTCCTCTGTCTCAATAATCAGCTAAGAATTCCCATTTGTCTCTTCAGATTCTACTCTTACTGCAATCTTTGACTTTGAACTCTCCTCCAAAATCTTCAGTGTAGGTACTCTCATTTTGCCAGTAACATTGCCCATGTTTTCCAGATCTTCAACTCCATCACTGCTGAAGCCTTTATCCATTTCTTTCTTTCTTTCTTTCTTTCTTTCTTTCTTTCTTTCTTTCTTTCTTTCTTTCTTTCACTATGGCAAATATGCCCTTCCAAAATTTCAGCTCAGAATAGGTTGTTATATGATATTATTATTATTATTAGCATTTATATAGCGCCAGCGATGTACCTGGCACTTTACAGAAAATAAGATAGACACGGTCCCTGCCTGAGAGCTTACAATCTAAAGACAGGGAGAGGGGAGACAGGGAAGGGGAAATAGAGGGTGAGACAAGGGAAGCGACATTCGTGAGGATGCGAGAACTCAGGTACACTTTCTTGGCTTGGTTACAGAGAATTGGGAGTTTGCAGATAACAGGAGGGGAATAATTCTGGGTGGGGATGATTAGCAGGAGTTAGGAAGGGCGGAGCGGAAGAGCTGGGTTTTGAGGAGGGACTTGAAGGTGTGGAGGGTGGGGGCAAGGCGGACGAGGGCAGGGAGGCAGTTCCAGGCATCCGGGGCAGCGAGGGAGAAGGGACGAAGGTGGTTGGGGGAGCAGGGGAGGCGTAGGAGGGGGAGGGGAGGGGATGGAAGAATGTTATAGAATAACATGACTGTGATTCTGGTTTTTGCCTTGACTTATTTGGTAGCCTTTCATGAGTTAGTTAACCTCTTAATTTGTAAACTGAGGATAATACCTAACCATCAGTTTTGAGGAGAAATTAGGCGATGTAGGTAAAATACTTGCTTTGAATATTAAAAAATGATATATTGGCACAAATACTAAAGCACTTGTTATTGTTAGTCAGACTATGCAGAATATTGCTGCTTGCTTTTATAGGTGCAAACATGTGCTGCCACATCAACCACTTCCTTGCATAATCCCACTGCTTCCTGTTCATTTCAGAAACCCATTAAAAATGGATCTCCCTGTTTATAGACAGTCCTCCATGGACTCACTTTGAGCTTACACTGCAAAGCTTGCCTTGCTCTCTTCCACCCTCTCAGTGCAACTGGGACAGAACTGCTCTCTGTCCCACCTCATCAAGGGCCAAATCATAAGCTGGTTTAAAACATCATAGCACCCTTTGGAAAATGGTGATGCCAATTCAGTTGGGGCTAAGACCATTGATGCCACCACTGGTGCAATATCTCTACAGCTCCCGTAGCCTAGAAAAATTGTCCAAAATGTCTTTCCATCACACTGATACCACATATTTTTATACCTCATGAAAAACATTGCTTTCTGTTCCCTATATCATTTGTTTACCATTCCAACCTTTCATTTTCTGCTCTATTGTTTGGTTTGCGTTCTTTTATAACTGATTCTCTTTTGTACTTCTGTAAAAGGAATTTGGGCTTAATTTGTGTTAGATGCTATACAAAATGTATTGTTCTACTTCAAGGCGGAAGTCTCAGCTAAACCTTGCAAAATTCCCTTCCTATCAGTCCCCTTCCTACTGTCTCCTGATAAGGACTATGCCAAAGAATTTATTTTTTCTGTCATTTTTGCAGAAAATGTCCTTTCTTTAGATGTGATCATTGGTCAATAGCCACCATGCTTGATGCTGCAAATCATGTAGCTTTAAATAGTATGCCTGAATATTGCCCCCTTTATGTGTTCCATTGTAATGAAGCAACATCAGTAAATTGCAGTGAAGGGTGATTGTTGCATGGGGAGGAGTACTACACCTTGGGGTCCATTTGCACCAGATTATTTTTTTATTGTTGTTATTACTTCCCATCTTCTTTACTCTCTTGACACCAAACTTGCTGTTGGACATCAGTACAGCACAGGGGATCTTTAGAAACATTATGGACATATTTTTTTCTCTTATTTACTCACCAATCACAGTTCAGTTGCAAACTCTTTATATCCTGGGTGGTTTTGCTGTACTTTATTGATGACACTTTGGTTTGTCGACTAGGCTCATAATGTTCTTTGTCATCTGCTGCTTAAAAAGAATGAGTTTATTGCGGACAACAGGGACAGACTTTCCTCACTCACTATTTTTAGACTGAAGTTGTATTCTTTCTCCTTCTTACTTTGCCTGTATCCCCCAGAGTTTGATGTTTGGAAAAGTGTAGAAATGGGAGTATTTTTTCAGGCAAAGGAGGGGTGGTTTTTTAAAAGCTCTAGTTCATTCCTCAGTTTGGTCCAAGGAATAAACTTGGGCTTGTGATCTTTGTTCCATTGTTTAAGGCATTTTCAACAAGATTTGATTTTGGATCAGGGTCATCTGAAGAACATCTTTTAGTAAATGTATTTCCATTTTCCAGTATAGTTGCAGCACACAAATGCAGAGTTCAGAGGTCTCATAGTGGACACTAGTAACAAACAGGTAGTATGACACAGTGCAACAAAAATGTAAACAATTATGAGAGCATGTTATCACTTGAATTGTCAGTCAGTAAACTGAATGAGTTACTTATTCCAGGCACACAAAGTAACAGGATCTGGCTTTAATGCTATTGTCTTGAGGAGGTTGAGGAAATTACATCCCCTTACTGTTGTTTTTTTCACCTTCCCTACAGTGCCATCACCCTTCGTTTGCAGATTGTGCAACCATTGAGTATTTTCAAGCCCTCGCTAGGTAGGTTGTCACAACTTAGGCTTAGTTATATCGCAGCTAGGCATGCCAGTGCTTGGGTGTAAATAAATGCAATATAACTGGAACGGAAGTTGGATTAGAGACAGGTCCCTGCCCAGGAATCCCCAACCACCCTAACTGCCCCAAACTGAGGCCTACTTATAGAGCTCCTACATCCCCTGGCTCTCACCTGCTGCTTCATCATGCAGTCTGGAAAAAAAGGACCATCCCTTAGCTGCAGAAGAATATGTAAGGCATTTCTAAGACTCCTTGCTCAGTTGCACCATTTTTATTTGCTATGCACAAAGTTGCCATGAGATCCAGGAAGTCCCATGGCAGAGGCTAGGATGTGGTCCTCCTCCTCCTCCAATCTGCTCATTGGCTGATTTGCACTGTATGTTGTTGCATCTACTCCAGTCAGCAGTGGGTTCTAGATTTTCAAACATGGAGATACAAAACTGAATTACAGAATGAAAGTTCAAAAGGTTTAATTAGCGTACTGTACCAGATAAAAAGCAATGAAACCACTTTTATTAAAAGCTGTTGTAAAGCTAAGACAGCGTCATGAACTATATTTTGCCACTTCAGGTGTGTCACATGCAGCACTATTGTTCTCACATTGCAGAAAAAGACAACGGATGCAGTGTTGAGTGTAAAAAGGCTGCAACTCTGTATTTGGAAACACAGACATCAGTCTGTAGAAAACGAGAACCACTAAACAACCGTCTGCTGCCTAAATGGTTCAGCACTGTCAAAATTCCATGCAGGTTTCCCTCACATTTATATTCTAATGTTACTAATCCTGTGGGTCCCTCAGTGTTAGGGTCCCATGAGAGGAGAGGCGGTTGACATCCAATAGGAACAGCTCGTGCCCTACACAGAACTTCAGATTCCATCAAACCTCATCTTCCCCCCCACCCCCAAGATTTGGGGTTAAGCTGTGGGCCATAAGGTCCCCTAAGAAGCCCTAGCCATGAACTCAGTGGGTGGCATTGGGCAAATCACAACCTCTCAGCTTCCATTACCCTCACCTGTGTCCACCTTGGATTGTAAGCCCACTGGGCAGGGACCTGTCGTTAATAATAAATTAATATAAAGGTACCTCTTTTTCCAACTTACGTTCCAGTTATATTCCATTTATTTACTCCCTAGCACTGGACCACCTAGTTGCAATATAACTAAGCCTAAATTGTGACAACCCATCTAGCAAGAAAATGCCCAACGGTTGCACAATCTGCAAATGAAGGGTGATGGAACTGTAGGGAAGGAGAAAACCAGAGTAAGCTCAGCCAATTTGCCCTAACAGGAAAAATCCCTTCCTGCACCCTAAATATAAGGTGACCAGTGTGATCCTGCAGTGCCAGACCAAGGGTTGGTGGGTGCATGTTGAAGCTCCATGCCTGACACTGACTCTGCACCTCCTTTCCCCCCTGCTGTGATATTTATTGAAGGGAGGGGGCGGGGCCAGCTGCAATGACCCCTTCTTGCCTTTTTCCTGCTTGGGCAACAGCCCAGGGCTTTGATCTCCCCCCTCCTGGGGCGGGGGGTTAGCTCCATAATTGCTGGGCAGGAAAGCTGCCTTTTTCCTCTCCCTTCCCTTCCCCCCCTTTCCCACACATGTAAGGAACCTGACCCCCAAGCCCCGCTGCATCCTCCTTTTAGGAGAGAACCAGGAACAACACCCAATTCCCTATCCACAGTCTGTGGGTGGGGGGTGATAATTATTAACTTCTGTGGTATATTTACATTTGCTTATCTGCTTATTTGTTTATTTGCTACTCTGTCGATATTCCTCAACTGAGTCTCATGGAGCATTTTATGGGCTAAGGTTTGGGGCAGTTGTTCTGGTTGCTCCCCCCTAAAACAGGCTCTACCGATGAGTCCCCTACTGCAAAGTGTTTGGCAAGGCCTTGCATAGCACATCTTTACTTGGATGAATCTCACTTTTAAGACCCTGATCCTGCAAACAACTAAACACTTGTGCAACTTTGTTCAAGTGATTAGTTTCATTGGCTTTTAGGGGAATACTCCTGAGAGGAAAATTACACACAAGGTTGACTTTTGAGACTGGGACCATATTAGTTGCTTCAGGATATTGTCAACAGCAGCCTAAAAAAGGAAAACATTGTTTTCCCAAACAGATGATAAGGCCATCATCTCATCATGGTTTTTTACAAAAATATCTTCATTGGTATAATTTTCCCTCCATTGCAGTACAGTTGTCTTTTCTTCTTCTTTCCATTCATATTGAGACTGTGTAGCATTCAAACCAAAATGAGGAATTAGAACTGACATACCTTCAATTGAACTATTAAGTCTTTTAAAACTGCTTTATAAGTGACGCCAGTTCCACAGTATTCGGTCGTACACACTTCCGATTATGGGCCAGAGAGCATTGATTTTTAGCTGTCATTTCTAGTGCACACTCTGTAGAGCTGAAATTTAAACCTTAATCCACTCTTTAATACAATTAATTTTTAATGTGCAGTAATACTAATTGAAATAGCCTGAATTTAGTAAGTCACCACAAGACATTTCAAAAGCAGGAGTCTCCACTGAGAACTGGAAGGACAGATAATCATTGTTACAGTGTTTACAGAATAAATGCATGCTCTGCAGGCTATTCAGTAGAAAGAGGTTTTTCTTTTTATTAGCTTATAGTAATGCATCTCTCTTTGTGTACTGAAAGTTTTTTTTTTCTTCAATGAGTACATGCTGTATATCATTGAGAGCCAAGGTATTTTGAATCAGTTTAACAAAGATGATTGCTTTAATAGAATATATTCTGTCTAATCTATATATTTTAATGTGCCTGTCACTGCATTGTCTAGTTGTCAAATGCATTTTGATGCGTATGGAAACTTATTCAATTTTCCTCCTTAAATGGTCATCCAAACAGTTCCCATGTATCAGAGGCCGAGGCTGCTTGCTCTCAACCTGGTTGTGTCTTCAGGTTTATCTTTCATATCAATAGCTTCTTTCGGGTTAGCATGATTTCATTTTATTACTATTCATCTTACATCGTTCTTTTGAATGTTATGTGCGTTTTTTGTAAGCATGGCGGAACAAATTTTGGACAATTAGCCAACTAGATTTTAGTCATGTTTCTATTTTTAAAAGTGTTTAAGCAAATTGGCCTGCTAGCAAGGAGGACTTTACAGATTGCCTTGGTTCTGCTGATGAATGGGCTTGTGCAGCATTCAAAGCAAGTGCCAGTGTTAAGTGAAAAAAATGGCAAGCCCTGTATATCATCCTTTCTTAGCTTTTACATTATAGTATTTAATCAGCCAATAGTGCTGTTAAATATTTAGCAAAGGTTCCCTCAGAACTGTGCCATATATTCAGATGAGATTTTAAGACATTTTGGAACACATAAGTAAAAACTGTGCTCTAGTTCCTGAAATGATCGCAGTGTGGCATATTTTCGAAATGAAATGCAGAATAACATGGCACAAATGCATTCAGCAGATTTCACACCTACAAAAATATCTGAATCAACTCGCAGTTTTTTTCATGGGGAGGGGGAGGATTAGAGGTTCAGACTATGTGTTAAGAAGAAACCTGCGTTGAGGTCATTTGTACAGAATACTTAACTGTCAGTATAGCATTTTTTTTTTTTAAATCATGTTGCGTAATTTTTTTAAACTTCTTTAGCAGTTGGAGAGCTTTGCAGCAAAACCCTTATCACCTAGCAGTGTTAGAAGGGGTAAAGCTATACCGCCATGTCCTAAGATTAAAATGTTAGCAATCTATGTAACAAACTTAAGGTTCTACAGCACATAAAATTTGTGTTTAATAAGGCAGTGGTTGGTGATTTTTAATCTAGTATTTGATTACTAGAAATTAGTCAGCTTTAATTAACTGCTTTTTGTGGGAAATCTTTGATAGTAAACAAATTAAAGTCCTAGTTTAAAATACAGCTGTGTTTTTAAAAAACAGATTTAAGATGCCAATCCTGAGCCATCTTCCATAGTGTAGCTGGCCCCTTAGTGCTAGTCCCTTAGTGAAGTGGTTGCTGTTCTGCTTCGTGGGGATTGGTCACAGATTTTCAGGGCTGAGTGTAGGGTTTATACCCTTGTACGTTGTGTAGCCTTGTTGCCTAGATCCATCCTGTGTTCATGTGCTTCTTCACAGTATATGGGGACTTGGTGATTCACTCAGGGAATGCAGCCAGACGAGACAGGCAGGAGAGGCTACCATGTCTTGGGTAGCATTACCCCTCCTTGGGAAGCTGGGCCACATGATGCAGATGTCCCCTTCGCTTCAAGGTGGGAGGAACAGCTGGCTGCTACGGTGATGCACACGCAGAAAAATTCCGAGAGCACGTCACAGAACAGCCTTACCCCCACTGGGGTATGACTGCCCAAGGTGGAGCCATAAAGTCTTACTTGTGTGGAGGGGCTGCAGTTTCCCTGCCATATGGGGGGCACCGCTGTGGGGCCGTGAGTGGTGGGCACAGTTGCTCATTGCGTGGGGCCACATCAGAGCTGGGAGCGCAATATCAGTCAGGCTGGGGGGGGAAGCGAGGCTGGGCCGGGTGCCTGCTCATGTGACCGGCGCTGCAGCCCACCCCGGCCATGGTGGGAGTTCCGAAAGCAGCCCAGCCACCCTGCTTCCTCATGGGGGGTGGGGTGGGGTCTCTCATGTGTCCAGCTCCCCATTCTGGCCCCACAGTGCCTGCCACAAGGCCGCACAGGGATTAGGCTGCCACAGCTCACGTGGCCTCACCTAGGGAGAAATGCCCAGAAGCCTGTTGCACTTATGATCCTACTGAGCAAGGATGTGAGCGACGCAGTTTACCAAAGTCTCAGGACAGGGCTTTTGCAATTTTAGGGGCACTTGGCAGCCTAGATACCCGCTAAGAGATATTGCTATTGTAATCGGTGGGCACAATCAACATTTAAATATCTCTGTGTTAAATAATACTAAGGTTTGAATGCACCAAAGGTAGTAAGAAGAAGTGTTTGTTTTTGTTTCAATATTGTATTTAATTCTTGTGAATATGTAGCTAAAATCTATTTTTATTTGTCAACCAATTTCATACATAGTTATTGACCATAGTGTTTACTTCAAACACTATCATGATTCACCTCCTTTACAGACCAGTGCTTCAATATCTTCCTTCCTAATCATTTATGTTCTGTTAAAAATAAAATTCAGGCTCTTTTTTACTTTAGAGACAAAATTAAAATGTGTGTATACTGAAAGAGGGAGGGAATTGATTGAGTGTGAGCATAAGTATGTAGAGAGGCATATATAGAGATATATAGGTGTAGATGTATTTAATATGCATAGCTTGATGTACGTTGACCTCAGGTTATGGGAGTAGAAAATCCTATTTTCCAGCTTGTTTCAAATGTAGTAAAAATGCTGCTTCAGTTGCTTTATGCTACTCACATTGGGAAAGGTGCTTATACTGTGATAATTATCATCAAGGAATATTAATGCGTTCAGCATTTGTAACCCAAAAACTCATTATAGCTTAAGCTGTGCATCATCTGTGAAGAGAGAACTTTGCCAGAATTCGCTCTTCACAGGGGTTGCCTCCTGCTTGCAGCGGAGTGGTCAGAGTATTGTAAGAGTTCACTTAGGCTATTTTTGAAAGCTGAAGTTTTTGCAATTTTTGATTCCCCACCTTCTGTCTAAATGGCTTAGCATTCTTCCTCCAAAAATTTGCTGTTTCTAACTGAATGCCTTAGTGCATAAGGCTAAAAAATTCATATAGCTGTATGCAAGAGGCTAAAGGTGCAGACATGCATATTCCACACCAAGGTCACGAGGATTTCAGAATCCCACCAAATATGCATGACTTTCATACAAATAATTCTCTGGGGCATTATTGGGAGGTAGACATTTTAATTCCCCAAGGTCTTTGTTGAGAATGTAGACCCTTATTTTTGTCAAACAACTCCAATAGAGTTAATTTGTATTTATGTTTGGAGCATAGGAGTGTATTTTGGTCTCCTGTAGTACATCATCACTACATTAGTGCCTATAATTACTGCTGAGACCTATGGTCATTGCTAAAATAGTCTCTGTATCCAAAAATGATTTTGAGGGCATTTTTTGAAAAAGAAATAAAAATTAGGGATTGATTCCCCATTCACTCTCATTTCGCAACTACTGTTATCTCCTTTTGATTTAACCAAGTTTCTGTTTATTTATATCGGTGTTATGGAAAGGTCTTTTTTCATATGTTTATTAATTAAAGAGTGCCGTGGTATTTATGTCATTCTTTACTTTGTGGTATCTTCCAGTATGCCACAATACTTACAGAACTGAGAAGACGAAAGGCCTAATTTTTTTGCCTAAAGATCTTTGATAAAATATTTTTTCTAAGCAAACGCATTCTCCGTCCAGAAGAACACATTGCCTCTGCCTTAGTTTTCTTTCTGCTGTGTTGTGCAATGCTAGCTTGTTGTTGCTTTTTTTTAATATGGTCAAATCTTATTTTTCTCCCCTGCATTGATACATCGCTTGTCATTTCCCACTAGTAATATTGCCTTATGTCTCATTCTGTAGTTTATGCTGGGCAGAAGAGACTAATACTCTATTTTATCAGGCTCTCTGGCTTTCGTGGACAGCTCTGTTTCAAAGGTCAAGTTGTGAACCTGACCTTGCTCCTGGGAGGACTAGAAAAATCTGTTTCATAACTTTCTATGGGCCTCAAAGAAGTCTAAGAAGAAAAACATAAAACTCATGGGCTTTGTTTAACGCCCAGCTGAATAGTGAATTCATCAATAGGAAAGCTTGCAGTTGATCGGGTTTTCTTATCATAAAGGGTCAGTACGGTCACTTCAGACTCCAGTCATAAGCAGAGCTTTAGGGGATAGGGTAATCTTTCAAATATTCAAACATGTACAGAAGTGTCTGAGATAATAATGTGGAGCCAACCTGCTGAAGAAGAAATAGCTTGCCTGTTAAAATCGGTTATATGAACAAATAGAAAGTGAGTACCATGAACTCAATGTGGTTATGGCAGGCTTGTTCCATTAAAAGCAATTATTTTCTTCAATGGGACATAATCTTTATTTTGAACAGAGCAGCACAAACGCCACAAAATGGATGACTATCCTTAACCACAGATATAAACCCTCAGTAGGTAAGAGAACAAGAATACTGACACGGTATATGGGAAATACAATGGGGGCATATGTGCTTTCAATGTAAACTTAATAATCTTTATGAATTTTGAGTAACTCATAACCCTGCTTCCTCTCCAAAGAAACATTATGAAAAGATTGCTTCTAAATCCTTCAGATATTCTCTGGACTTGTGATAGATGCCTTAGTCTTTACCTTGAGGCGTTGGAAATGAATGTGTGTTCTTGCAAGAGATAAGAATGTAGACTTTAGAAGGAACAAATTGTATTTTCATGTTTAAGTTCACTGTTTGCACTTGATGTGGTGAAAGCCAAATGTGAAGAATTGTCTTTCAACATTATTTTCTGCCTGCTGTATCCCAAGACCTCTGAATTATTATGCTAAAATGTACTGTTGCATGTGATAAAGAAATGATGAAAACCTAGAAATATAACAAGGTCGCCTCCACTGAGTAAGCTGTACTTGGATTTTACCTTTTAAAATTGTAGAAAAGATAGGATTTTTGTAATGCTGTTAGCAGTGTTGTTGAAAAGACCAAACATTCATGTGTTTGTGAGGGACACTACAAATGTAACTACTATCATAGGTTTTTTTTTTTCTTCTATGAAGAAGAAAAATCAAATAGCCTGATTCTTTATTTTGCATATCCCAGTGTAACTTCACTGGGTGAAAATAATCCCGTGTTCAGTCTAGGTAGGCCCCACTCAAGAGTACTTCACGCAGTAAACCCAATGCATGGGCAGGCACCATGCTCCGTCCACCACCACCACCCTTCCTTATGACGCACAGCCACAGGAAATTCTGGGAAATTCAGCTCCCCTCACTGTTTGTTTCCTGGTTTTTGTGTTTCTTTTCAACTTTTGGAGCACTGTTTTTGAGCACACCAAAGTGAAACTAAACAGAAGAAGCCCCAGGGAGAGCGACTACTGGAACCATGCTAGGTGCTTTTCCTGCACAGAGGCTGCGCTCACCCTAATAGACAGATGCAGAGATGTGGACCAACATTGACTTGAATTGGACCACACAGTGGGACTGTTGGTATATGCAACATCCATAAGTTAATGCCTGCTGTATTAAGAAAAGTAATTGACTATAGAGCCACCAGATGGCGCTGCTATGTTTATATGTACATGGAAGGGAGATGGGGTTTTACAGTTGAATTCCTTTGTGTAACCACTCCTTCCCTTCACTCTCATTGTCAGTCTCCATTTTGTCTTCTTACTAGCTAGATGTAACTAAGGATCTGTGCCTGAGAAAGCTTAAGTAAAGTTCTGTTTTTAAACCTTCAGCTGCATTTGCCCTTACTAATTGCGAATCAGTTATTACTAGGGGTGGGAAGTTCAGTACATCAGGTATCCGATACTGCCGGTATTTTGCTGTACCGGCAGTATCGGATTACTCCGGTATTTGGGGGTACCCGTGCCA
>QEPC01007009.1:686731-691731 GCA_003113815.1 Sphenodon punctatus
ACCGTAGCTTCCGCCATTGGCCAGACAAACAAACAAAACAAAAACAGCCAGACCAACACATAACCATACAAATAAAACAGATAAAAGATAAACATTCAATTGACAGTTTCCTAATATACATCCATCTGGACTTCACAGTCCGACTATAAAAACATAATTTAATTTCTCACATATCATACTTAGCATGAACTATTACAGGAAATACCTTCATAGAAGTCACTTTCCATATATAACCTTCTTAGCAATACCCTTGAATTCCAAGGGAACATTCCACCTATTTAGATCTCTCCTTAAATGCTAAAAGAAGAAAGGTGGAAACCGCCACCAAGTCATCTGTGTGAGATAGATTAAGCAAATACTTGAAGGGGTCAGTAACTGTAACATCCCTTTTCCTTAAAAGTGGGGTCAGCCAGGTATCCCTGAGTTGCATAAAGTGCTTACATCTAAGAAGGAGGTGTTCTATGGTTCCTACTTCTTTTAACGCACAAGAGCACAAACGATGACTGTACTGAATGTTCTGATACCTGCCCTCAACAACTGCTGTACGTAACAGCTGAAAACAGAGTAGAGTATACATGCGTCTTAATGATTTATTAGTGAGCAGATCCAGATAAGGTTCTAGCCTAGGATATATTTTAATTTCCCCCAATTCCGGGGCCACCTTCCATGCCCACAAGGTTGCAAAATCCTTTTGGAGAGCAATATCCCGCAACCTAGTAAACACCTCGTTTTTAATAGAGGTGAATGTTTTCCCTTGAAAGTAGGAAAAGGAGAATCCCAGTTCCCTGATCATAACAAATAGATAAAACGCCTAATATAGAAAGGGCTCACCGTCAAGTTCCGGGATAAATGAATGCACACTCCAGAAGGGGACAAGGATCCTAGCCAGAGCCTATGCAGATGGACACCTGTATCGCTTGAATGCAACCAAGGAACAAGCAAAACTCACTGCACACGAGCAACACAAGGACTGTATTCAACTGTGGCATCGACGCGTGGGTCACGGGCACCCGGAAAGCATAAAGGAACTGCAAAGACAGCAGCTGACAAAAGACCTGATAGTAACAGCATGTCCCTTGACCATGAGATGTGAATGCTGTGTCAAAGCTAAAGTCACCAGAGCAACGCTTCCCAAGGCAAGCCAGACAAGAACCTCCAAGCCACTTGACCTCATACACAGCGATGTGTGCAACCCCATGAAAGTACCCACACCTGAAGGGAACAGATACATAGCGACCTTCATAGATGACTATTCAAGATACTCAGTCACATATCTCATGAAGCATAAGGATGAAGTACTGGAAAAATTAAGGGACTACATAATCATGACAAGCAACAGATTCCAACGCAAGCTGCTTGTACTTCAAACCGACAATGGAGGCGAATACACAGGAAAGAGAGTTGAAGACTTCCTGAGAGTCCATGGGATAGAGTACCAGAAGACGGTACCATACATGCCTGAGCAAAATGGGGTAGCTGAAATAAAGAACAGAACCTTAACAGAAATGATCAGGTGCATGTTGATTGACTCTGGAGTGCCAGAAAAATATTGGGGCGAGGCAGTAGTTACGGTAACATATTTACAGAACCAACTCTACTCAAGAACAGTGAGTAAAACTCCATATGAACTCTGGTATGGAGAGAAACCTAATGTGGGACACATCAAAGTGTTTGGATGCAAGGCATACGTGTACATTCTCGAAGAGAAACGCACCAAACTACAAAACCAAGCTGTGGAAGGAATTCTTGTTGGATACAGTGAACACTCCAAAGGATACAGAATCCTCAACCCACACACAGACAAAGTAACTATCAGCAACAGCGTGACTTTTGAAGAAAACCCAAACAACAGTGTAATGTCCTTACAAGAATCAGTAGAAGAAACGTCCTGAATCAGGAGAAGAGCGTCCTGAACAAATAGTTGAAATCAGCACAAGCTCAACTGAGATGTAGGAATAAACCCAATCACCTGCAGATGTTGAAATCAGAAGATCTACCAGGGAAAATAAAGGCAAACCGCCCACCCACCTGTCCTACAAAGCAAGTACCGACAGACTGTCTGAGCCATCAACATGGGAAGACGTCTTAAAAACGTCAGAAGGGGAACACAACAAATGGACAAAGGCAGCTACAGAAGACATGGAGTACTTTCAGACATGACGCTAACCACCCTTTAACCACCCTTGGTGGTTATTTATGCATGTTGCAGGGCTGTGTTGGTGCCCTGTGGAGCCCTGCAACATGCATAAATAACCACCAAGGGTGGTTAAAGGGTGGTTAGCGTCATGTCTGAAAGTACCCATGGTAGCAGATGCCCTGACAAAACCTTCGGCAGGAGAGCACCACCAAAAGCTACTAAGTAGAATGGGCATAGTAGGCTAACTTCTGTCTGTTGAGAAGGGGTGTTGGTATATGCAACATCCATAAGTTAATGCCTGCTGTATTAAAAACAGTAATTGACTATAGAGCCACCAGATGGCGCTGCTATGTTTATATGTACATGGAAGGGAGATGGGGTTTTACAGTTGAATTCCTTTGTGTAACCACTCCTTCTTCCCTTCTCTCTCCTTGTCTCAGTCTCCATTTTGTCTTCTTCCTAGCTAGATGTAACTAAGGATCTGTGCCTGAGAAAGCTTAAGTAAAGTTCTGTTTTTAAACCTTCAGCTGCATTTGTCCTTACTGATTGTGAATCCGTTATTACTCTGCAAAAGGGACCACAATGCCCTAGGACTCCGGAGCGCGTATCTTGCAGCCACCTAATAAATGAGCAGCGAACAAGGGCTGAACACCCTTCTGGTGTGTTCTGTAGTCTAATGTATAAACACCCACTAACATAATTGAGTTGCTCTGGATTGTGCCAGCACAAGTGAAATCCCAATTATACCCATTATTTCTTTTATTACTAAATCACTTATTGTTGACAAATTTGCTTTTTTAACCATTTGTCAATATTTTAAATTGTCACAGACTTGGTTACAGTGTTCCTAAAAAAAAATCTGCTTTTTGGTCAGACCCAAAAAATCCTGAATATTGTCTAGGTTCAACAAGTAGGGGTGGGTGTTGTGGTGAAATTACAGATTCTAATCTGTCATTTCTGTATTTATTTTATGTTTTATTTTTACAGATTCAGTTTTGGAAATTTTCCTATTGAAGTCAATGGAAGAGAAACAATCTGTACTCCCATCCCCCCAGAACAGTGGGTCTGACCTCCCCCATCCCCTGGGGCCCTGGAGTGTACTTAACAACCTCAGAGAACATGACTAAAGCACTGCCGGTGCTGTGGGGGCTCTGGCACCCTTGCTGTGGCATCCTCCCTGCTTTGGATTGTGCATGTGCACAACAGCCACTAAGGCTGTTTTGCGCATGTGTAAATGGCTGCCACCCTTAACCGAAATGGCAGCAGCCAAAATGATGATGACCGCCATTTTGGTTATGGGCAGTGGCGTTGCGCATGTGCAAAATGGCCCCAGTGCCCATTTTGCAAATACTCGATCCAGGGCAGGAAGGATGCTGTGGTAAGGGAGCCTGCCGGGAGCCCCAATAGCAGCAATGGTGCTTGGATTAACCCCTAACAGCCCATTCTGGCCAGTTATGGATTAATCCAAAACTGAAATTCTCATCCCTATCGACCAGATTTCCTTTCATGGACAATGCATTTATTTGATTACTTTCTTAAAGGAAAAACAAAGCTAAAAGCCCTCTGAAATGTGGATATTTTCTAAAGTGGGTTTGTGAATATTAAATTTGCTCTCAGTTCACTGTAACAATGGGTATTTTCAGATGTTACAAAATCACAGTGAACCACGGTCAATACCCACATGGGGCCAAAGCGCCCTGAACGTCCGTTAGGCGGCCACCAAATGTTCACCACGGTCGATTCCCACATGGGGTCAATTTCAACCACGCTTCCAGGGCTCCGCGCCGGACAATCGCCACAAGCGTGGTCAAAGAGATTCCCAGTGGGAACCAACCAAAAGTAACGTCTGTCCGGCAACTACGGCCCAGAATCCTCTGCAGGATTCCGGGCCGTGGTCAAATCGGGCGGGCGCTGCGGCCGCATTGGCCGTGGTGCCCGCCCATCTCCCCAGAGGGTGTGGGGGCGGGGCCGTGTGGCCGCACATTGCACCGCGCGGCCCCTCCCCGATTCCCCGCCGGGATCAGCCGGCACGTCTGTTGGATGTGCCGGAGTGATCCTGGCGGGGAATCATTTGGGTGATTCTGGGATGGGGCGAATGCTATCCCATCTTGTCTGAAATCACCCAACAAATAGCCAATGCCACATTTATCCTCATAGTTTGTTTTATGTGGTTTCAGGAGC
Organism: Sphenodon punctatus; assembly: GCA_003113815.1. NCBI lineage: Eukaryota > Metazoa > Chordata > Lepidosauria > Sphenodontia > Sphenodontidae > Sphenodon > Sphenodon punctatus. The sequence continues at coordinate 691,050 of QEPC01007009.1, forward strand.
TTAGAGGACCAATATATTGTACACGGCAAATCAAAACTAAGGAGCTCCTGTAGCAGGATGTTTGAGAGAGAGATAGGAATGGTAGATATTTTGGGGCTGGGTTCCTTTTTCAGATGTAATTGCTGCTTCATTAGGACTTATTATTATTATTATTATAAGCATTTATATAGCACCAGCGATGTACCTGGTGCTTTACAGAGAATAAGATAGACACTTGGAAGAGTTTCCTATGGTTAAATTTAATCAAATGGTTTAGAATGGCAAGCTTGCAAAATCAAAATTCCAATACGGCTCAAAGTTTTTTAACAACATTTCCATCAAATCTTTTTTAAACCTAATATTACTTAACAGTTACTGTAAATTTGGAAATAATTCTTACTAGCTGGGCATAATGAATACATACTGATTTAGAGTAGACCACCTTCCACATCCAAGTTCTGTGAAGTCATCTGTTATATCAGTAGCCTTACCGCCGAAACTGTATGCTATCATGAATCAAGACTGTCACCCTCATTTAGTTTTAGTACTGAATGCTTATGTGTTTTTCATAACCTGTTTAGCTCTTGTATCTGTATTCTCATTTGGACTCTATTGTTGCTTTTAGCAACTGTTAGCCTGGTTAACTCTGTTATTTAAGCAAACAGTTAATGCACTTACCTTGCACAATAATCCCCCCCTCCCC
>QEPC01007009.1:696731-704231 GCA_003113815.1 Sphenodon punctatus
CTCAGTCATGTTAATGTAGTAAGTATTTTAGGGGAAATGAGAAGACTTGTAAGTACTTAACATTTTATTGAAATTTAATTGAATAGTTAAGGGGTGATTAAAAATCTGAAATTAACACTCTTTAGAAATTAATGACAGTCATTAAGATGTAATGGGGCTGCTCACCAACAGTGCTCAGAAAGGTTGGGGGATTTAAAATTGCATGGGGGTCAGAGCAGTGAAAGATGTTGTTTATAGTCTCTTGAGCCTTGACAGCAATTTTAGAGTTGGAACAAAAGTGATTATTTTTTTTTATTTTTTTTGCCAGTGTTACTGTAACTACAGTAAAGTCTAGGGTTCGAAGTTAGTATCTGTGTCCCATCCACTTAGAGGAATGAATACTAACCGTTCTGTAGTGCTGGGAGGAGCATAAAGTGGCAGCCCTTGCCCACTGTACTACAAATGACTCCTTCGCTGCTCTAAAGGAGCAGTCTCACTCCCTTCCCCCATCGCCCCTTTTCAAAATAAAAGCAGTTCGTTCTTTATATTAGCTGATTCTAGATTCCTCTTATGAGGAGAGAATAATGTTCATGCAAAATAGAGTGATACATATAATGATTTTTATGTGAATTTTAATTCCCTTGAGAATGAGAAGAGACCTAGAGATGTTGAGAATTCATTTGGTGCCTCACCCAGGTGAGCAGAGGTGAAAGGCCAATGTAAAATTTGCTAAGACCAGAAAATACGCTTGTCTTAGAGGTGTAGTCATTGATGCCAAAAACAGGTCATAATAGAATTTACTTACTTAGCATTACAGTTCACTGACTACTTGCAAAAGACATGGTATAACTTCAATTTACTGAGCTGGTTTGTAAGAGTAATATTTTACAGAGATGAGTCAAGGTTACCCCTACAGAATAAGAGTTAAATATCTTTAGGGCACATGTCTTTTGGATGACAAAGTTAAAGCAATGGATACATAGTATATTTTTAGGAAGTCTTTTTGCTACTTGCATTCTACAATAGATTTACCTATAGTTTGTTGTAGGGAAAGAACTGTTGTAATAGTTTAAATTTGACTTAATCAGAGAAAATAATGGTCAGTTCAGGGTTGAGATAAAGTTGGTTTCTCACCCACTTTATTTCCATAACATGGGACATTTTTAGATCTAAGAGTACCATGCTAGTCCACCAAGTGGACACATGTGGTACCGCCCATGTAAAAGTGGCGTTGGGTGGGCATGCACCTCCACAATCCACGTACCTCCACCCATCTCCCCGCACAGAGCAACCTGGAAAAACCTGGGTTGCTCCTTGCAGGGGCATGGTGGCCAGCGGGTGGCTGAGGGCCCACACCGAACATGCTCCCATCTGCTGCTGTCTAAATTCTCCCCCACCCACTTGAAGTCCGTGTACACAGATGTTGTCATAGGTCTCCGATTCAGTAAAAAAAACCCATAGATCATAGCCTAACAATGCTGTCTAGTATTTTGGCTTGTGGGAGTCCATTTGGATACAGGGGTCTCTCTACCAGCATGAAACAGTTTATAGTATCAAGGCTCTGATCAAGAGGTCATAGGAAGAAACAGTCGGTCTTTTTGAATAAACTGGATTAAACATGTTCGGGTGAAGGGAGGGTTAAAATTCCAAATAACAGCTCAATGTTTGGTTAAAAATATGTTATTTCTGAAAACAATCAATAAGTGAGAAACTGGATGTACTTAACTCATAAGTGGGGGGAGGGAGTTATAGGACTTGTTTACATGTACATTTGTTTGGAAATAACTATCCCATAATTCATTTAAACCTTTTCTGTGTTGTTCACACAAGCATACAAGCTGCAGTGAGGATGAAAAGGGAGTGCTTATACCTCTCCAAACACATGGGGTTAGACCAGGGGTGCAGACAGGGCAGTAGCTTGAGGAGCAACTCCTCACTTAAATTTTTTGCGGGGAGGGGGGAAAAACTTTCCCTGTTCCGATGAAAAACTACGTCATCAGGATTGGAGGTCTGGGTGATTAGGTTGAGGGGGGGGGAAGAGAGAGAGATTCAGTACTAGGGGGAGGGACTTCTCAAAAACTTGGTTGGGGGGATCTGCACACTTGGGTTAGATTGGCAAGAGAAGCTCCTACTCGGAGAAGAGTTCTGTTCATATGTAATCCTGAGGGGAACATTACCCTGTTAATATTCCTCAGTGCAGTTCCCCTGATGTCCCTTCTATTCTCAGGACTTCCTCCATTGTGTGTTTCTCACACAGCATTTCTGCCTCACTGACTGGTTGTTATTCCAGCCCTCCTTTTGGAAGTTTCTTGCAAGTTTTTGCAAGGAGACAGGGTAGGGGAAGAACTTTTTAGCCCCTGATTCCCCTGCCTGTAAAGATAGAGATGGAGGGAGGTTGTTACTTCATAACAACTCCTCCAGACTAAAGCCTCCAGGTATAGTATACTTATGAGAACACACACAAAGGGCATAACCCTTCACTATTAAAATCAATGGGAGTTTTGCCATTGCTTTCAGTGTGTGGAGGAATGTGCCCTAAGTGGGGATTTAAAAGAGAGAAATTGTATTCCTGAAAGGAAATCAGTTTGATTTCAGTCTGCTGTTTGAAGTATCAGATAATTTGAAAATAAAGGGTTTCTGACTGAAGCTGAGGACTAGGCTTTAACGTATAAGCAATTTCAGACATATTTCTTTTCATATAGAAGGATGGGTGGAATATGGAACTTTCAGCCAAAGTCAGCAGTGGAAATAAGCTGACAGACTTGGCCACATTTTTGGAAAAGAAGAGAAAACTGGGGTACGGCCACTAGCTATATTTCAGCAGCCAAGACTAGGAACCATAGTCTGATTTGTATTTTCACTTTTTAAGGTATAAGCATGAACTTCACTCATTTAAAAGGTTTTCACCTGCCCTTTATTTTTTTCCTTTTTTGGCATTTCTGCTAGTTAATATTAATAATATACTTTAAAATATTACAATATGAATATTTAAATAATAATATACTTTACAATCAACAACAGAAGAATGCCAAATAAGATCCAGGTTTTCATACATGCACGGCCATACTTATTTTATTCATTTTTATTTTTTTTGTTTTTAAATGTACATGTCAGTATTTACAAAATAAAAGTCAATTTTCCAGCAGGGATGGGGAAACTTTTCCCCTTTGGGGGCTACTTTTAAATTTAGTACAAACTCTGTGGGCTGGATAAGAGCTGAGAGAGGAATACCTGCGTGTCAAAATTCACGGCCTGGGCCCTACTTACCTGCGGGACCACCTCACTCCCTATGTGCCCATGCGACCCATGAGATCGTCTGTGGGAACCTTTTTGGAGGTTCCCTGGGTGAGGTGAGTGGCCACCGATGTTAGAGCTTTCTCGGTGGCCGCCCCTGTGCTGTGGAATTTGCTCCCAGAGGAGGCTCGGTTGGCTCCCATTCTCCTGCTATTTTGGCGTTTATGTAAGATCTGGCTGTTCCGCCAGGCTTTTGGCGAGGTGTGGGGGGGGTAGGGTCTTCTTTCCCCCCTGAATTATTGTATTTTTTAACTGTTTAAAATTGTTTTATTGATTGTTGCTGTTCACCGCCCCGGGCTGCCCTATGGGCAGGAGGGGCGGGATACAAATTTTGTATTAAAAAAAAAAAAATTAGGACAAGGGAAGGGTCCAGATCATGGATTCAACTCAAAGATCTATTGCCTACTGTGCCAGTGAGAGCCAGTGTGGTGTAGTGGATAAGGTACTCTACTTGGTCCTGGGAGACCAGAGTACAAATGCAGACCTAGCCATGACTCACTGGGTGGCCTTGGGCCAGCCACAATCTCGTAGCCTCAGTTCGCCATCTGTAAAATGGAAATGTGTGTGTATATCTGTGTCTCCCTGTGTTCCCCTCACCCTCGTCCATCATAGGGCCTTTTCAGAAGAGCCATGGATTGTAAGCCCACTGGGCAAGGACCTCTCTCTCTGAAAATCTGTGACTGTAAAGCACTGTGTGTGCCTAGTAGCACTATAGAAATAAGTAGTAGTAGTAGTAATAAATAATGTGCCTGCCCTCAGCTCTACTTCCTTCCTCCTAAGTGTGCTTCTTCAGTGCTTGAGGGTAGCGGCTGGATCCAAGGCCCAGAACCAGAAATTGGAGAGGGGCTAATATTGATTGCTTGGATAAATCTTAGACTTTTGTGTTGCAAGTTTAGAGGTAACAGCTTGACAATAAATTCTATCAGAATCCAGCCTTGCAAGAATGACAGTATTCTGCCATTTTAACATTAGTTTTAATTATATGCTGGCTTTTAATGCCAGTCAATCGTTCTTAAGTTCATGGAATTAATTCTGTGCCCCATATCAGTAAAGAGCCTTATGGTGCCCCAATTTATTGTAATAGGGCAATACAGATTAAAATTGCATCCGTTAAAACTGTATAGTGTGTTTGGATTACAGTAGACAGAAGCGCAATAGTCTCTAGTGCACTATTGGAGCAAATAACCAGTAACCAATCACAAACTTTTCCTGGGTTTTGTTTTGTTTTTTAAATGTGCACTAGAAAGGATTACATCTTGGAAAAGATCATAAATCTGTCACCACTAATGTAATCTTTACAGGGGCTTTGTAACCAGTTAGCTACTAAAAGAGATCATTACATCTTTTTCCATAATTACAACCCTAACACATATTTGATATTTCATAACTTTCTTTTGTTCAGCAGCAAATGCATTATAAAGTGTACAGCATTAATAAATAGAGGCATAATGAATGTGACTAATTGATTTTGGCAGTCAAAGACTGGCATACTTTTATACAATAGGGAATCCATTCAAAGAAGCTTAACTGCTATTGAGTGTGAGCCTTCAATGTAATAATGGGGCCTAATTTGGATTCTGTTGTGTGAGGTGAGCAAGGCAGTACAAGTTAATACTATATACAGTAACGGAGTTCATCGTGTAATGTAGAACTTTTACACAATGCTCCCCTTTTTCTCTGCTATTAAATGTATCCCTGTTCACTTTTATAAGCAATCCAATTTGTCCCCTTGTCTGAAACATGCAAAAACCTTAGGCCTCATATGGAAAAGGCAACAAATATTCCTTTTTTAAAAATCTGACCATGTAGGTATTGCCTCATATCCTTATTTCTTTAGTGCTGGACTCAGATTTTCCCTGCATGAAATCTATAGACAGCAATGAAAGTGCTGGGAGACAGCACAAAAAGATTAAATTGTATGCCCAAGTGCAACAACATAGCCTTTTAGCAGGTGTTTAGTGAAAAATTAATTCCTTGAAATTCCAAGGGAGAAGCCTGAGGCTTTATGAATAGTGTGACCAGTCTTACAATCAAGACTTTGGATGGGTATCAAAACCAATTTTGTATTCTTTACTAAATCTTTATAAAATAAATACACAGAAATTCAGTATGTTAATAATGGACATGATGTGCAGAACTGAAACTCAGTTATAGATCATGTTCATCACCTTTTCCACAGGTCTGTAGGGTTATGTGGCATATGTCCCTGTGGAGGACAGAGGTAGTGCTTCTGAGGAGCGCTCTCTCTAGCGCTCTGGGATGGTTACAAAAGCTAGTACTCTCTCTCTATAAAGCTAGTACGCTCTCTCTATAAAGAGGCTATTGTAGGCCATAGCTGTAGAACAAAACCACTGGTCCTCAGTGAGGAGGGAGAAGTAGGCATGTTACTGCCTGACATCAATTGTAGTTTTACACAGACAAGTTTTTGTGAAAGAGAGGAAAAATTGGCCTATAATTTTTAAACCACAAAGTATTGTTTGCTGGTTGTGTTACCTGGTATGTTAAGCTTCCTAATTTGGAGCCAACCATGGTACTTTGCACCAACAAACTTTCCATTAGCCATGGCGTTAATTGATTTGCAGATGGGTACAGTAGCTGTTTAATTTTAATTAATTTGCAACAGTGGAAATCTTGTTTTTCTTTAAAGCCAACCCCCACCCCCCGATGCATGGCTGTCTGGCACCAGAGAAGACACTGTGTTTGAATGCAATTAGAAAATATCTGTAATGGAAAGTCAGTCATTTCCAGGCAATTTGCAATTGATTTTCCACCAATCAGAATAGGGAATGAGATCCTCTAGGTTTATTATTACATTATTTATGAGGTCATATTAAAAGTGATCATTATTTCTAGCACTTCAGGTTAGTGAATAGTATCTAATCACTGGGATGATAGAAATGGCAAGCAAAGTCATATTTTGTAAGTAGTCTGCTGAATGCCTCCTTTGATTATTATGGCTGTATGAGATAAGTATGGGGTTGTTTGTTTTTAAATAACTTTATCACCCAAGGTACCTTAGTTCAGATGCAGCACAAAGTTTTCAGAGGCCTTGCTTATGGTATCCCTTCTGAGAGTGAAAATTTTAATTTGAGAAAATCGTTCTTATTTTAATTTATAAAATATTCCTGTAATAAAGATTTTAAAGAGTTTAGTATCTTTTGACAATGCCATAAAGGCGACAGGGCTAGTTTGTTGGTAGTGCTACATGTTTATCTTACCTTGGTAATTGCTGTAATGGAAGTAGCTTTATGTTGGATTACTGTTCCAAGCCTGAGAGATTTAGGGAGACTTTATTCCTAGTTAATAAAGTCAATATTTTGTTTATATGCTTATTCACAAAGTTGGGATAAGAAAGTTATTTTTCACCACAGCTGTACATTAAAATTGTGCCATTAAAACCATGATACTTGCCAATCATAGTGGAGTCATAGGACTGGAAGAGGTAAGAGTCCTTTAGTCCCCTGCATGAATGCAAGGTTTGCTATCATAAAATTGTTGTAACAGAAAAATCCACCACCAAAAAAATATTGAGTCTAAAATAAAATATCTGCCATAAGCGGAGATTGGGAGTGACCAGAGCACATCAATGCATGAAATAACAGGGAGTGATTTTATACAAAAAGGAAATATCTAGAAAGCTCAAGCAGTGAGCCTTGCCCCACATTGCAGGGGAAGGCAGGGGAAGATGAAAGACCCCCTCAGAGTCACTACCAATCTGACCTGGGGAAAATTCCTTCCTGACCTCAAATTAGACCCAGAGTATGTGTGCACATCTAATTAAATTTACTGGAATGCTTGTTACATTTTGATGATTTGCATGTTTCAGTCCTGCCCTATCCAAAAACTCACTGTGTGGGCTTGGGCACGTCACAACCTCTTGGCCTGAGTTACCCATCTATAAAATGGGAATATGTGTGTGTGTCTCTTTCCCTGTGTTTCCCTCACCCTTGTCTATTTTAGATTGTAAGCCTGCTGGGCAGGGACTTGTCTCTGAAAATTGGTGATAGAAATGATAAGTAGCAATAGGTAAGCTGGAGTTTGGTCTGTCCTTCCCAGTTCCAGGTTTCTATTTAGCAGCTAGAGTAAATAAAAATGGAATTTACGGCCAGATTCAAAACTGGCATTAGTGGGGTGCGCTCCACTGACTCAGTGGAGCTGCTCCTGCATATAATAGAACTTAACTTGATGCAGTAAGGGCTCTCAAAGGGTAATTTCAGACGTTACAGT
>QEPC01007009.1:714231-723174 GCA_003113815.1 Sphenodon punctatus
ACATGAATGCCATCTGGCAGTAACAAAGACATGAAAAATAATATGTTTTAGTTTAAACAATATGCTTTAGTTTAATGGGCTGTAAGGCAACACAGTGGAGCTGCTTCACCAATAGGGAACAGGAGTAAGAGGTGTGTGTAATGACAAAAAAAGGTCCAGAGGGAGGGGTGGAACAACAGGCTATAGGGAGTGGAGTGAGTGACAGAGTGGAATGAGAAGGTAGAGCTCATTAGGACATGGGTGGAATGACAGGTAGGAGGCATTACAGGGATTGGGTTCTATGGTGTAAAGGGCTGAGTGGAATGACAGGAATACTCCCCACAGTGTCCTTTTCATTTCTCTCAATCACTTACTTCATCCAGAACCTTATAATAGCTTTCCCCCTGTCATTCTGATCAAATCCTTGTCATTTCACCTACTCCTTACAGCCTCCTCTCTGTTATTCCAGCCATTCTCTTGTCACTCCACTCTCTCTCCCTGGTGCCTCCCTTATCATTTCACAACCCCTTGTTTCCCACTCCCAAAGATGAAGCTCCATGCCTCCATTGTATTTCTTCACAGCCATTGAAGCCTATGTTTACTTGCAGATCTCATTGTTTCCAAATGGCATTCCCATTGCCTCCATTATTTCCAACAGATGTCCTATGCCATTCATTTCAGCATGTCCCCAGTATCCTTATCATTATTATTAAGCATTTATATAGTATTGGGGTGTGGGGGGACCTCAGGCCCAGGGGTCAAATGCAGCCCACATTTTTTATGTGGCCTTTTTCCAGTTCCTCGATCTGATCCTTGAATCCAGTTCCTACTCCCAGGCACTGAAGAACTGAGCTCAAGGGAAGGGAGTGGAGATGTGGGCATGCACTCATGGCTAGGAGACAGAGCCATGGCACAGGTTCATGATCTGAGCCCTCCTCTTCCTGAATGCATCCCTTAAGCACCCATGCCCCCTACTTCTATGGGTAATTTCAGACGTTACGATACCAAGGTCACCCACAGTGAGTCCCCTGTGGTGGCCATTCGTACCGTAACATCTGGCCGGAATCACATTGACCATGCTTTCGAACCTCTGGCTGCCCGGACGTCCGAAATCATGGTGGGATCGGGCTCAAAGTGTGGTCGGATTCGCCACGATCCAGGACAGGCCACAGGTAACGTCTGTTACCTGCAGCCCAGCTGGATTGTGGTCCTGGCCACAGTCCGGGATCAGGCGCAGCAGCCAGATTGGCCGCTATGTCCGCCCATCTCCCGGAGGTCAGGCAGCCAGGGGAGCACAGGGGGCGGGGCTGTGTGGCCACACGTCGCGCCGCGCAGCCTCGCCCCCCTCCCCGATCCCCAGGCAGAATGAGGCCGGCACGTTTAAAGGCCTGATTCCTGACCGGGATCCGAAACGGATCCCGGTCTGTGATTGAGCATGGCGGGCCTTCGGGCCCGTCACATCTAAAATTATCCTACATGGTCCTCAGAGCTTGTAATCATTTTTAAAGTGGCTCCTAGGATGGAAAAGTTTTCCCACCCCTGATATAGTACTACTAAGTTCCTTCCTACAAGCTCCCAGACCAACGAGTGGGGGTGGGGGGAGGAAAAATCCTTAACATCCTAAGATTGCCAGTAAAATCAGATCACTTGGAGATTGAGAACATAATCCAGGGGGGCTACCCTTATTTTCCTCTTCAGAAAAACTATAAAACCACACATTGCTGTGTGCAAACAAGTATTTTTGAAGTTTTCACACTACAGCAAGAAGACTGAATAGAGTTTGTCAGCAAATAAAATCTTTGGAAAACCATTTAAATTCTACCTACAGTTTTTTCCAAGTGTACTGCTACTCAGTCAATGCACAAAATATTCAAGTCATTCAAAAGTGCCCCAAAGCTTTTCAAACATTAGATTACATTGGGGAGGAGGGGGGGGTGATACAACCCCCCCCCCCCCCAAATAATTCAGTAGGGCTGTACCACAGCAAAAAACCCAAACAAAACAAAAACAAACAAACAAAGTAATTGAAAATAAAAAATTAATCCATTTATTTATTTATTTTTTTACAATATCACTGGATTGGGGGCGGGGGGGAGGAGTGCACATACCACAGCCTGTACCACAAGTTTGAGAAGCAAAACACATTAAAAAAAAATAATAATAGAAAATAAGTAGTTAAAAATAGAAAAATAAATAAAAATACTTTAAAAAAATCATACTTAGCCAAAGTGGAGAAATCCAGCCTGCTGTCGGCCACAGCAGCCCCAAACTATCCCAAACCAGTTCCAGGCTGCTGCTCCATCTTCTACTTGCTTCATCTTCCCCTGCCCCCATCTCCTGAAGAAGGGAGCATGGAGGAAGGCGCCTCTGGGCTCTGATAGGTTTTGGGTCATTGAGGATCAGTGCCTCAAAACTGTTCTGACAGGCTGGGTTCATCCATAGGAACCCATGACTGGCCCTGTGCCTGGCTCCTCCTCCAACCCTTCCCCCTGTATTTTTTGCCCCTGTGCACCTGGAGAAGCCCCCTTGGGTGCCCCACATTTGCCCACATTAGCCCCAGATTCACCTCCTCGTCTACACGGTGCCCGCCAGATGTTCACCCCAGGGCCCTTACAAGCATCCTAGCCCCATCTTTGCCTCTCCCTCCCTTCGGTAGCAGTTAGGTAAAGTAGGCCATCATACATGACTGCCTGCTCTGCCCCGGTGCGGGGATGGCTTCCCCGGACTGTGGCAGAGCTTACTCTGTGCTGTGCATTGGCAGGGAGCCCAGCGCACAACCCGGAGTTAACTCTGCCACGGTCCGGGGAAACCTCTGATCACACCCACGGTAACACCTGGGGGGTGGGATCACACGTGACACCACCATGGGTGGCCACACCAGAATAATGTGTGGACACTTGTGGTAGCATCTCATCTTAAAATACCCATAGTTACTCAGGAAGAAAAGACATCAGGCTTGATTTTTGCCATTCAAGTTGCAAGTAATTCTAAATTAGTATAGACATGCTAATTTATCTGTTCCAACTAGGAGACAGTTTTACTTCATTCCAGTTGACCTAGAATCTAGATGTAAAAAAGTCAATGAGTATTCTTGCTGGATGACTTTTTATTATTATTATTATTATTATTATTATTATTATTATTTTATTTATTATTTTATTTATTATTTATTAATTAATTAATAATCTTTATTTTTATATAGTGCCCCCCTGCCATGGCACTCAGAGCGCTTTACATATAGCAAACACAACTTCGAATCCTCACAACAACACTGAGGTAGGTTAGGCTGAGAGAATAGCGTGACTGGCCCAAGGTCGCCCATTGAGTTTGGGGGGGGCGTTGTCTGTTCCTCCAACTCTGTCTTCACACAGCACTAAGGAATCTGCCGACTGTCAGTAAAGCAGCCTCAGTCTTTCCCCTAGGCCATCTCTTTCTAATAAAAGGTCAGGAAAGGAGGGTAATTGCATCCTATGTTATATTAGCCGAGCAGTGTCGGGAAAGTTGCTGATATTAGATGGTAATTTTAGTTTTGTTACCAGATGTGATAAAAGTTAAGTTGGCTAAATTACCCATTGGCTCGGCAGTAGTCTATATAATGTTTTTGATTGAGTTGAGTTGATTGGTATTGTGGTGGTGTGAATTTCTTTGTATTTGTATTTTGTAAAATGTCCTTTATATTTTTATTGGCTATGGCGATAAGCTAGTGCCGGAAATAAAATGTCTGTCTGTCTGTCTGTCTAATAAAAGGAATCTTTTGGGTAGCTGAAAAATGAGAAGTAATTTCCCTTACTCATAGACATAGCTCACCTCATCCCTGGATAAGATTCCTTTGCCACTTGTGTTGGAATCCATGCCTCTTCCATCATTGACCAATTAAACCTGAACTTCAAGAAATCCTCTTTGTGTATCTGTGAAACCCTAGGTTAAAGATATTGTTACCTATAGCTGACAAATGGACATTGTGTGGATGGTATTACCCCAGGCACTCTATTTCAAATGCATTGTGTCTAACAACAAAGCCCCCCGTGAAACTCATAAAATTACCAATTTCACAGTTGACTTTCTTCCTGCTTTGCTCTGTAGCCTTCATACTCCTGGCCTGTCTCCACACACTGCAGGAGATGATGTCGGACCAAACCAGTAATTCTGCGTTTAAAAGGTTCTTGATATAAACAAGATCTGTCTTAATTCTGATTAAAATGTCTACAGATACTTGACTCTTCTAGATAATTCCTTCGTATATTTGCCCATCTTGTTTTCATAGATCTGGTTCATACATTCAGCCCCTACTTTCTAATGCTGAAGGAGCACTCTCAGGGGAAAGGAACAGAGATGAAGGCCTGTGTTCAAATATAGGGGCTGGATCTACTGGAAGGATTTGAGATCCAGATCCTCTCTTCTGTACCCCTGCACTGTCTGCATCCCTTAAGCTGGTCCCCAAGGAGCCCAACCCCTCAGCCCCTGTTCAACCTGTAAGGCTTGTAATCATTTTCACTGCAACCCATACGGTGTTAACAAACATGATGGTGGAGAGCTGCTGTCGCAACCTGGCCCACAAAGCCAACAACGACATTGTTCAGACTGGGTTGGACTGCCGAACAAATTTACCAACGGCTGGGAATTAGGGGGACAAGGAGACGCAGAAACGTGCAACTGCTAGCCCCCACAATGTGCCCAGCACCCCACTCACCACCATGATGTGCAGCCATGACAAACAGCCATGGTGGATCAGATCCAGGCCAGATCACGTCTGACCACAACAAATGTGATAGCCTGCTTTGGCCCAGTCGGGCAGACAGTAGCCTGGGCTGCCTGTGACCCCAGAGGCCTCTGGGATCACAGCCTGGGCTAGCTGCTGTGATGGCCTGGGACAATCCCAGCCCAACATCTGGTGGCACCTGCACAAACATTCAGGTGAGGTCTGGGCCAAAGCATGACAGAGTAGGCCAAGGCAGACCACCATCATGTTTGTTAAGACTCAGAGAGAGAAAGGTCGCCGACCTCTCATATAGAGAATACTGTGGGTCTGTTATTTTCTGCTGTGGTCATAATAATAGAGTTACTGATTTTGGCTTTTATTACTACTAGGCAGAAATCAGTTTTAGCAAGTCAACAGCTTGTTTTCCATGTTTCTTACCATAAGGAACGCATCAGACATGGGATCAAACACAATCCAGATTCTCAACAGCTTTATCATGAGTTCCAAGCTAACTTAGTGCCTATTGATTTTGTGAGATACATCTAAAATAGAATCCATCCATTTTTAGCTATTTAGCCAGAATTAGTTCTCCAATACTGGTGTAAAGCTCGGGGAATGCAACATTTCATATAAAACTGACTTTCCCCCCTCTGTCAGTCTATCTGTTTCACAATGCAGAATGAACTGCTAAAAGCTACCCTCTATACCCATATGAAACAGCCATGCGTTTTTTCCCATGAATTTAGACTTATTAGATACAGCGAAATATTTCCAAGGAAAGCTGCCTTGATTCTGTCCCATATTATATTATGGAATAGAACAGCCGCCCCGAGCTGTTTTAGGAGGGGCGGGGTAGAAATTTGATTAAATAAATAAATAAATAAATAAATATTTTATATATAATGTATATTATATTTTATATACCACACACACACATTATCTATCTATCTATCTATCTATCTATCTATCTATCTATCATGTGTGTGTTGTTTCTAATTGCATACATGCACACCTATATATTATATGTTATAGATAGAAGTTTTATATAAATAATATATATTTACATATGTATATACAAGCCTGCGTGTGCACATTATGCAAAATATAAAAATACAGAATTATATAAAATATGAACTATGTTGAAATGCTGCCACTTTTCAGCTTTTTCTGACGATCTGGTAGATGTCATAAGAAAACCCCCACCCTACCAAAATGAAATTAAGAGTGAAGTGGGTTAAATTTCATAGGGCGCTGACACAAGTTCATTTAGCTACCATCATGAGATTTGGCCACGAATCTACAGCACATTACTCTACTGTGAGTTATCATGTCTTTGACCCGTCTCAGGAGATCCCACACCACCACTGTATTAACGACTGCATCTGCTTCCGAATAACCTTATTAGCTTGCCACAGCTGAGCCAGTAACCTCATAGGATTTTTGTCTAGATCCCTGGAGAGGTGTGATTCTATTTTCCTTGAATCCAGCTTTATGCCCAAAATTTAATAACTTCTCTTGGACCCTCTGCTTTTTTCCCCCCTTTTATCATCTGCTGTAGGGACTTTGAAATCCCTCATTCCTCCCCCAAATGCCATCAATAACTCTGAAATGCCATGATGTATGATGGTCCCATAGACAGAAAGCTATGTAAATTCTGAAGAAGGATTTTTGTTTTCATTTCATGTCATTGGTTTTGTCTCATCGTCCTCACTATGAAAGCGCTTGGATGCCTTAAGAGTCTAGTCCCAAACTACACAACTTGCATGCATACCTTGTCAGTGTAAATGTTATCCTCCATCCTAAAACCTACAGTAGTAAGTAAGTAGAATATATTTTTGTACACTGGCAACATATGAACAGCTGTTTGTGTGTGAGTCACTCACTATGAGTGAACCCTTACTATGCTATTCCTCATAATCTGCATCAGTTGATGGGGAGAAGCAAACGATACTGAACACAGCAAGGTGTCTGTATAATCATTAACTCTCTCGCTCTCTGGATAGGACAAATGATATACAAGCCTAAGCTCGCCAGGGATCTTCTTTGGGACTGTGTCCTGGGGGAATGTTCTCCTATGAGTTAATGGCATATTCCTAAATAGGCTGGCGGTACTCCTTCTGTGTGCCAGTTCCTTCCCAACTTTTTTTTTTTATCCACAATGTCTAGCATTAAAGCTGAAGGTATCATCACATGGGCCTCCAAAATCCATACAAAGAAAGCAAACCATTATCAAATTCTTTGAAAAGTAAACCTTCTGTAGCCCTGTTGATGATAGATAAACATTTAAGTATGGTAGCATTCATACTACTCTGTCCAGGACATGCCTTTCCATGCTTCCTGATTCAACATTTATCTCCCCGCCCCCTCTGTTTTGACCCACAATATCCTGTGACACACTGCTTTGATTGTGCAACTTTTCTACCTGATATACTTCCAGATGGCAACATTGTTTAGGCTGGCCGTGTGCAGGAGGCCCATCATGTCATTTGTCCAATGGTCCAGTGAACATAATGGTGGGTTTGAGCATTAGAAGACTTAGATTTTGTTTCCTGCTCTGGTGCTGGCCTGCTGTATGACACTGGAGAAGCCACTTTACCACTCTGCTTCACCTTCCCCATCCATAACTCGGTACTGTTACTTGATGTTCTTTTGTAAAACGTTTTGGCATCTGGTGAGATGAAAAGCACTAGATAAGAGCAAAGTATTATTTTTATTAAAATGGTCCCTGCTTATTCAAATCCCCCATTTCAGTGCCTGGATTACTTGCCCTAGTACTAGAACTAGGGGATACTCCATGAATCTAACTGGTAGCAGATTTTAAAACAAATAAAAGTATTTATTTTATTCCCACTCAACGCACAATTAACTTGTGGAATTTGTTGCCAGGAGATGTGGTCAAGGCCAGTAGTACATCTGGGTTTTAAAAAGTATTGGATAAGTTCTTGGAGAGTAGGTCCATTAATGGCTTTTAGCCAAGTAGGTGTAAGGACGTAACTTCTTACTATCAAGACCTGGGAGTGAAACAACAGGGAATGGATTGCCCATTGGGACCTGTTGGGAACTTCTCCCAAACAACAAGATTATCCACTGTCAGGATGCTGGACTCGATGGACCATTGGTCTGACCCAGTATGGCGCTACGTATGTTCTTATCCCTCATTGTGTCTTCCTGTCCTCAAAAGCATGCATGTTATTCCAGAATTTCTCTTCCCCAAAACACAAGCTAAAATAACTGAAAGAAGTCTAGACTGTGCTTTGCCACTATACAGTAATCATTTTCACCTTTTTTTCCCCCTCTCCTTTGGAAGCCCCGCCTGTTCAGCAGGCACTATAGAACACTTTTCACCTGCTTCATTACCCATGTTTTTTCCCTGTTCCCACAGCGGTCAAGTGTATGCTTATAATGGCGGGAGAACCCCAGAAAGTCAACATTACCCCTATAAGCTGTACTTACGTATATAGCCATTTGGTATTGTGTTTGGTTCTGTCAAAGTCACTACTGTGGTAATACTGCAGGAAATAAATATAGTGAATAAAATACATCTCTTTCCTGTTTATGGTAGTAAAGTATAAATTTCTCTTCCAGTCACTGAAACATTTCTGGTTCTCGTCTGTGTTCATTGTCTGTCTCTATTTTCACTGCCTCCACCTGCAACCTCTGTCCGTTTCTCTTCTAGTTTCTTGTCTGTCCTTCTCCAGAAGTATCTTTCTCTTAGTCCCATTTGTTATTCCATACACACCTGAGTCCTCAGACTTCTCTTGAATTTTCTTCAGTCATTCTTTCATTTGTATCACCTTAATCTTTTTTGAAATTGTATTGTACAAGGTCTCACACCCTGGCCCTAGTGGATGGCCCAATCCTTATTATTAATTTATTATTATTATTACTATAAGCATTTGTATAGCGCCAGCTATGTACCTGGCGCTTTACAGAACAATAAGATAGACGTGGTCTCTGCCTACGGCTTACAATCTAATAGACACGAAGGGGGAGAGGGGACATAGGGAGAGACATGGGATAAATAACATTCAACGGATGCGAAGTCTCAGGTGCACGAACTTGGCTTGGTTGCAATTAGGCAGGGGTCTGTGGGGAGGGCAGACAGTAAATATTGAAGGCAAGTTCTAGCAGGTGTCGGGAAAGGCGGCGAGGAAAAGGTGGGTTTTGAGGAGGGATTTAAAGGTGCGGAGGGAGGGGGCAAGGCGGATGTGGGGAGGGAGGAAGTTCCAGGCGTGGGGGGCAGCAAGGGAGAAGGAGCAAAGGTG
>QEPC01007009.1:734631-751998 GCA_003113815.1 Sphenodon punctatus
GTGGGTGTGGATGAGTGGGGGGTGAGTGGGGATGCATGTGCATGCCCTGTCCATGCACTGGTGTGCCCACAGACCTCCCCCACCCGGCGGAGCCATGTAAAATTAGCATGTGAGGAGCCACTCGAAGAATAACAGAAGGTTGCTACCTTGTAAACAAGGTTCTTTGAGATGACTCCGAAAATTCTCACAAAACCCACCCTTCCAGCCCCGCATGGAATTTTTTCCTTATATTTCTAGAAAGGGTTGGAAGGAACTGTAATTCTGAGCGGGAGAGCACTTTTTATTCTAGAGGAGCTCGAGACCATCACATGGTCTATTATTTGAATAGGGTGAGCATGCACAACCCAGTTGTGAGAATGTTAGGAGCCATCTCGAAGAACCTTCTTTACAAGGTAGCAACCTTCTGATCACTCACATAGGCAGGAGCTGTTTGTAAACAAACAGCTTTATCACTTCTAGGAGGCAGAGGCAGGTGAGGGATAGGAACTGGAGCCAGGGAGGGGAGGCAGCAGAAGAACTTGGGCTGCATTCTCAGCTGGCGGTGGAGGCAGTGGAAGGGGTGAGAGAGGTGGGAGGGCGGAGGAGCTGGGGGCCGGGAAAAGAGCTGATGCAGATCTGCCAGGCTCTTTTCCCGGCCACCGGCTCCTCCGCCCTTCCACCTCCCTCACCCCTCCCACTGCTGCCACCGCCACTGCAGGTGAGGGGGCCAGCCCTGCCTACGAGCCCCCGCCCAGGAGGGCCCGGGAGCAAATGTGCACCCCCCCACCCCCCGTGGTAGCTACATCACTGTTCACTTATGAAGACTGGAGGTCTTACTCAGTTCCCCAAAATTGTAGTTCAGTAACTAAAAGAAAGTTAACTTGAAAGTAATAATTACTATTATAATTTTAAATGTATATGCTGCCCATTTACTGAAGGACTCAGGGAAACTTACAGTCAGTAGCAAATCAATACCAATACAAAATTCACCCCTTACACACAAAAAGAACCCCATACCCCCCACTCCTCTCTCTGCAAAACCCACTTCCCTGATGTCTCTAATCCAGGTGAGTCCCCTGCTTGCTCAGTCAACCCCCCCCCCATCCCTCACACTGGGGAGTTCTTACTAGGGATGGGATTATCGATGAATTATCTGTTACCAGTTTTATCAGTATCAGATTAGTCCGATATCGGATTTATCGGTATCGGCATATCGTTTTTTTAACATTGCCGCATTTTTTAAATGGCCGCAATGTTAAAGATCAAAAAAATCGGCAATGTTAAAAAAAGATATTCCGATACCGATATTATTAGATTAATCCGATATCACCAATTATCGGATTAATCCGATACCGATAGTCCCATTCCTAGTTCTTACAATACCCAAGTATCATCTACTCTATCACTTCCAACCCCACACTCACCACGTTGAATAAACAATATTTCCCTTCTCCCCCCCGCAGGCACCACTCCCCCCCCCCTTTTGAAGAAGAGAAGCAGCTGCTTGCCACTTGTAGAGTGGGCCACTGCGAGTGCAGCATGCAGTTTGGGTGCAAAAGCACAGGTCTCGTATCGCAAGACCTGCGGGCGCCATTTGGTGCCTCTCAGTGCTGCGGGTCAGTCAGCCCGGCAGTGCACGAGGGAAAGAAGCACCCACCCGCCCGATATTATGGCACTTTGGGCTATGCCAGTTACTCCTTATGAGGGCCAGGAAGGAATTTTTCAGTCACAGAATAATTGGCTGTTGGTGTGACTGTTTTTTCGCCTTCCTCACAGTGTTTGCATTGAAAGTCAATGTATTGGGATGCTATACATATAAATTGTTGCTCTCTTTGGCAGGAGTCCAGGTAGTTGGTTTAACAGTTGTTAGGGGTCTGAAGGAAGATATCTCCATGAGAGATGGGGCCAAGAGCAAACCAAGAGCAGGGGCAGCCAGGTTCGGCGCAAGGTTCGGCCCAGGATGGGGCGGGGAGGAGCAACGAGGACGGGTGGGGCCCTCGCCTTCCAGCCTGCTTCGGGTTGCTACAGGGCGAGAGCTTTATCAACCAGCTGTGTGGCTGGGGTTCAGTGACCTAGAATATTTATGTGTTATAGGGCGGTACCAAGGGACATCGGGTCGCCCTTTATATTTGTTAGTAAGTTGGAACCTGGATCCCGAGTGTTAAACTCCCTCTGACCTATATTTTAATTCAATAAACAGTGCGGCCTTTCAAATTCATATCTGAGTGCTTGTCTTCTTTGGGGTGTGGGGGCAAACAGTATGTATCCAACAGTTAGATTAGTCCCACCTCAGTCATTGCTGAAGGGCAACGCCAAAGAGCAACACCAGTAAACCATATAGTTGTTTATATGTTTCTATTATGTTTACTTGGAAGACATTAGAAAACACTGAATTTTCCACTTGTTGATCTTCAGTATTTTGTTGTTGCTGTGTGGTTTGAGAAGTTTTTTTGTGGGGAGTGGGTTAGGAGTTTACACTTTTGCGTGGTAGTGTTGCAGCAACAGTCAGTTTCATACACGTTTCATCCCCCAAATCACTAAACACCACAAACTGAAACAGGAGCAGGAACAAAGTTTTTGGAAATCCTGATTTTCTATGAGACTCTGTTGTTCACAGAGTCTAGGAGAGGCTTCCAAGCATCCACAAATCAGTCATATTTTAGCTTCAGGAAATGTATTGCCTTTTCCCAAAGGTACATGTTTGTGTAGTCTGACAGACTGAGGACTGTTACCAAACACAGAACTTAGTGCAACCACGCAGTGGGTCTTTTCTTCTGGCCAACGGTAATGGTAGATTTTTTATTTTTTTCTTTAAAAACAAAAAACAAAGCAAACCCTGCTTATTCTGATGGGAGTTCAATATAATCCATAGAACTCACTGAACATAAAACAGATGGCAGATCTGAATAACTTGTGACCAAAAACTTTTGAACTTTAGTCCAGTTCCAGAGCATAGGAATATCTGTCCCCAGTGTATCTTGTATCTGTACATAGCTAAGAAGGGCACAAATAAGTCCTGTGCAAATAATGATGCTAAATCAGTTTATGCCTAACATTCATATATAGCCGTCTAATTGAATTGAGTGTCTAATCCCAGGATTCATTATCTATTTCCCTATCTTAAGTCTTTTTTCCCATTTACGTTTAGCACCCAGCTGTCAACTGTTGGTCAATGGTCAACCGTTGTCCCGTAAAAGTCTTCAGATCAGCCTCCCAAACCTGTATCATTGCACAGCAATTTTCCCAGTAAGGGGGCATTTGGATCTTGGTATGTTCCTGCTGTTGGATGATGGTAGTTAAGAGAAAAACTGCATGAAAGTGTGAAAGACAGTACATGTTGTTCTCCTAGCCCTTTTGACAGATATGCTGGAAACAGAGCTTAGTGTGATATCCAGTCAGGACATGGCATTGCTGCCTTTTGTAGTAATCAGAATAAAGCAATAAAAAGATCAGTTAAAATGCTTGCTGGAAGTTATTGATAGAAAAATTCTTTCTGCACGAAAGATTATAAACAGAGTGTTATCTGAAGATGGATTTGTTTTAATTTGGCATTGATGTATTTGATACCTGGTAGGATCAAAGAAAACGGAATCAAAGGGAGAAATACAAGCAGTACTGCTTCTCTGAATATTGGCCTCTTTTATAGATATAAAATCTCAGGACTGGAGTGCTCAAATTTATTTGTACTGATGTTTGTTTAAAGATCAATATTAAATAAATTGGTCTGGAAGCTATAGTCATAAAGCAGCTGTCGGACTAATGTAATCCCACAATGCTATTTTGTCTACTGCATGAAACCTGGTTAGCTGTGTACTTCTAATAACCTGGAAATCTAGTGAGAAAGAAAATAAGTGAACTGGATTCTAGGATCTTGGATTAATTTACAAGGAAGCAATGCATATTATATTTTAAATGATTACGTTGCAAATGTGGCCATGTTTCAGATTCTTGTGATAAATCTTTTAATTTAATTATCTGTGCAGTGAAAGCAATTTTTATGTACTTCATATTAGAAATATGAAGGGATAGTGGTTGTAAGAGGTAAATCTACTTGTTGCTCAAAAGTATCATTCAGCCCAAACATGCAAGCACATGTATATGTGTGTGGATGCCTACGATGGATAAAGTCCTAACCCTATTGAAGTCAATGGTAAAACTGTTACTGACTTTAATAAGATCCAAATGTCACCCAAGATAACACAAACACAATCTGGGTGAATGTTTATATGTCATAGACATATACAATAGTCGCTATTATCAACAGCTACTAGACTACAATATGGTGGCGCTGCAGTTTAACATTCTTAGTATATTGTTGTGCAGCATCTTGAGCCCTGATCCTGCATGGGAAGTCAGTACCTACATCCATATGAAGCCCATAGCCATCAGTCCATGTCCACCCAAAAGGAAGTGCTTTGGTGCTTCGGATACCACAATGTGGTAGGTAAATGTTGGGTAAATGTTGACTTGATAACAGCAACCATTTTATGACTAATTCCTACTGACAGGTTCCAAATATTTTGTCAACATCTTTCAGAATTTAAGACTCCATTGTACCATGTGATTCTCACACTAAGAAACTCTGAAAGGTGTAGAAGGTTATACATCTGAAAGGTTGTCAAAAAAAACCTCTGAACAAAGCATATGATTTGCTTGTACATTACAGGCCTGTTTACCTAAAGCTCTCAGGGGACAACTGAAATCTTCAGATGAACAGTTTTAGGTGAAGGAGGGAGGGAGCAAGAGACCTTTCAAAAGGCTGCATTTCAGGGTTTCTAGCCCAGGAATACATTGAAGAGACACCAGTATCAACAGCCTTCTCAAAATCTTCTGGTTGGCTCCCTACTTTGAACAGTCTTTGCTGAAGGTGCCCAAACTCAGGAAGACATCAACTCACAATAAGAGTGGTGTGTTCAGCAGACCCTCTTTAAAGCGACTGCCCTGGACAGTAAGGTGACAGCCTCAGACTGTCCTGAAAATCCATATGAGATAGACCAACCGAAGGTTTATTTATTCAAATACTAGGGTTGGGAATATCGGTATTGGATAAATCCGATACACCCGATAATCAGGTATATCGGATTAATCCGATAATCACTGGTATCAGCATACTGGATTTTTAACATTGGCCGCTTTACCGGTTTTTTTACATTTTAGCCATTGAAGTGAATGGCCGCAATGTAAAAAAAACGGTAAAGCGGCCAATGTTAAAAATCCGGTATGCCAATACTGGTAAATCCGATACCAGGGAGATCCGATACCGAAAATTCCAGTATCCGGTATTCTCCCCGGTGTCCCATCCCTAGCCAATACACACAAAGGTGAGGAATATTTACTCCAGAGTGTAACACTCCTTGAAGTCTGCCATCTTAAACAACAACAACAACAACAAAAACAGTGATGTTTTCACTAGAGTAACTTGCCACTGATTATTGTACACAATAATGTTGGCTCCGAAGTCCTGTCCAGTGTGTATTCAATTGGAAACTGCCTGTGTCCTGAACATTCCAGCACCCTTATCTTAACCAAGTATTGAGTGCATGGAAGTGTCATCTCAGAGTTTCAGTGTTAGCAAGCAAATAACTCTTATTCATGTCAGTACTGTGATGCTCACCCTCCCACATCATACATTCAGATTATATTTCCTTGCAATGTATGTATGACAAGGTAGGTTGCCATGATGGAATTAGATAGAATTAATGTCTACATATACAAGTCTTGCCCAGAGACGTATCAAAGTTCAGAGGAAAGTGCAGTGTTTAAAACACAGAGAGAACAGGATTTCATAGGAACACAAATATCATTGAGTTCAAGTGGGACTTAGTTATTCAGGTACTTGTCAAAATCCTACCCACTACCCAGTATTCAAGGTCTTCTCACTTCCTAGACGGGACATCTGTGCGCCTTTGCTGGACACAACATTAAACAGGAACAATATCACTTATCCACCCCTTTGGAATCGGTATATGGAAAACTATATGAGTTTGCTAGGTATTAGTACAGACAGTAGTCCACATGGCGTTCGTGGTGGTTCTTTGTAGTTACAGTGAACACAGGGATATGTTTTTTATTTGCATCTGTTATTTCCTGTGTTCACATTTATATATGTTCAACCAGCTATAATCACAGTGTGTATTTTTTTTATTTGAAATGGTAGAATTATGGAAGTGTGATGTCACTTGCGTATCTTGAGGAGGGCCACTGTTATTTTACACTTAAGTGCATATGCATCACAAAATGAACTGAGTCCTTTGTTTCATGTCTGTGTGAAAGCTGAATTTTTCTGTACATTTGTGCATTCTCTGCTAGGAAATTCTGTTTGGATTCTAGAACCCTGTGGCCCGGGCCTTAAATAGAAAAGAAATTAAAACAATTTTTCCCATTTCTTTTCATGATAGCTTAACTTTGATATTCTAAAATGTTTTTATTTGAATGTATGGTCTGCAGTAAAAAGCAGATTCTGTACCTCCAAGCAGGAAGGTTTAGTATTTTGGGACATTTTTAACCCTCTGAAGTCTCAATCCTGGAAGTGAAAGAACTTGTTTACTATCAAGCTTGTTGCTGCCACTCTAGTATGTTTTAAATGCTTGGAAATGAATATAGATAGCCTATGAATTTCTAGATGTGTGAATGCATACTGTACATATATTTTCAATTTTCTTAACAAAGACATAAAACTTAAAGCAGAAATGTGGTTGATTGTGCTGAATTATTACTCCAAGATAGATTCATCAAATCTCCCAGCTGTATAAGACAGGGCTTACTAATGAAGTTCCCTATCAAAAAGAAAAGCCTAATTTTGATTTGGCTTAGGTAATGAACTTCTTTTTCCTGGTGTGATTATCTGCATGGGGTGGCTAAAAGAGTAGCAAGAGAGAGTGCGCTCACAGAAGCATTATGCAAAATGTCTTTTGTCTCTTTTTGCTGGGATATATTAAATTTTCAATGTAGTCTATGTAATATAAAATTATGATAATGACTTTTGGCCCACTGTGAAGGCAGCTTGCTGGTCCTGAGCATGTGTGTCTGGCTTGAGCACTAGGATACACTGTGGGAGTTGCCTTTTCTATTAACAAACCTCTAGATACCTAATGATGAATTTTCTTTCACCAAATGTTCTCCTTTTGTCTAAAATACAAGCATTTTCTAAATTGCTTTTGAGAAAAACAAGAGAGGCAGAGAGGTCTATGGCACTGACAAGGGATATTGAAACAAAGTAAGGAATTCAGTTAGCATAATTCTTGTAATTATAAGCCAACCAAAAGGTTGTTTCATGTAATAGTGAAAATATTTACTACTTTATTGATATAAATGATTGCATTACATTAGGAAAAGAACAAATTGAACAATTTGCTCATAAAATGTCAATGTAAGTTCAGTCACATGAAACTTGACAGTTGGATGTATTACAGGTAATTGTAACAACTTTCACTACTCAGAGTTTCTTGGTTACTGTGAAATCTTCTCTTTTTTCCCTTTTGTTTCCTCATTTTTGCCCAATTTAAGAAGTGTGTCAGTTCAATTTTTTAAATCCGAAAGTGGACTAGACTTGAAGATTTTTGAGGAAGAGCATTTTTTTAGAAAGACACTTATGATCCCCATGTTATCTTCATTTATTTCTTTATCTTGAGATGCACAAGAAATTATGTGTATATTTTTTAACTTAAACAAACCTATTTTTCTTCTCTTCTTGTGAAAGACAAAGCCCAAAGATTTTTGTTAATTAGGAGGTTCAGTTGTTCCTTCTGTTTCTTTTCTGTCTGAAATCATAATCCTTTTCGTTACATTGTTATTGATTGTTATGTGAGTTATCATGATGTCATAATCAGAAGAATATAGTTTCAGTCCAAGAATAAGTTTCAAAAGCAAGTAGACTCTAAATTGGACATACTTTTCTCATGGAGCTTTCCATAGTAGTAGGAATGAGATCACAAAACTTCAGAAACTACAGTCCTGATTCCTCTACTTTTACATGTGTAGTGATGTATACCCCATCCTTCCCTAAAGGCTCAGGGCAGCTGCAAGTTGTGTGAGTAAAAAATACAGAAACTAGCCCCTTCAGTTTAGGCATTAAATGTTTCTAAGGCAAATATTCTGGAAGAGGTGCAGCTGCTCATAGAGTTCTCCAGTTAGGGAAGGTCAGTGCTGTATATATCTGTATATCAATTGATGAGAACAATGGATGCCTTTAGATGGATGGGCTGTCCCAGTGCTAGCCGCACCATCCCACTTCACCTCCGGGTGGCCCGTCTGTCTAAAGGCGTGCCCCGCCAGATGTGCAGGTGGAGCAGGCTGTGCCTGCTCCGGGGCAGCCCCACTGGTGGTGCTAGAGGAGCAAGCATCACCAGCAGAGCAGGCCAGCCAAACCCAGGGCACCAGCCCGAAGCAGAGCAGCAGTCCGTCTGATGCATGGACCCACACTGTGGCTCTGCTTCCAGCCAGCCATTGCCCCAGGCAACACCAGAGCGTTGTGGACAGTCTAGCCCAGAACTCTATGGTATGGGGGGGTACGCCACCTGGTGGTGCAGGCTGAGAAACTGAACGGGTCCATCTGATCTGGACCCAAGCAGGGTTGGCAGCAGGTGAACATATGGGTGCACCCCTGGAGCAGCTCCAGCACTGGGCAGCCTCACATCTGTCTGAAAATACCCAATGTGACTATCTCTAGGTAGTGTGAATTGGTTTGTAGTTTCAGTCAAACAAAGCTAGTTATCAAGGCACATTTATCTTTATAAACAAGCTTTGCTTTGTATCAAAATGGAGGTAAAAATATCAATTAGAAACTGGTAAAATAATGAAAATGATATTTTTTTTCACTTTTGGATAGTGCAAAGTGCAATCTAGCCTTTAGTGAATTAAGAGTTAATCTTTCTACAAAGGGAATCAAGCTTTCTATAGCCTTCGGTCCGTTTATTCGGACCTAGGGAGCGTTCTCCCTCTTGACCACTAGGAGGCAGCACAGACTTTCGACTGGGCATGCGTAGGGAGAGCGCGCCCTCGCTTCCCCAGTTGAAAGTCTGCCTCTGAACTGTTAGGTAGTGCAGCGCGGGGGCTCTGCACCCCCAACGGACTTTCGTGCCTCCCTTGCTCTCCTTCGGGGACGGGGGGGCTAGTAATAGAATTAGCTTAGCCTGCACTCGCAGCAGGAACGGGACTCCTCACAGTCCCTTGGAATTTAAGGAGGGCTGCTCGCCTCGTTCCGGTGCCGGCCTGCTGGTACGGCCCGGGGACCCAGCTTGTGGCGTTCGACCCCAGCGGGGTACGCACGACCCTTTTGGCCAGTCGGACATGGCTGAGATTGCCAGGATCCGCAGAGCCGCCGCGCACAGAGCGGCACAGCTAACGCTGGGCTGGGGAGTGAACCTGCGAGGGAGCACCGGGCCCAGGCTGCGGCCCCCGCAAGGCAGCGGAGGAGCCACGCGGCCAGGAGGGGGAAGGGTGCCCCACCATTCCAGCAAGGAAGTGGAGGAAAGGAGGAGGCAGACTCCTCTGCCTCCTCGCAAGTAAGTGGGGCTCCCTGGGCAGAAGATGTCCCCTAGGCAAGAGAGAGCGCTCTGCCTTTCAAAATTCAAAGGCTCCACGTGAGCAGTTACTTGCACGAGGAGCACAGCCTTGCTAGGGTGTGCTCTCAGCAGGGATGCAAAGGCCATTCCTGCCAGTGGGATTTGTGCCAGCCCTGGGTGCTTGAACTGGTGCTTGCTGCTCTTAGGTCCACAACAATGGAAGCCCCCTCCCCTCAGGCCTCATTATGGGAGCCTCTAAGAGGGCTATCAAGGGAAAAAAGCCCCTGCATAAATCCAGCCCTCTTAGCACCCTTGCTATGTTCCTGCTTGTGCTACAATTCACAGCTGTCATTCCATGGGGTCAGATCCCTGTTGTTCTATGGGGTCATCAGCGGGCAGTGAGCAGGGGGATAAGAAGCCCCTTAGGGGATGGAGGTTGGAGATTCCTCCTCCTCGACACCACTCAGAGCCCCCCTACAGCCCATGCGTAAGAAACGCAGACCCAGGGCAGGAGTAATCTTCCTCCTGGGCCAGCTTCGCCCTCAGAGGGCTCTGAAAGGGAGGAAGATCATTCCTCGCCATATGAGGAACAAGCCCCTGCGTGGGAGTGGGACCGGCTAGCCTTGTGGGTTAAGGGCTAACCTTGACTTTAGAAACCACGGGTTCAGAGTCTGGTTCCTCTGTGGAGTATAGGAGACCTTGAAAGGGTTACTCAGTGAGGGCAGGGAGCGCCCTTCTGATTGAGACCCTTCGTATTAAGACCCTCAGCACATGCTGCATACCACCCCACGCTCTCGAATAAAGGGTGAGTCTGATTCTTCCCCAGCGGAGGAGGACTCTGAGAGGGCATACATCCCGAAACACGGTAGGGGCAAGACGGGGGCTGTGCTGGCCGACCCTTTGAAAAAATCATTAGAGAGAGGCCGCCTCCCTAGCCTGCCAGTCAGGGTTTCCATCCTCTGAGGACCTTCTCCCGAGGGATCCTACGGATAGGGGATTGAAAGTGGGCTGCGCAAAAAAGCCAGACCCGACCCATTTCTGACTCGCTGTCGCACAAACTGGCAGCAAAGGTCATCCATGCCTTTGGGATGGAGGCGCCGCCGGCAGGGGCGAGCTGACTCGCATGCAAGAATCTTCTGCTCCACGACACATTTAGGGGCCATAGGCATCCTGTAAGTGATTCTGTTCCCTGCCCGCTGGCAGAACTCCTGTCTCCTTAAGCTATTCCTCCCACGACTCAGGCCGACTGGGAGGAAGGCTCCTTCACTTTGTGAAGCAGGGGAGTCTGATTTGGGCCCAGCTCTGAAAAAGAGCCTAGGTCGCTCCTCTGGTAGAGCATCGAACTTTAATCTGGGGGGCCAGGGTTCAGGTCCCTGTACAGACAACCAATCAAGCGTCCCTGCTCTTATACCCCCTGGTACAACCAGTAGAGGGCAGAGAGGGCGCGGGACAAAACCCAACAGGCCTGGCTTACCGACGTCCTCCTTTAAGAGGAACCAGTTAGCCTTGTGGGTTAGGCTATAACCTGGGATTCAGAAGATCCAGGTTCAGATCCTGGTTCCTCCATGAAGAAGGTGGGGCCTTACAATGATCACTTCCCTGTAATGGAGGAGTAAGAGTTGGACCCTGTTTCCCTGTAGGGAGCAGTAATTTAAGCCTGGGCCCTACCGACAGTAGGGGGGAGGTACTCCATAGAGCTCAGCTCTTATCCACAGCAGTACTCTCGTCGGTCTCCCGTGTCACGCATCCCCACAAACACGGGGCACTGCTGGCAGAATTACACAGGCTCGACGCCATGGGGGCCATACAGAGGGTACCATCTATTGAGCAGGGGAAGGGCTTGACTCTCTTCTGTTTCTGGTTCAGAAGAAAGGCGGAGAAGGGCGTAACAGATGCGTCAAGCGTCCGAAATTCAAGAGGGAAACCTTCGCATCCATCTGCCTCGCCATATCAAAGGGCGATGGGCTATGCTACCGCCCTTGGCTCCGCTCTGCGTAGAACGCCCAGCACTGGCAGTACCCGGCCC
Organism: Sphenodon punctatus; assembly: GCA_003113815.1. Classification (NCBI taxonomy): domain Eukaryota; kingdom Metazoa; phylum Chordata; class Lepidosauria; order Sphenodontia; family Sphenodontidae; genus Sphenodon; species Sphenodon punctatus. The sequence goes on from QEPC01007009.1 coordinate 746,140, forward strand.
TTCCATCCGGCCTTGCACGCCCCATGCCATTTACGAGGATTTTGATATCACTTATGGCAACCCTGCGTCTAGGGGCATGTCCATCGTTCCCTACCTCGAGGACATCCTGGTTTGACCGTGGTCGAAGAACAAGGGCTCGACTTTACCTGCAGCGCACCAGTTACTATCTGGAAAGCCACGGCTGCCAATTCAATCGCGCCAAGAGCACGAACCCACCCAAGGGCTGGAGCACCTGGGGGTAATATTCAACACCTAGCTGACCCGCAGTTTCATGCCCCCCGCTCGTCACAACAAGCTCAGGGCCCTTATAGCTTACATCCGAGCGCAAGTGTCTCTCCGGTCTCCGACCTCTCGGTTGGGATCCAGGATATCATGCACCTGCCACCTACAATGGGCTTGTTTTCACGCTCGTCCACTGCAACGGTTGCTCCGGCCTTGCCACCCACGGCTCATCAGCAAAGTTCCGATGACCTTGCCGGTGCCGAGCACCATTGCTCGATTCTTCCGATGGGCGGAAGCTCCGAACCGCTCCTGGAGGGGGTCCCTCTCATGGAGACAACCAGGGTGGTCCTAACGACCGATGTCACCCTCTCCAGAGGGGGATTGCACCTCGGTTTTCAACCGGGCACAGGGGGCTTGGTCACCAACAGCATCAACTGGCTGGAGCTACGAGCCACTTGCTGGGCGCTCCTCAAAGGCCTGCCGATCTTGAAGGGGTGTCCCGTCCTGGGGTTCACGGACAACTCCAGTGCGATGGCCGGCGTCAATCATCAGCGCGGATCGTGCTCAAAGGCGCTCCACAGGGTCGCATCCCGTCTAGTCAATTGGACAGATCGGCACCTGTTCTCCCTGTCAGCCCTTCATCTCAAGGGGACAGGCAACGGCGACGCAGACGGGTTGAGCCGGCAGACGCTAGTCCTGGGAGAGTGGTCGCGGAGCCAGGCGGCATTTCCCCTGGTTAGAGGGGCATTCGGCTCGCCGTTACTGGACCGGTTCGCCTCTCCGACCGACCACAAGCTACCCCGCTTCTCACCTGGAACCCTCAGCCAAGTGTGGCCTCAGGGGCTCCTGTACGCTTTCCACCTTGTCCCCTGATCAGCCGGTCAATGCCCAAGTGCAAGCCTCTGCAGGCCACAGCCATAATTGTGAACCATTTTGGCTTCGCAAGCCCTGGTGTCCGGGCTTGCTCCACCTGTCTCACGGAACCACCCTCTAACCGCCGGTCACCCACGGCCTTCGGTCACAGGGGCCCCTAACTTACCAGAAGCTGTAATTTCTGAAGTTAACAGCTTGGCTGTTGAAGCCCTAGCCCTTCAGGGGCTGGGCTATTCAGCTTCTGTAATACACACCCTGGTAGCGGCCAAGCGAAAATCTATCCGGCACATAGACCTGTGCAACGGGAGGGTGTTTGTGGGATGGGGCGAGTCTAGGCAAATCCCTCTGCGGTCTCCCTAAATCCCTCAGGTTTTATTGTTCCTCCAAGAGGGGCTGGATAGGGGGCTCCGCCCTAACACCCTGAGTAGACAAGTACCAGCTGTACATAGCATTATAGGGGCGTCAGGCAAACCTAAGGGGTCACCCCATCCTCACGTCCGGTAGTTTATGAGGGCCGCTGGGTTAATCTCCCCTGGAAGTTGAACTTGGTGCTTACCGCTCTCACTGGCTCTCCCTCTGAGCCGCTGCATCAGGTCTCAGGGTTTTTTATGTCCATCAAGGGGTTTTTTTTTGATGGCTATTCCCACCGCAAAACGTCTCTCTGCGCTGGGGGCCTTATCAGCTGCCCCTGCCCTTTGCTTTTTCAGCCGGGAGTCGGGGTTCCTTCGTTTAAACCGACCTTTTTACCTAGGGTCGTCTCTATTTTCTATAGGTCACAGGATATGGTCCTGCCTTCCGTTGGCCCTCATCCTCGCCACGCATTAGAAAAGCTGTGGCACAACCTGGACGTGCGCAGAGCCTTCAAAGATTTATCTGCTGTGGTTGGCACCGTTCAGACGAGCTTCTAGTTTGTTAGTCAGTATCATCCCCGCCACAGGGGCACAAGGGTGTCGAAGTCAGTACTGACCGGTTGGATATCGTCCTGTTTTGCCAAGGCTTCCAAGGTCTCTGGCCTACTGCCTCTTACCCGAGTCTGGCCCACTCGACTCGAAGGGCGGCTACTAGTTCGGCCCTCCTCTCCAGGGCTCCGTTAACTGACAGTTGCAAGGCGGCTGGCTGAAAGAGCCTGCATACCTTTACTATGCATTATATAATGCTTTACAACAATCCGCAGAGGCCGCCTGTGGAGGGCGGCTCCTCCAAGGGGTAGGGGATTTCTGGAACGTGCTGTCCCCCCCGTCCGAATAAACATTACTGCTATGTTACCTCCCTAGGTCCGAATAAACGGACCGAAGGCTATAGAAAGGGCAATTGGGATTCTTACCTGTGAATTGCCCTTCTGTAGCCTTCTAGGGAGTTTATTCGACCCGCCCGGGCTGTTTTAAATGTGATCTGTTAAAGCTGTTATTGCTTCAGCCCCAATTGGGGATTCCGTGGTGTTAACCTCCGAAGTTTCGGGGAAAAGTTTCTTTTGTATTTCAGCTCCAGTTCTTCGGCTGGGGTACTCCTGGGGAAGCGAGGGCGCGCTCTCCCTACGCATGCCCAGTCGAAAGTCTGTGCTGCCTCCTAGTGGTCAAGAGGGAGAACGCTCCCTAGGTCCGAATAAACTCCCTAGAAGGCTACAGAAGGGCAATTCACAGGTAAGAATCCCAATTGCCCTTTCCACTCTTCTACTGAAAACCATGCATTTTAGTTTCTGCAGTTAAGAAAAACAAACCCTGTGTCTTCTGAAGAACTTATCAGCAGAAATGAAGGTGAAAGTATGGACACTGCTTTGTTAAATTTTCATACGCTTTGGTAGAGCCCTTGAGCCATTTCTGTTCTCACTACATATCAACACAATTCTAAGGCATGTAGAAAGGTGTTGCCTTCATGAATGTTCGCTATGCACTTCCTTTTTTTTCAATATTGAATATTACAGTTCTCCTTTTCCATCCGCTATCGTTCAGTAAACACAGGGTATTTTCAGATGTTACGTGCACTTGGATCACCACAGTGGAATCCCAACCATGGCGAACCGGCCAACCCCCTCCCGTGGTCCAGGAAAGCCCTGAACAGACGTGACAGGAACGGGACCACGACAAGGAAACGGACGGCTGGACCACGGCCCGGGACAGCGCAACAGACGTTACGCTGATTTCTGACCGTGATCAGAACACCCAGAAGACACCGGAGTGGGAGGGAGACATGGCCAACTGAGGGCAAAGGAAGTCAAAAGTGTCAAAAGGCAACGCCCACACAAGGGAAATGGGAAGGGAGGAGGGAGGAGAGCTGCAGAGGCGGCACACACAACAGGCACAGGGAAGCCAAGGACACAGCAGAACACAGACCACACACACACGTCCAGGCGTAAACACACCCAAACGGGAAAGGAAGGAAGGGAGGAGCACACCGGGAAGGTCAACACACACAGAACCCTGGACACCGGGGGGAGCCCCGAGCCAATGAAGGGGAGGGGACCGGTCTGGGAACAGCCCAGGACACGGTGAAAGGCACCCAGAACCCCACTGACAGCACAGGGAACACGGTCCACCCAACAGCAACACAGACAGGCCAAGTCACAGCACAGCTGGGAACGGAGGCGAGCAGGATCCTGTGGGCAGCACATGCACCACCACCCCTGGAGGAAGCCAGGAGGCACTGGCCAGGGGCCCCAAGTCCCGCACAGTCATGGAGCCACCCAGGGAGTGGAGGGGGGGGAGGAGGGCACGGTCACAGGTGTGCAGGCAGCCGTGCAAGGGAGAAATACACCATGGGGAGAGCCGGTAGAAGGTACAGGCAGCAGGAACCAGCCAAAGGGGGGGCTAGGCATGGAGAGGCACACCACAGGCAGAGAAGGACAGGGGGTGCCTTGGTGGGGGCACAGCGACACAGGCGAGTGGAATTGTGGCAAGTGAACCAGCCATAAATGCCATGAGACTGGAACGGCACAGAGCGAGCAACCACTGAGCCAGCAGGGAGGTGCAGGGAGCACATGGTGGGGCTGCCATCCATGACACTGAAGACACAGGGGACCTCACAGCCAGCTGCAGGGGGTAACGAAGGGGGTTGGGACCGGTTGGTCCACCAGATGCACGTAGTGGGACCACTGAAGCATGCCCCAGCAGTAGCCCAGCTCTGCCATGTGGTGGGCAACGAGGTAGTAGGCCTCAAATGGATCCGGCACAGCGAGTCCCACCTGAACATCAGCACGGGACCACACAGCAGCCAGCACCGCCAGCTCCAGTCCGGTGGGCTCCGACAAGGTACAGTCAGATGCAGGGGGCCAAGGCAGGTGCGCAGTCTCCAACAGGCAGTAATACGCCGCCCCACATGACTGCTGGTAACCACGGGCCCCATGAATACAGCTGAAGAAGGAAACAGCCAGGGCAGGACCCCCCCCCTTCTCCAAACAGCTCGAGAACCCAGCCAGGCTGCATACCGAGAGGGCTGACACGGTCTCCGCCGGGGACCACTCCACACGTGAGCACCGCATTTCCAGAACGTGCCCATCAAGAAAGGGATGGAGGCCCAGCACCCCTGCATGGAGTCGGCAATCACGAGCGCTTGCCTCATAGCCATAGTGGCGAAGCCCGGAGCTCAGACTCGCATAGGCACTAGAGACGGTGTCTGGGCAGCACAGGAGCAGTCATACGGCCAGGAAATGCCACAGGTCGCATAGGGCCATGGTCTCCTGGAAGGTCCAGGTATGGGGGGACGCCAGGCAAGCCGGGGCCTGCCCGGGGCAGCACAACCAGCCATGGTCCAGCAGGCAGAGGGTCTGCCCAGCAAGGAAAGAGGGGCCCCTCATTCCCATGTAGGCTGGGGAGGGATGCAGGGGAGCAATACAGCGGAGCTCTAAGAACATGCGATAAGCCCCTAGGCCACAACATGGTCTGGCTAACGAGCGATGCGTGGGGAGTGGACTCAGCACAGCTGCAGGAACCGAGCGCACAGACAGTACAGCTAGAACTGATAACAGGGAGGTGATAACATGGCAACCATCTGCGGACAGGCACATCCGGGCTCGGGGCACAAGCCCCTATGCCTGGAGTGCAGGTGCACCCAGCAGCCATACAACAGCCGGCAGCCATCTGGCAGCGAGGGGGCGGCCAAGGATGGCCAATAAGGGTACCCAGGGGCCCGCCCCACAGGCGCGAGGGTGGGGCATGGAGCACGGGTGGGCCTGGGACACAGGCAGGAGAGCTGCGCACTGGAGCACACCATGAGCACTATCTGCAATGGACACGGGCCGGAGGGGCGCATGTTGGCTGCACCTGTGCCTATGTGCGGAGTAGTACCAGGCGCACACCAACCTCCTGTGGCTCTCCACTGACCTGCTCCACCTGGCTCCCCGCATCTGTGGGTGCCTGACCAGGAGCACTATGGACGGCCAGCCTGCCCACCACGTGCTCCAGCGCTCCCTGGCCAGGCTCAGGGCCCAACAGGTGTCCGGGGCATACCAACGGGCCCTGTGCCTCGCCCAAGGGTGGGCAGCTGCTCTCAGGGAGGGAGCCAGGCGACACCACTGGCACTGGGCTGCCATGGGACACTCTGCCATGCTCGCCATGCCCGTTCAAAGGTGACTCTGGGTCAGGGTCGGCCCCAGGGTTTGTGAGGCCATGTGCGAAGTTTTGGTGCGGGGCCTAATTTGCATAATCAGGCACCACCTAATTATGCAAATGTATACATTTATATAAAACTTACTCCCTCTGGACAGGAAGGATTCCCATTCTCCACCTCTCCGAGCAACCATGGAGAAGCATGGCCTCCTAATGCTTCCCC
>QEPC01007009.1:754554-848698 GCA_003113815.1 Sphenodon punctatus
CCCGTCCGCACAGGCAGCTCACACTACCAGCCTTCCAGGCTCCTCTGCTCACCCACGGCCTTGTGGTGGCCTCCCCTCTGCAGACCCCACCTGTCACCATGCCTTGCCCGAAGTGAACCCCTGACCCCTCCCGCTACTGTTAAGCAGACAATAAAGCAGTTGGTTGTGTACACCCATGCGTTCATTGAGTGTTCTGTGCCCCCTGTCCCTCCTTTCCTCCCCCCCCATTGCTGCTCCACAGGCCACCCTACCGCCCCCGTGCCGCCTGACCCTGTAGCCTCCTGGGCTGTCCCCTCAGCCGCCTAGTGGTTCCCATTGAGTTCTGGGAGCTCTCCTCAGCCCCGCTATCCGTCTCCCCGACCGTGTCCTTGGATGCCTCCGGGTCCGGAACGGCCTGAGCGGTGGGGATGGGGGAAGGCGGCAGTGGCGCTGGTGCCGGAGGGTCCCCCCTGGGGCGGCCTGTCCCAGCTGCCACTGCTCCTCCTCCGCCACCTCTGCCGCCGCCTCCTCCTCCTCCTCCCTTCTTCACTTGCCCTCCGCTCTTCTCACCCTTCCACCTTACTCCATCCTGCTGCATTCCCCTGCTGCTGTGTGCCCTTTAAATTTCCTTCCCCAGTCTGTGTGTTGCTCGTTGCCTCACAGCGATGCTGTGTGCTTTCGCCACGGCTGGGGATCGTTTTGTTTGCTCCCGCCTGGTGGTTGCCATTCAGTTGTTACATTTGGCGGTTTCCCGGTGGGAATCGCTTTGACCACGTTTCCGGAGATGGTCCCGTCCCAACCTCCGGAAGCGTGGTTGGCTTTGGCCCCTACGGGTGATTGACTGTGGTGAACATCTGGATGCCACCGATCAGACGTTCAGGGCTCTTTGGCCACGCTGTGGGATTGTCTGTGGTTGACTGTGATCTCGTCACGTCTGAAATTACCCACAATATCCCAGTGTTCAGTTTTCTAATGTAAACTTTCTGGTAATCTGTAATCTTCATTAGGGCCATGATCTGAAATGCTTTCAAGTCAATGGGAAGACTTGTCCATCTGACTTCAGTGCATTTTGGATCAGGCTTTAGATTAGATGCTTTTCATATGCTGCTCCGGGCTGCTTGAAGCAGGAGGGGCAGGGTAGCAAATGGTTTTATAAAAATAAAATATCCATGAAATTATTTCCCCACTATGTACAGTCACGTCAATTACATATAAAATAAGTTTAAAAAACAAAACTTTCTGAGACGTATGGTACTATACCACAACCCTGCCTGGTTGCCTTGCGCATTGCAATGGCCACAAGTCAATTAGTGTGTTGAAGGTTCTAAGAAATTAGCAAAAGGTATAAAGGGTGTAGAACTTTAAAATATGTAATGAAGTAATGCCTAGTTCGTGCCTTTGATGTATCATGTGTCTTAGTAGCACTTTCTTCCTTTCTTTTTTCTTTTGACAACCCCCAATGCTTCAAATATGTTATTTCTTTTTTAAATGTAGCAGTTAGGAAAATGTTAAGCATATCAAGCTAGATGAGATTGTATTTGTGTAGTAGGAAGACAATTCTTGGCAACAACTTTGTATTTTTTATCCCTAATTCTGCATCTGTGTTTTATCAGCTGAACCAGATAGCAGCAGATGGGCAAAAACTTCACTGCACGTGGACTTTAGGAAAGTAAAACTGGTAATTTATGAGGAAATTGTCATACTGCTGTTGAAAGACAATGTTAAAGTAAATGGTAAACCGATGTGTCAGGACATTTTTCTCTGATAATTCCACCTATATATATATCTGCATATCAGAAAAGTCATTTTAAATGTGAATGTTTTCTGCTGCACTGCATAGTTTTTGGTGCAGGATATCTCCTTACTGTTTTTTTCTTGATCATTTGATTTTTATAATGAGATGTTCATTCAGTAGGTTTAGGTCATGCTTATTGCCTAGACACAGATGGTTGCACAGCAAATGTATCCATTTCACAGGCCCACTCATATGTAGCTGGTTAAATATATAAAACACACTTTGCTATTTGGAAATACAGAGAACAATTCATTTTAGGTTTTATTTGTGTAAAGGGGTTTCTTTGTAGACTATGGGGCTTTGGACATATATTGGTGTATGGTACGTGAGCTCTTTTCACAGGTTACTTTTGTGGAATTCTCTTGTTTCAGAGAATTGATTTCTGAGTGGCTGTTCACATCATATGGCTTGGATGCCACTCTTTCTATATTAACGCATCTTCTGTTCTTGTGAGTAAATGGCTAGCATTCAGTTTTTGCTGGCCTGCCAGCTGAACTACGAAGTGGTAATTGAAGTGGTAAAGTGGAATGTTTTAGACAGTGCTTTAATTGTACTCAAGCCAATTCCATCAGTATACACTCCAGTATAAAGTTATTTTGCACTATAAGTACTTGTGCTGAATAAATGTATATCACATTTAATAAATTTGCTTTTGCTTGTTTTACTAAGATGAGCATTTGAAAACTCTCCCCTTCCTCCCTTTTGTGTATATGTGTTTGAATTATGAATTGGGTGCTCATTTTAAAAAATGATCTCATCGTAACACTTGTCAAAATGGTCCCATTCCTCTCTACTCCTTCTATCCATGTGTAGAAAAACGTAGCATTTATTATCCCACCCAGTTTCATGCATCTTCCAGATGATTTAACTGAATTGATGCTGTGGAGGATATGCTGACTGGCACTTTTCCCATGCCTAATGTGTTAACAAAAGCCAATAGTGTCAGTTTTAACAGTTTTAGTTAAATTCCCATGTCACTCTAACAAACGTTGAAACCTCTGCCATGTCTTACCCTGACAGATTCCCTGCCGTCATTGCACACTTAAAATAAATGTCATCCCCAATCAAAAAGTTCACATTTTTCCTGACAATATAATTTGTTACTTTGTTCCTGTTTTATCTCTTTCTTTGGCATGATAATCTAAGCTGGAGATGTTACTTCTTGTAGAGTATTTTTTTTGCCATCTTTTATTGTTAGAATAAGAGCCATAAAAGTGATACAAGGAAAATAGTTGTTGAGTTTGATTCAGCACAAGATTGAGAGTTCCCTTTAATGGGCTCACATGGAGTATAAGTTGTAATGCATATAGCTAAATCAAAGTTTTCATATTTTTTCTGATGCCTTCTGCCATTTTTTTTCTGATTTGGATCTGGCCACTGTCATCCATGCTTTCATCACCTTGAGGCTAGATTACTGCAATGCGCCCTTGATGACTGTTTAGAAGCTGCAGCTGGTGCAGAATGCAGTGGCTTCTCTCCTTTTGGGGGGCAAGGTTCCGGGAGCACATTACACCGGTGCTTCAAAGTCTGCACGGGCTCCCTATAGCTTTCCAGGTACAATTCAAGGTGCTGGTTTTGACCTTTAAAGCCCTAAACTGTCTGAGGCCCACATATCTGAGAGATCACCTGTTCTTTCATGCCCCATTGCGGCCCCTGCGATCAGCCAAGAGCGCCTTCCTGTGGGTACCATCTGTTAGCCTTATATTTATATGGCAAAGTCTCACCGGGGAGGGGGGGGCATTCTCAGTTGCTGCTCCAGTGTTATGGAACTCCCTTCCCCTGGAGGTTTGTTTGAACCTGAGCGTCTTCTCGATTCGGTGTAAGACCTTTTTCTTTGTAAAGGCGTTTGGCAGGAGGGGATGGGGGTGGGGTTTGGTGGCTGGGGTTGGAGTCGAGTTGTGAAGGGAGGTTGGATCGGATGTGGAACATGGGGAGGAGGTATTGGGTGGGGTTTGTGGGAGGGTTATGTGATGATTAGGGATGGTTTGGGTTATTTTTGGCTCTTACTGTTTTGTGGACCTTTTAATATATATGTGTTATGTTTTATATGTTGTGTTTATATTTTACTTGTAAGCTGCCCTGAGCCTTTTTAGGGAAGGGTGGGACAACAAATTAAAATAAATAAATTAAATAAATAAATATTAATTTGTGAAAAACAGGCCATGATCCACAAATCACTTACTCTGGAGGGCTTCAATGAGGCTACTCTGGAGTAAGATGTTTGTGGATCGCAACCATAGATAATAGCAGCGTACAACACCTGGGTCATCTCATACATGCAGTGTGCCATCACACTGCTAAAGTACTACATTCATTTAAACATTCTAGTAAGTAAATACTGGTCCCATTTTGGCACATGTTTTTGCCATATGTGCAAGGCTAGATTTACTTTCAGCTCCTTTTTAAAATTTCAAAAATGTTATTATCAACATTTAAAATAGGAGAGGAACTCCAAAATTCAATTTTTCATATGGGCCCAGTTGACTCTACATCGTGGAATTGCTTTCTTGCTTTTTCATTAGTTGGGGCCCTTCATCTCTGAGATCTTGTTTTCTCCTGGGAAAAGGCTTTTGTGGATGGTTTTCCTTTTGATCTAGTCTATTCAAGCCTTTATTTTGCATCTAATGCAGATTTTTTGTTTATTTTTTTAAATTGTTGTATTATAGGTACAATTGACAACTCTCTCTTTTAATCCCTCTCCCTCCCTCTCCTTGTTTCTCTCTCTTTCACTCAGAGAATAAGAGAGGTGGCTTTCACAGCAGCTGGTTAATTTCCCTGGCTTCACACTACTGTTTAATGATCCGTTTCTTGTGTGCCACCTCTCTCATCTACTGAAAGATAGGTACAAATTGTACCTATAAAATTATAATACAACTCTGGGTTATCTTTGTTTTTCAAATTGTGATCCTATGAATTGAGATTTAATATTATTTTCTTTCATAATTCTTCAGAAATAGCCAGGATAACCCACCGTGACTTATGAAGAATGTTTTGGCGTAAAGATTTTACAGTTTGGACATTTGGCAGCCCTTAATATGCTTGGTTGTTTTTGAGTGTGGAAGATAAATTCCATAGAGATGTCATCCAAAGAACCGTATGGCCACTAAACCAGCTTGCAAGCCACAGAATAATGGTTAGTTCTGTTGGCTGCCAGACTTGGCTATCAGAAAGTGTCTGTCTCTGGACACTGCAGAAGACCTTGTAGCAAGCAATAGGCTCTATTTGAGAGAGTTATATAATAAATTATGGATAAAGGGAATCTTGGGGAATGATGGAGCAGAGCCAAGAAAAGGGAAAGTGATCCCCAGCACCTAATAAACTAGTGGCTTTCCCTGGAGGTGGACCACATCATCTCAAGGTTGATTCACAAGATATTTTGGAGGAGTTGGTACAATGATACCATTTGTTGTGTCTATCTTGTGAATAGATTTCAGTCCCTAGAGAGATCAGCCTACCAATTCCATAAGCACTATACAGATGTGTCTAAAATATGGGATATTCTCTCTAATTTTCAGTTTTCTCCAAACATTTACTAGATGATGTCAAATCCAGGTTTAGCGATAAAACCGAGTTCTCTCACACAGACTGAAAACAAAGTAATGGCTGAAACAAAGAAAGAAAAAATGTCAATGCAGTTCATGAAAGGCTGCATGTTTCAAACTTGCAGTTCTCAATACAAAGGAAGACCTTTTCCTGAGAATTTGGACAGAGTTTGAAGACTCCTCCCTTATGACTGATATTCAGTAGCTTTCCATATGCTTTTTAAAATGTCTTTTTTATGAAAGCCTTTCATATTCCTGGTTAATATATAGCCCTTCTTTAAAGCTGCATTGGGGGTTTGGGGAAATTCACATATGTTAGTCTAGAGAGACTGGAAGCAAAGGTCTAAGTCAATGCTTGGAAACCTTAGGCCCAGCGGCCAAATGTGACCTGCAGCTAGATTTACTCGGTCCCTTTCCAGTTCTGAGGTCTGGCCCCTGAATCCGGTTCCTACCCCTAAGCACTGAAAAGCTGAGCTCAGGGGAAGGGAACAGAGAGGATGGCATGATGCACACAAGGTTGGGAGACAAATCCATGGCCCAGAACCATGATCTGGAGCCTCTTCTTTCTGAGTGCACCCTTTACACACCCCTGCCCCCAACTTCTCTGCAGTCTTCCAAGCTTTTACTAATTTTCAAAGGTGGCCCATGGGAGAGGAAAGGTTTCCTGCTCCTGGTCTAAATAGATCAAACAATCCTAATCCTAAACTTACTCTGTTGAAAGACTTAGGCAAATAATGAGAGAAATGATCATGCAACGTTTAGGCAAATTAGAAGCTGAATACAGTTCCATTATCTCTTCTCACCATTTTTGTGTTTACATTTTGTTCATATGAAAGTTAGTGTTTCATGAAGAAATAGCTTCAGGTACAAGTAGGGCGGCACCCTCTCCTAAATTTTCATTTGTGTGAAAAAACACTCCTCTTAGATGCATGGTTGTGTGAAGACAGGTAGTGAAGGAGAAAAGTACAAAAAAGAGAGAGATGCAGAAGGAAGATAGAAAGGGAAGAAGGGAAGTGGAATCACTCATCATGCTGGTCAATTTCAAAGAGGCTGTTTTTCCATCATCCTCTTTTCCTTATAGAAATACCTTGCATCATCACAACCTTTTGTTATCTAATGATAAAATAAACCCAGCCATTAACTCTTCACAAAAACCTCTCCTCTCTGGTGGATGTCCCACTCTGCATCCAGCTGCTCTGATAAGCCAAGAGCATTTGCAATATCCTCTAACCACAAAGGCCCAACCGTAATCCTTGAGCGTCTGCTGTTCCCAGTCCAGTTGTGCAAGTTAGAATAATATTCTCTGTGCAGCTTTTAGCTGTAGCCTGTCACTGCTAGAGAAAGTGCCAGATTGAAGGATGAAGCTATGCTAGCAATGCCTATGTTAGGACTGTCCCCTGGCATCTGCCCATGGTTAAAATATGGCTCTCATTCACCCACGCGCCCACAGACGTACACATACAGAGTGGGAGGAGGAAGGGAGGGTATTTGTGTGCTGATGCATAGGCAGCTACATAGAACAGTGCTTAATTAACACACTAAAGCGATAACAAAAACACTTCGTGAACACAGTTCATCTAACCCATAAGCAGAAATTAGCTTTTGTGAAACATTTGTTGAAGCGTTAGGAATGGCAAACAAAAAAATTAAAATTAATTGAATAGATTGTTCTATAGTTATATATGCAAAAACAAACAAACAACAACAACAACCAGAAAAGGCTCTGATTTTATAAAGCGGAGTCATTTTTGTACATGGCTTTGAAAAATGCTCTTATAGTGAGTGAAACTTGCCAGAAGGTCTCATTCCTCTTGCACCCATTAAGGACACACACACACACCCGTCTCTCTCTCTCTCTCTCACACACACACACACACACACACACACACACTCTTTCATAGAGACCAAGGTTCCTATACTTAGCCTCTTCAGCTCCCATTAGAATCAATAAGAACTATGGGTGACCAGTACTTCAGAAGTCTTTAGCACCTTGGTCAGGTTGCTGAACACAGGTCACTTCTAGGTGGGTATAATATAGGTATCTTTAATGAACAGAAAGAGGAGGCAGAGATGTCCATGGCTGTTTTTACACGGACAGGGTGAGTGGGGGAGATGGGTGTGCTGGCACAGTGGGTGGAGGTGTATGTGTGTGTGTTCTTTTACACGGACACACACCCATCTCCACCCACAGAGCCTCCTCCATTGTTCCAGATGGTTCTGTGGGTGATGGATGTAGATGGGTGTGCGCCAGGAGTGTGCGCACAAGCACACCCATTGCCCATGGTGTTCACATGGATGGACACCCAGTGCACACCCATCCCTGGCCCGTTTACATGGACATCACACCACCATCCCCATCGCACACCCACCCAAACACCCAGCGGTGGGTGGGACTGTCTGTGTAAAAACAGCCCATGTTGCATATGCACAGCACCAGTCAAGCACAGGGCCAGGAGTACTACTACTACTATTACATCATTTTATTTAGTGCTACTAGGCGGACACAGCACTTTACAGTCACAGATTTTCAGAGACAGATCCCTGCCTAGTGGGTTTACAATCTAAGATGGACACGGGTGAGGGGAACACAGGGTAAAACAGTCACACACATAGTCCCATTGTACAGATGGGGAACTGAGGCTGAGAGATTGTGACTTGCCCAAGGCTACCCAGTGAGTTCATGGCTAGGGTGGGATTTAAACCCTGGATTCCCAGGTCCAAGGCCAGCACCTTATCCACTACACCTCACTGACTTATGGTACAGGCATATCAGGAGGTCCTGCTCTGTCCATCTCTTCCCTTCCATTATGGAACAGACAGAAGGAACAACTGGTTGCGGACCCATCACCGTATGGGTCAACAGCTAACTGTCTGCCTGCCCACACACCCAGCAGCACTACCAGAGGAGAGACAGCTGGTGGCCCTTTGAGCATGGGGCCATCAGCAGGGGCTGACAGACAGCTATGAGGCTGGAAAGCGTGAATCCCTGGATATCTGCCCTGCCTTGTGGATGCCCCCTGCCAATGAGCGACTAATGCTCTATAATCTGCACTGACTTCCTATAGCTTTCTGGGTGCAATTCAAGGTGCTGGTCCTGACCTTTAAGCCCTAAATGACCTGGTCCCCACATATCTGAGACACCGATTTTCCTTCCATGCTCCACAACGACCCCTGTGGTTGGCCGGAATGCTCTCTTGTGGGTACCAATCTTGTTTGTACACTAGGGCCTGCAGAGAGGCGTTCTTAGTTTCTGCTCCTATGTTATGGAACTCCCTTCCCCCAAAAGTCCATCAGAACCTGAGTCTGAGCGTTTTCCGGAGCCAGTGTAAAACCTTTCTCTTTCACAAAGCATTTGGCAGATGGAGTTAGGAGCTGAGGTGGAGGGTTAGGGATGAGGGTAGGTTGTGTAATACGGTTTATAAATGGAGATTTACTGTATGTCATTGTCTATGATGTATGTTTTTATTATGTAATCTGCCCTAAGCCTTAGGGGAAGGGTGAGGTGGAAATTTGAACAAGTAAATAAAATAATGCATGTTTTAGCGCATACACAAAATGATATGCTTTTGGGGTGTTTTTAATGCAAATTTCCACATTTTGGGCAGTTTACTGTGTCCTCTTGTTTTAACGGTATCTCTTCTATTTCATTAACCTAGCCTTTCCCATTGCGTGAATTGCATTCTTTTATATGCATGGCGGGTGTGTGAAAAAGAAGAAAGCTGTGTGGAGAAAAAAAAAAAGAAATCTAGGAGGAATAATAGATGTGTGTCTTGCTTGTGAATAATACAATGCAGGATGCATATTATATGGGCTGAAAGGAGAAAGGCTATCAATGTGTTGACTAGAATATGAGACAGGCATATCAGCACAAATGTCTGCTTGCAGTTCCAGCCCCATGCCATGCCTCATGCCAGTAGGTATCTGGAAAGGGCACACTTTACAAACTTCATCACGGTGCTTACTCCGTGTTTGGCGGCTGTGGGGGACTGGATGAGGGTGAGCTGCCTGAAACTGAATCCCGACAAGACAGAGGTGATGTTAGTGGGTAAGGCAGTGGGTGTGGCATCCCCTGTCATTGATGGGGTTTGCCCCCCGCTGGTCCCTCAGGTTCGTCATTTGGGAGTGTTCCTTGATTCCCAGCTCTGCCTGGATCTCCAGGTAGGGGCTCTGGTGAGGAGTGCATTTCGACAATTACATCTGGTGCGGCGGCTTCAGCCATTTCTCTCGGACTGTCTTCCATGCTTTTATCACCTCAAGACTAGACTAGTGTAACGCACTCTATGTGGGGCTACCCATGGTGACAGTTCGGAGACTGCAGCCCCTCCTCCTTACGGGGTCCGGTCGCCGTGAGTAAATTACACCAGTGCTCCGAGCTCTGCACTGACTGCCAATAGTCTTCTGGGCTTAATTCAAGGTGTTGGTGGGGCCCACCTATCTGTGGGGCTGCCTCACACCTTGGCTTCTGGATCGACCCCTGCAGTCTTCCAGGAGAGCATTTCTCTAAGTCCCTCGAGTGGCTCAGGGGGCGACTATGGAGAGGACGTTCTCGGTGGCCGCACCTAGGGTGTGGAACTCCCTTCCAGTGGAGGATCTCCCCACCCTTCGCCGACAATGTAAGACCTGGCTGTTCTGCCAGATGTTCAGTGAGGGAGATGGGTAGGATGGGGGAGGGGGGGTTGAGAGTTAGGTTGGGAGAGTTTCTTTTGTTTATTTTTTAATAATTGTATTGTATTGGTGTGTGTGTGTGTGTGTGTATATATATATATATATATATATATATATATATATATATATATATTGTATTATTATCTTTTGTATTTGTTAGCTGCCCTGAGCTGCTTTGGCAGGAAGGGTGGGGTAAAAAATTGTAAAATGAAATAAAAATAAAATAAATTTGTTTCCAAATACCTATGTGCTGCTTCTGTTTTTATGAGTGTTCCCAGTGTCTTGTTTTTTCAGGTAGGTGTGTGGGCAGGAGGGGAGGAGAATCAATCTAATTTGCTCTGACTTTTGACTGGGAGGCTCAGATGCATTGTATCCTGTGTAATCTGTGGAAACCTTTCACATTTTTAACAAAAACCTACAGGTGTTTATACAATGTAGAAGAGTATGATATTGACTAAGCTGACATATATATTAAAAAGCATCCGAGGAATAAAGGATATTGTTTTGCTACATAAATCAAAATATAACCTTGCAAGTAGTCTTCCAGTGATTAAAGTTGCCTTTCCCTTTAATAACTCTGCTAAGAGAGAGGAAATGCAATTTCCCCACTCCTTTCCTGAGGCTCTCCAATCAGCCAGGTCCTTTGAGGAGGGGGGTTCCCTACTGTATATTCCTTCATCAACATGGCATTTCTCAAGGGGCCCACACAGACTCTGTTAAAATTAGCTGTGTTCCACATTAGTGACAGGAGCTGCCTTTCTCTCGGAGGAGTACACAGTTGCATGGTGCTGCTTCCTATTTGAGCAAAATCATGCCTTTAATTGCAGAGAATTTTTTTTCATTACCTGTTAATTGATAAATCATGCTCACTGCTTGCAGGGTTACGACGCTAACTTCTGTGCATGAAATCTTCCACTGCTGCTCCTTCCCCAAAACAAAACACACACAAAAAATTAGGGAAAGGTGGGAGACAGATTCTGCAGTGCAGTGAAACGCGTTGCCTTTGTAAAATGGCCTTGAGGCCAGTGTGCCTGGTCTAGGGAGCATTGCTCTTATGTAAGTGAGCTTCCAGTGAGGCAGAGCTGACATGGTGGGGCTTTTATAGCATTCCCATGCATCCTGCTGGTCCTGTTTAGAACCCCTTAGGCTCATTTGCAGCTCATGAAAATTTAGCTAGCGCTTAGGCTTCTATCATTCTGTACCGGGTCGGTCCCGCCCTTACCAAGGGTACAAATCCTCCACCATTAAAGTAAATGGGAGATGAGCCATTGACTTCAATGGTAGAAGATTGTACTCCAGACTGCAGCAGGACCAGAGTTCAAAGGTGAGGTTTAAGCCACACTGAATATGTGTACACAACACATACACTTTTTGAAATGTGTTATTCAACAAGAGCTGAAAATCTGGCATTTGATCTAAAATCAGTAACAAAGGAATGAGTGGGGCATGGGTGTCACAGCCTTCAGGAGGTGCTTAAAATGTGCATTCTTCTTTTTAAAATAGAGATATTTTTGTCATTTCTGTCCTTTTATTCGTGCTTCTGTTACAAGTAGCAAGAGGCCACTGTCATGGGACGAACAGTAAAAATCCTGAGTATAGTGAAATAATTTAACTGATAATTCCCTACTGTATAATTTTCTACGCTTCCTGCTAGCTGACCTTGTGGGCTCCTGTCAGGTTGCTAAGGGAAATCCAGCAGGACTCCTGCTCTGCTCCTCTACTTTTAAAGAAGTATTACAGGATACAGAGGCATGTTTATGTCAGCTCCGTGATGTACGTATTTGATCAGATAACTCACGTTTGAATATTGGCGGTGTTTGAGATTTTTAAAATTGCTCCAAGCAGATCTGTTTAAATTTCTCTAAAGGTGTTGCCAGAAAGTGGGGCAACACCTTTAGTGAGGGAATAAGGAATTGGAAATGGGATGGCTGTGGAAATTGGTTCTTTGCTGTTCAGGATGATCTTTACCTCTGAGCGCACGGTTTGCAATTATTAATAATGAATAATGTGTGTCACCATGTCAAATCCACACTCAGTTGATATTAGGGAAAAATTGTTATAATCTATTGGCTGTTCACTGGCCTATGTAAAATGAGTTGCTGGTCCCTAGTTCAGGATTTGGTGGACCCTAAGGGCCCACATCAAAAGATGCTGCTCTGGTTGGTCCATTCTGGTGACAGTCTCAGGAAAGCTGTCACAGACTCTGGATAGGCACATAAAGCTGCATTGCCGACGCACCCCCAGAAATGAGACAGGACACCATTAAATTGATTAAACATGGCCGCACCCTTTATTGATCCATATTCGTCGAATTGAATAGGTGAGGGGGTGACATCGCCTATTGAGATTCAGGGTCCAGTATCAACCATAAAACATATAAACCTTAACATTTCAGGGGAGGTCTCAATATACCCTCGATAACCTCCCCACAAACAAAACGTCTCCTCATCGTCCAGCGCTCACGCGCGTGCAATAGGAATGTAGTCCTTTCAGACTTGAGTAAGGACTGGAGTGCCTAACGGTGGGGGGCCATACAATGCCCTCCCACTGCTCTAGGTCACCCCCTTCCTAGGGAAACAACACCATGCATGCCATACCCTGCAATAACATTCGGCATGTCCTCCCCATCTCTTAAGGAGATGACTCTTAATTCCCTTACCCTAACAGAACAGATCCTGGACCCCCGCCACTCAGGAACCGCCGATCCTCGGACGAGTCCGGTCCCCCACACCTATTCCAGACCACTCAGTAGTTTAGCTCGTAGAACCTGCAGGTACATCTCATTACCAGCCGAGGATAGGTGGACACCATCTTGTCTAAACAAATTTAAATCCCTATGGCTGATCCCGTTGTGCCTAATTGTTTCTCCCTCGATCCCACCCAGCCACTTCCTAATCTCCCTATTAATTGTCTTCCTTATTTTCTCAATTTTTCTAGCCGGTACCCCTTCCCCCAACTAACCCTTTAACTAACTCCGTCCAAATTAACCTAATTCCTGGGAATAACAGCTTGACCTCCCATAAATCCCTTTTTTTTTTTTTGCTAATTGCACCCCTTTTAACCATGGCAAATCGTTTTCCCCAAGGTGTATAACCAAAATGTCAGGTTTTCTGGCCCGTGCCTGTCGTGTGAGCTCCGGGAGCAACTGGTGCCACCTCATCCCACTTCTTCCTAGCCAGCAAACTTCGGCTGCATCTGCCAGCCCCAGCTGGGTTCCCCACTTAGTATTCTTTGCTGCTCTGGCGGCCCACCAGACCAAGTTATGGCTGCAGATCCATATCTTCACCCTCTTCCGTCTGGCGTACTCTGCCAATGGAACATAAACAAAAATAGTTAACATGTTCGTCCTAGGGTCCAGTTGCACGTACGTGCGATAGGCATGTGACTGCCAACGGCCAATGGCTTGAATGTCTCTGCGAGGCATACCTATTTGAGCAGCAAACGTGGCTGCCCCTATCCTAAAAGAATGGGAACCATATTCCATATGTGGGAGCTGAAGTCTTGACAGTGCAGCACGTAACACTGCTGTGAACTGGCGCCTAGTGGCTGGAACCCTGTTCGAATGGCAAAAGAATGTTCCCCCTATAGGCGGGCGTCCCTTTAAATATTCTTGCACCGCCAAAACTGGGCATAAACTGGCATCCCTGGACCTAGCTAACTTAACTGTATGCCCCCATCCCTGCTGATCCATTTTTGATTTTCTTATGCATAGGACAAGTTCCTCCACACCTATCTCCACATCCTCGACTGTTAATGCTCCATCGGATGTATCTCGCGCTGACTCGAGTACTAGCTCACTTACTCTAAAGGCTCAAAAAAATGCAAGCTTGAACATCACCCCAAATATATTTACTTCAAAACCATTGTAACATACCGGGTGCAGCGCACCAACAATTCTGACTAACAAGGGGGGGGGGGGAGTGATGGGTAGCCTGCCGTCAGGAGTAGTTGACTGCTCCCTCGCCCATGACTCTAATAGTCTACGGGCAAAGAAGCCCCTGTCGAGTGCCAGGTGACCAGCCAGTTGGCTCATGAAGCTCAATGCGGATAGTTTGCCGGCAATGGTCCTTGGCGCTAACCCTTCCCTTCTCAAGGACATAGCGAACTGCAACACCTGAACCTCGTGGATCGGAAAACCCAGGGTCCATCCCCGTTGCGCCCGGAAACGTTGGAATGCTTGAAACGCGCTGGCATAAGCCGCTCAGGTCCGGACCACCAAGGAGCCCTGTACCGTGGAGCAGAGCTCTACAGTCCAAGGTTCCACATGGCCACAGGCATAGGTTCCGGGATCTGTTTGGCCTGGGGTGCCAGTAAATGGAAACGCTCCATCTGGAATCGAGAAAGAGCATCCGCGGTCTCATTCTCGATTCCTGGAAAATGCTTGGCATGAAATAAGATGTTGTGTTGGAGACAGGTCATTAGCAAAATCCATACCAGCCCCATGACCCATTGGGAACGTGATGAGAGCGTGTTGATTATGTGTACCACTGCCTGGTTATCACACCAGAACAGGACTGCTTTATTAGCCAATTGAGGGTACCACAATTGCACCGCCACAACAATGGGGAACAACTCCAGGAACGTAAGATCCCTTGTGATCCCTGCAGTGATCCATTCGTAGGGCCACCTGGCTGAACACCACTGATGCCTGAAATATACCCTGAACCTCAGGGAGCCGGCCGCATCTGAATGAAGTTGCAGCTCAGTTTTGAGCAAGAGCTGGTCTCTCCACACACTAATTCCATTAAATTCTCCTAAAAACTTAAGCCATACCCCCAAGTCATCCCTCATTTCTTTGGTCACCCTTATGTGGTAATGGAACAAGAGCTCCTCAGCGAGTTTACTGTACAATTTGGACATAAATGCCCGGCCAAAAGCTATGACCCTGCACGCAAAGTTCAGACTCCCTTTCAGTGATTGGAGCTGGTGGACCGTGATCTTAACCGAGGTGATACACTCCTTTAGCTTACTGATCAATGACTCAACCTTATCCATTGGCAACCGTGACACCCCTGCTACAGTGTCCAGCTCTATACCAAAGTATGTCAGAACTGTGCTGGGCCCTTCGGTCTTCTCTTCTGCCAATGGGATGCCCAAATACTCAGCTTTCTTCTGAAAGGTGTCCACCAATTGCACGCACTCGCTAGTGCCAGCCCGATCCACGAAGAGGAAGTCGTCCAAATATTTTGTGATGCCTCCCTCTCCGGCCGCTTGCCGCACCACTCATTCAATTAGGATGCTAAAGTGCTCGAATGCAGAGCATGAAATGGAGCATCCCATCAGCATGGCCTTATCGTAGTAGTATTCCCCCTGAAAATGAAAGCCCAAAAGGGGAAAACTATCCGGGTGTACAGGCAGAAGGCTGACTTCACATTACATTTTGCCAACCACGCCCCGCCTCCAAATTTCCTAACCAAGGCCACTGCTGCATCGAAAGATGCATAGTGTACAAATGTCAATTCCTTGGGAATGCTATCATTAACAGAGTGACCCCACGGGAAGGACAGATGGTGTATCAATCAATACTGCCCAGGGTTCTTTTAGGGAGAGAAGACCAAAGGAGAGAAGACCATGTCCGGGAGTGGCGGGGTAGCAAATGGTCCCGCAACTCTACCCTCCACTACCTCTTTTCATATTTTCTGTGCTACCACTTGTTCCATACCCTTGACTGACTTCAGGTTGGGCACAATTCTAACCCGGCGTACCTCTTCTGCTGGAATATGAAAACCTCCCTTGAAACCCATTACCACATATTCAACCTCTTGCCTGTTGGGATGCGTGCAGAAGGCCGTTGCCAATCTGTTCACTTTAATTGGCGTTGGGGCTCTTTCCAGTCCCCCCTGCAACCCCACTTCCTTGGTTTCCTTTACCACCTCCACCGGTTCCGCTCTTCGTCTTGAAGCCCGGCTTAGGCCTGGGGCAAGCAGATGTAGCATGGAACCCCCCACAGGAGGAGTAGGTATGCCGAAACCTGCACGATGAGCGGGGGCAACAGTCCGTGCAGGAAAACACCCAGCATTGCCCAGCGGTTCCTTCTGTACTCTGCTTCCCCCATGCCCTACTCGGGCCGTTAACCAGTGCCACCACCACCCCCCTTTTACCAAAAGGTGTCCACTGTCTGCCCTAGGAGCTCCTGAGGCGTCACTCATACAATTTAGCCACAGGTCATGGGCGTGTATGTCCCACCTAAGACCTGGGGTGAATGAAGCCCGATGCCTAAAAGCCTCATCATATCTGAGCCATGCCCCGGGAGGGTGGTCTCATAGGCCCTGCGGATTATCTCCCCATATTTCAGAAGAACCGCCCCTCATCGGGAAACATTTTCAGCTGGACCCCATGGTATATTGCATAGGCAGCCATCCAGTTGGCCCAATTCCTGTCTGCTCTAGGTCTCTTGTACTTTTCTTTTTCCTTCCTCTCATCGTCCTCTCCTGGATCGGCTATGGGATCACTAAAAAGGAGGGCAAACAAATCCACATACTCTCCACACCAAATCTTTTCTCTGGTGGCGGGCAACAAGTGCTTGCTTATTGGCGTGGATAGATCGGCATATGTGCCTCCTAATGGAGTTGGCTGGTGAGGTACCGCCCCCAACTGCCCTACCTGGCCAGGGGGAGCCTGTGTCCAGACCTGTAGTGCCTGCTGGGATTGCGACATGCCCTGCACCGCGCTGCCATTTTCTGGGACTGCTCCCAGTTGCCCCGTGTGTGTGTGTGTGTGTGTGTGTTGTGCCCAGTAATGGTACTGCCGGGGAGGGACCACCTGTATCCACCTCCCGTTCCACCAAAGGTACTGTGGCGGCTTTTTTGACAATGGGGTTCTGAGGCCTGATCCGAAGGCATTGCCTGCCTGTGTGCCGACCCCCGAGCCACCCTGCCATGGCTCAGGGGAGGGTATACTTTCATCACTAACCATGACTTGCTGGGAATAAAGGGGTATATTCCCCCCTTCCCCCCCCATGCTCCCTGTCCTATCCCGTAGCCGGGCGGGGCCCCATCTGCTCTTGTCCACCTACCTGCTTCCGCCATGTGGTTCTGCATTGCTGGCATGCCGCTTCTGCTCCTGGTTGCCAAGGCCTGATCAACTGTGGCAATCGTCGCCAGGATATGCAGGTCTTCCATCCTTGCTTCCTCTGCTTCCTCACTCGCGGGTGACCTGTAATCGTACTGAGGTGGGGGGGGGCACCCCCTTGCTGTATTCAAGCACCCTGGCTCTCTCCCCTGCTACTCGCCTGCTCTGTGTCCCCCCCACACTACGGGGTGCCAGGAGGTGGGGCTCCCCCCCCCATCGCCTCTCCGTCTGCACGCCGGGGGCACATCCTCTGCAAAGTGCACCGGAGTGACAACGGGCCTTGTTCCCCTTCTAAGTGCGGCTGTTCCTCCCTCCTGGGCCCCTCTGGCCAATGGCCCTCCCATATCAGTTCCTGGGTCTGGTGTAGCAAAGGCCATGCCCAAGGCCTGGACTACTGTGGCGGGGGCGGGCAACCCCGCCCCAGCCCCGCCTGATTCCCAGTCCTGGGTCCCCCTGTCGGGCCTTTCCCGGCATACCATTCTCCCTTCTCTGCTCCCTGCTTCCTCTGGCGGGGGGGGCATCTCTTGTAGCGCTGGACCCAGCGCCAAATAGCAAGGCTTCACATGCCGCCAGGTGATCCAGCGCAGTCCCCACCGCTGTGGTGATGGTGGGTGCTGGGGTTGCCCCTCTTTTGCCCCCTTTTTTGCCTGTGGCCTTTGGCCTGGGGTTCGCGGTTCCCCGCTAGATGGACCCTCAGTGACACACACACACCCTCTCCTTCTGACTGGGCCTCATTCCCAGCCTGACTTGCCTGTCCAGCTTTGGGGGCACACTTTCTGGTTTGCCCATGGTGCTCCTCACTTCCCTCTGGGTGCCTCGTCATCCTCACTGGGCTCGCTGTGAGGGTGCGAGGCTGCTGCTCTGTTCTCCACTCATCCTGGATTGAGCGGGGAACGCTAAACAATGCTGTTGGCCACCTCACGTGGCTCCAGCAGCCAATCAGGGCTGGATCTGTTTTGTGCGGTTGGGAGGGTTGCCAGGGCAACCCTCGCCGACCGCACTAGCGGCTCTGTTATTTTAGCGCCTGCTGTTCACCCTGCCCCGCTCATTTCTTAGAGCACGGGGGGGGGCTCCAATGCCCCACCGCCGCTTATACGGCGGAGGGCACTTAGCAGCATCGCACAGCTGTGGTCCCTCTTTGCAGTTACATGGCATAGTGTGGGTGGAAGATTTCACTGTTGCTGCCCCTATTGAAAACTTCAGTTTTCCAGGATTCTTAATCTGGTCCCTCACATGATCCACTCAAAATTTCACAAACAAATAGATTAATTTAAACTTTTATCTCCTTGTTTGTGCTCCTGCAGTAGATTTGATCATAAAACCTCTCTAGACCTGTAGCTAGATAGGCCTCTTATGCCAGTCTAGGCATACGGCTGGAGTTTTTAGCTTTCTAAAAATACCCTGGAGGTTTTCAGACTTGCATGAAGAAGTTTTCTTTCTAATTCTCAAAGCAGTCCTGGTTTAGGGCCAGAGAAACAAGCTGCATCTAGGAACCCAGATTGTCCCAATGGCCTGTAACCATATTCCAAGGTTGCTTATAATGTATTTTGGCACAACGGGTACTGTAAGCAGGTGCAGCCGTTGCCTTCACTGTGACTTTCTCAGACCCAGAAAAGTTTCCCTGTGCAATGTTTACAGGAAATAATAAACAATTGATTTGTGTCCAAGTTGTTCTTAGGTAATTATAGGGAATTGATCTAACCAGGCTGGAGCTATGGCGCCGAGTGCTGTGCAGCCTTTATTACCTCTGACCTGGTGACAACAACATCAAGTCATTGAAAAACTCCTCTAGACTAGTTCGTTTCTGCAAGTTACTGAATGCTACAGGAAAGGGGAGATGAAATAGTCATTGAAATGAAAGACAAGATAGATTTGTGAACTGTGCGCAAGGTGGATTTTGCCGTATGTCAGATTATGGTATATTCAGAACAAGCCAGCTTCCTGTTTGTTTCTGCTGTTTATAGGCTAAGGGCATTACAACAGGAATTGCATCAGCTGGCTTGCTGTGTGTCTCAGCTGTCACAAGAAGAGTTCAGTAACATTCATGATTAAATGTCATTAGTCTGTGGCTCAGGAATGGAAAACACTGACACTGATTTGGATCAGTTCCTGTTAAAATTCAGCAATAGTAGCAAATTATGTCTGCTATGGATTAAACATGGCCATTTTTTTATCTACATTCTATGGCATGCTCCAGAATTTCTATCAATAAGTCTACGCTTTATAGGCATCGATTCCCAAAGGCCTTTAACAGGAAAGTAAAAAAAAAAAAAAAAAAAAGGCCCTCAGTGATCGAACCTCAGATACTATTGTTCTTGTAAAAAGCCAGTTTTTCATATTAGCCAAGGTGGAAATTTTTGATCAAAAGAGCCTGGACAATAAACTGATACAGAGTTTAGGAAAACTTGGTTCCTTTAATTGGGGAGGGGGTGGAGTCAGGGTGCCCAGCCCCACCTACCTTTTTTGGTAGCCCCCTACTTTTTTGAAGCCCCCCTTAGCTACTGGCTTTAGAAGGCTACGGTGGAGCATGATTTCTTTGAGGGCCCCCTACCCTTTTCCTTTATTTATTTATTTATTTATTTATTTATTATTATAATTCGAGCCCTGGTCCCTTAATTAGCACATTGTACTGAAAATCTCTCTAACCTGAGACAGTGCTTACCTCTCTTTTCTCTGACTGCTGTCCCTACCTCCTGTATACATTTTTTTTAAAAACACTTGCACAAACAATTGTAGATTTAGGCAAATGGTTGTTTTATTTATTTAAATTTTCCTGCCATTCTGTAATAAGCACTCTATCTCTGGTATCAGGCTGGGGAAAGAAATAAAATACATTATTTCCAAAAGTATAGTATATTTCTTTGTTTGCCAGCCCTTTTAATTTTTGTTACATCATAAATAAAGAAAAATATTGTACCTGCGAGGAGGTATCACAAAAAGCACTTTCTTCTCAACTTTCTTTTCTTTTATCAGGTTGTGTGAGGACAGTAAGCTGAGTGGATTGTAAAGTGAAGTTTTTAAGTGTGTATGTGTCAGTTTATATTCTCATATCCCTCCCACCCCCATATTAAAGTAGTTCTGATATTGGTGGTAGATTTTTGTATTTGCTGGAAGGCGCTATTAAACCACACAAAATGAGATAGCAAAGTTGTCCAGAAATCCAGGAATGGGTATGGTTCACAAAGTATAGAGGCCCACATTTTCAAAAATGACCGTTTTTGGGTGCTCTTTTTGAGACATTTTGACCTGATTTTTGAAGGTCTGTCTCACAGTGACTTCTGGAGGTCAAGTCAGCACTCCTACAAATCACAAGCCAAGTATATCAATATCAAATTGGTCACCCAAAATCAGTTGCCACTTTTCAAACTGTTGGCCTGTGTATAATGCCAGATGTTATGGTGATAAAGACCATACATCTAAGCTTTTCATCTCCAAAAACACTGAGGCTGATCCCAAACCCTACGCGCAGTGCAGTCAGAGCGCACGTACCTCACACATACCCCTCACGCAGACCCCACGCATGGCGTGCACACAAGCCACCTGGGTACATACAAATGCATGCATAAGCTGCACGCGGGGGGAAACCACGATGTTCTTATTATTCATTGGCAGCTAGGTGACTGGTTCAGAAGGGCACAGTCTAATTTATGGCTCGATTTGGCATATGCCTGTTTCTAGATCATCTTATTGTCTCCTCTTTTTGCTAGATAAGTTGAAAAATTGACAGGCAGTGTGTTCACTTTTTCTTTTGTTACAGTAATGTATAAGATATTTTAGGTAACAGGAGAACGGCCCAAGGGGGCATTCTCATGTTAATTACCAAATGTGGGCTTGTCAAAATCAAGTAGCTTCAGGAATAATGCAAGCAGTTCTGCATCATTATATTGTTTGGACCTCAACCCAACACTAGCTGTTTTTGAATATTTTGTTTTGCTGGCCTGAGAGAGAAAAGAAGATTGACTGATTGATTGATGCTTGTCCCATCATAGGCCACAAGGAGAATCTGGAATACAATTCAAGGCCTTGGATTTTAATGAAAATGATGAATTATTATTCTGTATTGCTTGATGTTTGGCTGTAAATTAAAAGAGGAATCCATGTAAAAAGTTGTTTATGATGTTTCCTGAAAGGCTAAAATAGTTACAGCAAGTGTAACTTGTTAACAAACAAGACATTAGTCCACACCAGGTGGGTGTCCAACCTGCCCATTTTTTAGGTTTTCACCCTCACTGGACATGCATCCCCTATCCACCAGATCTGCAGCCCCCACTCCGGGTGCGGTCTCAGAGAATATGAAGACCAAACCCAAACTGCAGTGGGCTGTCGCCTCATTTGTTTTCACCCATAGAGTCCAATGTATCTTGATTGTTTGGGGTTTGTAGTTTCCCTTTTCTCCAAGGGCCATGGAGTTACTGATGCCAGAAGACCACTCCAGAAGTGATTGTATCAATTTATATGGTGCTACTTACAGAGTAGTAAATTATATCATTTAAGCAATGAGAATCTGGTCCTAATTTTATTAACTGAGACCTTGTGCAAGACGGTTTATACTATTATTATTACTGTTGTTATTACTACATGGTGGCTGCTTCCTGACGTTACATGGTAGGGGTGGGAGCTTGCGCAGTCGCTACCATACCTCTGTAATTGCGGGGATTAGCGCCTGTGAGAATGCACTAATCCCCTTTTAGCATGCAAGAACACCCATCCTCGTAAAAACTAAATTTGGGGACCCAGTCATGTGGGAGTGTTCTCACATGCTAAAAGGAGATTAGTGCATTCTGATGGGTGCTAATCCCCACAATTACAGGGCCACGGTGGCGACTGTGCAGGTTCCGCCCCTCCCACGTAACATTGGAAAGCAGTCAGTGTTTTGTCATCTCTGAAGGAAAAATTCAGTTTAACTAGTAGATCTGCACTGTGTTCAGAAACTAACTTTGTGCTGGGTGACTGAGTTACCTCTGGTGCCACTTGTTTCCATGTGCAACCTGATCATTACCAGAATAGGTGAACTCGCTTTCCCCTGAGGTAGAAAACTGCACCATTCGTTTTCTTTCATCCAATATGCTGCAAGTGTTGATCAGGACCCTTAGCACAACGAGTTTGGCTCAGAAATGCTCTTGTTAAAAATAATAAAATTGGGGTTCATTTTATTTATCTTTTGGTGTCTGAGCTCTTGGGTATGCTGCAGTGTCATATTTTCAAACTTTTCTTAGGCATCCATGAGGACTGGAATCTTACAATATAAGCTTTCATTTTGAAAAAGCATGAATTCTAAATTTAAGGCCTAGTATCTTGAGAATTTTGATAAAATTGTTAGCATTGCCAACCCTACCTTTCTCTCTTAGGAGATGGTTACACACATTACACTACTCCCATTTTGTCCTATCCACTCCCATGCCTCCTCCTATATATCTGCCATGCTTTTGCTCAGTTTATATATTTCTGACTTGCTATGCTACATGCATGGGGAAGGGCCCTGTGCGGCCCAAAAGGTTGAAATTCTCACCAAGATTTGATCTAGTAAAAAATATCATTGGAACTACTACATCTCCATCACTAACCACTCAAATGTACACACATTGCTGTAGTTCAGAACAACTGTTCTGTTTTTGCAGAACAGTTGTTCATAATTTGAACTGGTATACCAATTGGAATCTTTTCCAATTGGAATAGAAGTTGCTTTTTTTTTTTTTAAAGCTGCCCATAGCCATAACACCACCATTTTACTTACGGATAGCACCATTTTTGTGCGTCTGCAAAATGTCCATAATATTTTGTTCAGTCCATTCGAAAATTGAAATGAACAAAATGCCCATTTCTGATGGAATCGGAACCAGGCGAAGATTTTGATTTCAGCACTAGGCTGCATGCCGGGCCCCAGGGTGGCTGCTCCAGACAAGTGGTTTGTGTCCATATGCAGCCAGTGTAAGGTACGGACATGCTGCTGTGGCTGCTGGGGGGATTGAAACAGGGGGCTGCTGCCTGCATGGGATCAGTGTTTGGTCCCTGGCAGACAGCAGCTTCTCCTGGTCTGCCAGCACCATCCCTGATCTCTTCCAGACTGAGAACACTCTGCTGTTAGTAACCCCAGCCAGGAAGAACCAAGTTGTGTGCAGCACCTCTGTGTGTCCGGGTCTGCTGGCACCACAGAGTCATGGATGGAAATCCTAGAGTGTCTGAGGAGCAATCACTTCCTGTCGCTCTCTCCACTCTCACTCTCACTTGTGCTTAGGGTTACCTCCTATGTATATTTTTCCAGCCCACTTATGAAAAATTCATGTTGCAAGGAAGTGGCCTGGAAAAATATACATTGGTGGCAACCCCACTTGTGCTGCCATTGGAGGTGGCCTGCAAGCCTGCTCCCACATGTCAAACAGCCTGTGTGAATTCCCACTATAAGAATGTATACATTCTGCTCTCCAGGCCCTTGCAATGAACATGGAGAATGTGTGGGACCACTCAGGGACTTATACCAGGGGTTTCAGAGGAAGGTGAAAAAAATCCCGCCATGCATCTGAAGAGGTGTGCAGGGCTGGAGTGGGGAGTTGGCAGTGCTTTCCAGAGGAACTGATCACTATAGAAAACCTTTTTGCAAATCACAATGATGATGAGTGTTGTTGGTTACCAGGATTTGTGGATGGTCCAGAAAATTGGTGATTTGACCAACCCGAAGCTTAAGAATCTTAGAAGGAAGGGGCCAGTGTGTTTATCAGTAAAGATGCCAATATCCATTTCACCATTTTTTCTAATGCAGCGTGGTGGTGAGGGAGAAGAGACAGTCAGGGTGAGGCGGGCAGGAGAAGTAGGCTGGGAGGTAGGCAGAGCTGTTGCTGCTGAACAGCATCCAGCTACTTCTGCGGCTGAGCTGCACCTATACGGCAGCCACAGCAGGAGCTCTGGAGTCCCGCAATATCGGCATCCAGTTTAGGCAAATATGCCAATGGATACACCCTGACTGACCCTGAATTGGAGGTTCCAATACTGCTAGGTATGCAGTGTAATGATCAATCAAGCTCTGGCCGTGGTTCTGTTCCATGGACCCAGGTTGCCAGGAACTGGAGGAGAACTGTATGCTAATTCCGTGTTAGTGATCAACTGCCAATCAGATGGAGTGAATAAAATCCATATTGAAACCAATAAAAAGGAAAATAGCTCCATATCTCACTATCACCCTGTTGAGTATGGTATGCCCTTATTAAGGTGTGTATTTTAAGTGAATGAAGCTCATGTATCTGTCTGAATCTGCCTTCTCCTCCCATCCTCACTTTTTACTCAGCAAAACTGCACACGCACACACACCCCAAAAAAATCCTGTATACATTTTGCTTTTGTCATTCTGTGTTTAAGGTCTTCTTATACAAAGCAACAGAGCTCTGCAAACTCCACCAGCACCCTGTTTGTAACTGGATACTCAAGTTCCTGACTAAACTTTAAAGCTCTTAATGGCCTAGAGTTGTGTTACTTTTGAGACAGACAGTCTCTCGTTTTGCAACTCTCCAGGATAACTGTGTGCAAATGTGAGAGAGCTCAGAATTAAATGTTCTAGTGTTATCCATGATGTGTTGGGTGTGGGACACTTTAGCTGCTGCTTCCAACCAACTGTACCCAACACCACCTCCAAGAATTGACTGCATCTTTCCCCTTTACCTCCCAGGATGACTCTTATCAGACTCGAGAGCCTGGCCTGGTCCCATTGGTCTTGGACAGGAACCCATGTTCACTGTGTTTTCCCCATTGTTATCAGTGGAGAAAATGCAGTGAATACGGGTCCCTGGTCTTGGGTTAGGGCTGACGCACTCTTGACTAAAGCCTCTAAGACTTGGGCCAAACTTCCCATTAGCAGGACTGGAGATGGAGGAGAACTGCATCCTGAGAGGCTGCCCAAGGACACATTGGACCTGGGCTCAGATGCGGTTCAGGAGAATCTCTCCACATGGAGGCCATAGTGAAGGTATCAGGTAACATTGTCACTTCTTCAAGTTTCACTAGAGTGACCATACCTCCACTTTAAAAGAAGGCACTTATGAAAAATACATGGTGCAGGGCTTCACTGTTCTAGTGCAGCGCCACACCATGTATTTTTCCATAAGTGTCCTCTTTTAAAGGGGAGGAATGGCCACCCTAAGTTTCACCCACGGTCTCTGGGCTCCGTGGGAAGCCCAGATTAATACAGGTCAGTCAGGGGCATCCATGGCTAACCCAGAGAATCAGAACTTAGGGGGGCACATCAGAAAGGGGTTGGGCCATAGGGACTTTCACACCCTCTTTCCAATGTGGCCCCGCCCTTTTGGCCACTGTGTTATGACAGTGATCTATAAGGGGTGGGCTTATATCAGCAAACGAGGGGTGACATCCCCTTTGCCCTGCCTTCTTTCTGACAAGGCTCCACCCCTTACACTCCTTAAGTTTGTAGTGTTGTGTCAGAAAAGAGCTTGACAGCTGCACCCCTCTGGTTTCCTCCTAGAGGGAGGTGGTAACCCCAGCAGCAGGTAGAAGTGAGGGCTACACAGTTGACACAGTAGGTGGCCAGGGTGAGATGCCTCAAAGTATGGCTCAGCGTGGAGCTGCCACATCCTTTAATCCAACCATGATCACAACCATCATTGTCACTACTAATAAGCACACTTGGGAGCAGTGCCAGCAAGGAGGCTGTAGGAGTGAATTGAGCAAAGAAACTGAGCTACTCTCCCAACTTACAGAGGAGAGTTTTAGAGAATTCAGACACATTGGCTGGGTGGCAATGTAAGGAAATCTGTGTGCGTGAGAGAGATGCTATTTGCAACCATGGGTGAAAACAGACATGACACTAACCACCCTTTAACCACCCTTGGTGGTTATTTATGCATGTTGCAGGGCTGTATTGGTGCCCTATGCAGCCCTGCAACATGCATAAATGACCACCAAGGGTGGTTAGCGTCATGTCTGTTTTCACCCCATGTCACATGGTACCTCCAGGCTTCCAAAGTATTTCTCAAAAAGAGGGTCCACGTACTTTGTAATTTATCCTGATCTTAGACTCTTTACCAAGTTGGAGAGAGAATTGTTTACCTGTAAAGATAATATGAGATCCATCTTCAGTTCTGATTCGTTAAGAGGAGAAGGGTAGGGGGCCTCTCTGTGGAGTGCTTGAGGCAGCTGAAGCTATAGGCTGACCCAGTTAATGGGGGGTGGGGGGAAGAGGTTTGGAGGGGTGTTGTAATTGACTTGTGTAGGAGAAAAAGCTGGCATAATCCACAGAACCAGAAACTCTTCTCTCTCAGATCAGGGTTGGAAGCAGGGAAAAGAAGCAGGCAGGAGACCACAGCATTGTGGATATCTGTATCCTATCATGCCAAAGGATAAGTAAAGGGCATTTGTTCATTTTTCAGCTCGTAAGTCTCCCCTCCCCCCCAAAAAAGATGAGGAGGAAGAATTTCTGATTATTATTATCATGATTATTTTCCCCCCATTTCTGGTAGATTCAGTCATGAGCAATTAAATTTAGGACTTCCCTGTGGTCTGTGAATAATGCTGTACAGTGCTAACCATTGGGGCACAAAGACAGACAACAAAAGGGGCTTTTTTATTTTTTGTTTACCCTTCAGGACACTGTTTACCTTATCACTGAAGGGGAAGTTATCATCTCATCCCTTTTGGAAACTGTACCAGGTTGATTGTGTACCTCCAGGTCTCGGACTGGCCAGTGATAAAGTGGGTATGTCAGCCTGGGGTTAGGAAAGCCGTATAGGGAGCTGTTGCACTCGCTCTCTCGCACTCACTCCCCCTGTCTCTTGCTCTTTCTCTGTCAAATCATTTTCTTTCTCTCTCTCTCTTTCAGCTGGAATGATTTTTTTCCCCCTTCCTCCTCCCTTCTAAATTTACTTCACAGCAGATTGTCTTGTAGTAAATCACCAAAAACCCAAATAGCACTAAAGCATTCTGATACAACATTAGCATTTGCTTAACAAGCACAAGATAAACATTAAACAAAGAACTGCATTTCTTTATTAGCGGCTGCAAGATACATAATCCATGAGCACAAGAAACATGGGACCCAGTGGATATGCAGATGTGTGTTATTTCATTGGCGCTGGGCGGCCTTGTTAGAAAAGGTTTTCATCTGAAGGCTTGGGGGTGGATAGTTGACTGTCCCTGGTGGGGCTGTAACTAGATACAGAGACTGTTGCAAGCTAGGCTGGGCTCCCTGGTGGATGTGCTGATTGGACAGCCTGAGGAAAACTTGGGAAGCATCAGGAAGTGAACTCAATCACCTTGGGGATGATAGGTTAGAACCAGATGAAGGCATTTGACTTCTTTTGTAACTCCCACTAAGGACAGATTGCCAGTGCGATCCAACCTCCATAACTGCAAATCAGGCCCTTTCCCCTATGCCGATTTCATTAGAATGGCCAGCATGGTGCAAAGAGTGGGGGGGAAAAAAGGTTAGACACAGTAATTTTACAGGCAGGCGGGTACAAAAAAAATCTGCATAATTAAGCAGTCAAGGCTGCTAATAGGGGAGTTTATATGCTCTGGGACCAGGCAAGGGCAGCACATATGGATATAGCACTGGATATTAAATCTACGGCATGCAGACTTACTTCAGAGCCCTTAGAGAAAAGGCTAATTATAGAGAGAGGAATTGTGTTTACTGGTCTGTCTTGGGCAAAGATGTTGAAAGAAGTGCAACCAAGTTTTGCAGTTAGACATGAACAGTCTGTTAATAGAGATATCAAAAATATGTGCTTGTGGTTGCCTCAGATCTAATCAACAGGAAATCACAGATTCCAAGACCCCCTTCTCCTACTTAAATAGAGAGAAAAAAACAACACATGCATATACATATTCCGGATGCAGGATGTAAATGTGTTCATTATTAAATTGCAGGAATTTAATCTCAGACAAGCTCTTTATCATCAATAAATTATATTTAGCAGTTTACCCTAGTTTAGTTACTCCTGTTTAAAAATATCAGTGCTTCTGGGTATAAACTCAAAGTCAGCATTTAAATATAAATGGGCAATCTGAATGGAATTGCAGTGGGCAGGACTGAGTAGCTAGAGAAAGGGTATGTTTATGTAACAAGTCCTGACATGGTGGACATTAACATTTCATAATGCAGATCAAAGGTATGGAGAAGACCCTAGGGCCCCCTCAGTCAAGGGCCCCTACAGCTGTCTAGTATGCTTCATGAGATGATTTCTTTACATTAGAAGGACTTTGACATATTTTTTAAAGTCTTTAAAACGTAATTAACCTTTTATTCTTTTCTCCCACACCCAAGTCAGGTATCTTGCCTTTGCTGAGAGGAAAAGGCGAGCAAGGCACTATAGTGAAACACTACCCTATTACACGGGGCCAATGTCTAGTGCATATGCTCTGGAACCAGGCAAGGGCAGCACATATGGATATAGCACTGGATATTAAATCTATGACATGCAGACTTACTTCAGAGCCCTTAGAGAAAAGGCTAATTATCGAGAGAGGAATTGTGTTTACTGGTCTGTCTTGGGCAAAGATGTTGAAAGAAGTGCAACCAAGTTTTGCAGTTAGAAATGAACAGTCTGTTAATAGATATATCAAAAATACCTACCTATCTGCAGAACTGCCTCACTCCCTGTGCCCTTGACTGGCCGCTGCGGTCATCCGGGAGCGCCCTCCTCGAGGTCCCCCGGGTATTCAGGGGGGCAACTATTTACTTATTTATTTATTTATTTTACTAGTTTTATACCCCACCCCCTCCTCCTTGAGAGCAGCTCGTGGTGGCTTACAGGCATCAATACAACACATATAAAATTATGGAGAGGGCATTATCGGTGACCGCTCCACGACAGTAGAATTCGTTCCCAGTGGAGGCCCAGGTGGCCCCGGATCTTCCTTCTTTTTGGCGTAAATGCAAAACCTGGCTGTTCCACCAAGCTTTTGGTGGGGATGGGATGGGGTGTTGTTTATTTATGGGTGGGATTTTAATTATGCGGGAGGCAATGCTCCCTTTTATTCCCTGTTTTATTTCTTGTTTTGTTGCCTGCAGGACCCTATGTGAATTTTTATAGGTGTGTTTTCATTCTTGTAAGCTGGCCCAGGCTACCTTTGGCAGAAGGGGCAGGGTAATAAGTTAAATAAATAAATAATATATTTTAATTTAATTTGCAGCTTTAGGCTTTTGTCCTTTTAGTGTTCAGAGTTTAAAATACAAAGTTGTGCCAACTGGAGAATGATGGTGTGAGAGATTGACACAATCGGGTCCACTTCCAGGGACTCATCCTGCAAGGTACTAAACACCTTATCCTAGAGGATGAATGGCCCACAGCTGCTATTGGTGGGATTTGACAGCACTCTTCACCTTGCAGGAGAGATCCTTGGTGTTTGTTTCCTCTAGATAATTTATATGGAAGCATGAACTAACTCAGCATTCAATAACTTCCAAGATTATGCTGAAATATTTAATAATTCCATAAAAAATACATAGAGCTGTGCAAAATACAACATAACCTGCAAGTGCTGCCACAGAGAGCTTACAAGATGCTTCAACTCCTGATTCGGAGAAGAAGAAGAAACAGATATTTGCGACTAAAATCGTTGAGTTTGCATTGCCAAAGATTGACCTTTTAACACTGTCCTGCAGTCCAGTTTGTGTGATTGAGGGGAAAGCACACAGCGTACAGGTTTATACAGCTCAAAGGGTGCAGATCATTCATTCCTTACAGGACATCGTCATCATTCTCTTTTCCATATCACCCAGTGAGCCAAAAGATGCTTTTAGATGGACAGCAACTCTGCTTCTGCCTGCTTTACCCCCAGGTTGAATGGTCTGGGTGGAGGTGCCTGCCAGATGTGCAAAGCAGAGTAGGCTATGCCTGCTCCAGGGCAGTTCTGCCACTGGCACTCTGGAAGACTCAGGAGCACACCAGTTGGCCAAACTCAGGGCAATGACAGAAAGTGGAGCTGCTCTCCATCTGTTGGGCAGACCCACAGTTCAGCTCCATGCCCAGCCATTGCCCCGGTCAGCACCATGGAGTTCTGGCCACCAGCCTAGAGCATCAGTTGAGCAGCCGCAACTCTATATTATAGGGTGGTTGCCATGTGGGCAGACCATGATCCGGGGACACCAGCTAGTCCATCTAAAGCAGACCAAAATGGAGCTGCAAGCGGGCAGACGCAGGGGTGCACCTCTGGAGCAGCTCCGGGGGCAGGCAGCCATCTGGTTACACCAAAAGAGAGAGCATGTTAGCTTCACTTTAGAGTGGCTGGTCTGGACTTTAGCAGATGGCAACATGATCAAACTATTGTAGGACCAGTCAGAAGTGAAGAAGAGTGAAGACAATAATTCAAAATAGGAGTGGGGGAGTTCCCCTTAAATGACACTTTCATGATAAGGACCTTTAAACAGGTATACTTTAAATCTAAATGTTAATTTAAGTTTGGAGTAATTGAGGGGTGGGGGTGGAAGGACTCATTTCCCTGACTTGTGCCAATAATATATGTTTTCATTTCACTCAGCTTGGTTGGTTTCATATCAGTGATGGTCAGTTTCATTTTTCTGGTTCTTACACTAGCACAGTATCCTTTTGTTTGGGCTTCTAAACCTATCTATAATTATATATAAAATTATTTCCAGTACTTTATCATGTAAGGTGAATGCCTCACAACTTCTATTGGTGGGATTTGACAGCACGTTTCACCTTGCAGGGGAGATGCTTGGTGTTTGCTTCCTCTAGATATTTCACAGGGAAGCATGAACTAACTCAGCATTCAATAACTTCCAGGATTATGCTTTAATATTTAATAATTCCATAAAAATGCATAGAGCTGTACAAAATACAGCATAACCTGCAAGTGCTGCCACAAAGAGCGTGAAAGATGCTCCACATCCTCAGTCTCAGAATCATGCCTTACACACGTATAAATTTACTTTTGCTATTTTAACTGTGATTTCCCGAAAGAGTGTGGTTGCTGTGTTGGTCCCAAGTGACTGAGGTAGAGAGAGACAACGGGTATTTTCAAATATGACGGTACCGCAAGAAGCCACGCTTTGAACCGGGTGGCCATCCATGGTCCTGTCACGTTTGAAAAGGCCCATCAGATGTTTCCCCGGGCTGGACGGGCCATGGTGGTTTTTAGCCCAGGCTATGACTCAGACCCATCACCGACGCACATCCCAGGTTAAGCGTTGCTGCAGCCTGTGAAACGCAACTCTGGACCAAGGTCGAACGGTCCGTGGCCTGCTCTACCTGACCTGGGTCTAGGGCTGTTCTGCACGAGCATGGCAGCGTCGTAGGCTGCAGTGACCGGCGGGCCACACTCAGTAGCATGGGAGCAGGGCTGTGTGGACCCATGTCCACACATTGCCCTGCCCGAGGTGAGATCCCTCACACCAGGCAGGATCAAAATGTGACAGCGCATCTGAGAAAATACCCAAAGTAGTTTGAATGATATCTTTTATTGGACCAACTATTGTTGGTGGAAACATGAGCTTTTGGAGCTCACAGGGTCCTCCCACTCACTCCTACTTGCCTGAGGAAGGACCCTGTGAGCTCCAAAAGCTCATGTTTCCACCAACAATAGTTGGTCCAGTAAAAGCTACCATTCAAACTACTTTGTCTTCACCGTTGTGATTTAAGAGCAATTAATAAAACATTTGTTTTAACATTTTAATCTATTTAGGACAGAAAATATGTTCATTCTTCCCAAACCCCCACTGCGAGAGGAAAGGTATTTGTTGTATCCCATCCAGCCATCAATTTAACTTAACCAATGGTATTTCTAGGGCACCCATCACTGTAGCTCCAGCCATGTAAAAACTGCTATGAGAAACTATATTTTTGGGTATGATTTACATGGGATAAATTTAAGACCACAAGTTCAACATGACTTTACTGGTGCCTTATTTTTGCACCCACTATTATGTAGAGCCAGAGTTTAGACACGCAGCCCCTGTTTTCACCTCCAATTATTTTGCTAGCAAAAACGTGACATGCTTGAAAAATGTCTAGACCCTTATTATCTCTTACTTGGTAGAAGACACTATCAGCTTCTCACATGTTTCCCTGCATGCTGGTCCCCTCACGCATTGAGTATTCTCCCTGGCTTCAGACAAAATGCATGTGTTTCTCCACATTATATATATATTACATATCTATATGATGCAACATATATGTAACATATACATATATAATGTATATGTTGCTGATTTAACTGCATATGTCATATATGTTAAACCCTTTGTCCATTTGTGTGTCTGTTCATGAGTTTCTTGGAGCAGGGATTAAGCCTTCTTTTCAGTTTTGAAAGTGCTTGGTATATGATGAGCACTGCCAAAAATAAAAGATAAAATATAGCTGTGACTATTTGGGTGCTATGCTGCCAACTTTCCTTCTCAGTTGCTTTTGAATTTTGTCTTCCATTCAGCCCACCATTAACTGTCTAAATCCTGCCCCTTCTTTTTCCTCCTCAGCATCTCCAGAATCTTTGTTCTCATATTCTACCCCCACAGTCAAATCTCTCAGTTGGGACAATATATCTCACCTTGGCTTCCAAAAGTGTCATCCATCCTTCCTCCATCCATAAAAATGCAGTCTAACCTCATCTTCCTTGCCCTTCAGTTTGATCATGTAATTCCCCTCATGAATTCCTTACACTTTACATTTTCAATTACATCAGTTTTAAACCTTTTGTGATTTTAGAAAACTCTACATAACTCTACCCTACCCTCCCTTGCCGAGCTTCAGGTTTCCAACTACTCTCTTTGCTGCATCAGTGGGTGATTTCAGACGTTACGTGAACACGGTGAACCACGGTGAATACCCACCTGTGGTCACCGTGTCCCGTACGTCTGTTCGCGGCGCGCCAGATGTTGGCCACGGTCAATCCCCACATGGGGTTCGTTTGAACCACGCTTCCCGGGCTAGCCGGGGGAAGGTCCCAGGAAGCGTGGTCAGACAGACCCCGGGCCGTGGCCAAGGAAAAGTAATGTCTGGCCGCGTGCCACGGCCGGACGCGGCGGCCGCATTGGCCCCACCGCCCGCCCGTCTCCTCGGAGGGCGGGTGGCGGGGTGCGTGGAGGGGGCGCGGCCGCACGTTGCGCCGCGTGGCCCCGGCCCCTCCCACTTTCCCCGCCGGGATCCCCCCGGCACGTCTGTTGTGCCGTTACGGGGTGAGCCCGGCGGGGAACGAAGCCGTTGGTGCCGGTACGGGGCCAACGGCCCGCATATCGTCTGAAAATACCCATTGTGACAACTTTGGGCATCCATTCAGCAGTCTCCCATATTATGACTTCTGTATCTTCTTTCATGTGGCCCCTTTACTAGAGGTGTGTACCAGGGGCCCATGTTGTTTTCATTTTTCATTTTTGTTATTTAAATCCGTCATTTTCATTTTCATAAATATCAAATCGTCATTTTCATTTTTGCTTTTGTTTTAATTTTTCATTGGTTTCCATGGAAAACACATTTACGGCTGTACATTTTTGTGTTTCACTCTATTTGGCTGAAACTTGGAGTGTGTATACCTCCACTGGAAGGCATTATGTGTTCCAAATTCCAAAAAAGATTGGATAAAGTAATCCAATTTTAGAAGCAGTTGAATTATTTTATTTTACAAAAATCTTCATATACATTCTTAGGTGTAACTTCTTTGCCTCACATTTAATGTAGATTAAACTTGGCAGGTTTATACCCCTTCCCATATTTACTCTCTCTGCCAGCTTTAAGAAGGATCATCTCTGCCAGTTATCAGAAAGATGTAATAAAGGGTTCCAACTTTATATGCCTGCACAGCATATGCAGAGAAGGAGCCTAGGCCAGGGATTCTCTTATGTGCCACTGTGGTATAAGTTCAGCTTGTGATGCTAATTTGCCAGCAGAAAGGTCAACCAAATATCCTCAGTATGTGCTGTGACCATCCCAACATCTCTCCCCCATTTGTTACTGGGAAGTCAGAAGCATCTGTTTAGGAAAGAGCAAATAGAGATTCTCTTATGTCCTCTGTCACAGTACTGCAGGATGCGATTGTGATGATAACTGGCCAGCCTGGATGTGTAAACTATGTCTCCTGATTGCTGGAATGCTATCTCCAAAGTCCCAGTTATGTCCCTTCTAAGCCCGCCTCAGGGCTGCCCCCTATGCCCGCCTCGAAGCCACTACCAATTGGTCTTGTAAAGCTAGAAGCATGCAGTAATTGGCCAGTGAATGTATCTGTCAGTCTTTTGAGTTGCTCCACATCCTCCCTCCTACAGCCTCTCTCCCCCTGCCATGCCAGATGCCTGCCTCTGACTGGCACTGCATGTGCTGCTATTTATCTGAATAATAGTCTTCAAGGGGACAACTTCAGTTGCGTATACAATTGGGTTCCTTTATCAAATTGTTCTGTAGTTTGGGAGAGATGACAGGGATGGGAAGTGATACATTCCTGCCAAATAATGTGTAAATAGGATGGAATATACAGATGTTACCGCTGGAAATGTATTTTCGAGTTAATGTCTTATACCATCAGGACCCTTTATCCAATCTTTCAGAAAATTGGCAGGAGTGTTAAACTTGTGGAGGGACATAATATTCACAGGTTTCATGCAAAGTGGATGGAAGTTAAAAACGTTATGGCCGTGAATGTGTATGGAGTTTTTCGTAAAAGCACAGTGTTCAATTGCTTCTAAAATTCGTTCCCTTTATCTAATATTTCGAACATTGGTATACGTAGTGCCCTCCATTGGGCGTACAATACCCCCAAGTTTCATCAAAAGTGAATAAGAAACAAAAAAGTTATAGCCAGGAATACATTTTGCAGGTTTTTCCCTTTATTTCAAAAACAAAATGTCGTTATCATTTCTATTTTCATTATTATTATTTGTTGTTTTTGTTATTGCAACGATAACAAAAATGACAAATTTTGTTATCATTATTGTAATGATGAAAACAACATGCACATCCCTACCCTTTACTTGGTACAACTTCCCAGATATATCAGGAAAAACTTCCTAACATTGGGTGATTTCAGACGTTACGCGGTCCCGATTCACCACAGTGGATTCCTGGTGGGGGGTGAACCGAACAACCACCCCCTGTGGTCAAAAAAAGCCCCAAACAGACATGACGGGACCGGGACCACGGCAGGGAATCAGGCCGGCAGATAATGGGCTGGGGCAGTGCAACAGACGTGACGCCGATTCCCGGCCGTGGTCAAAACACCCAGAAGGCGCCGGGTCAGCCCGTCCCAGCTGCTGCTGCTGCTGCTGTCCCTCCACCGCCTCCAGGTGCAGCATGACCGCCTCCTCCCCCGCCCGCGCCTCTACCGCTGCCTCCTCCACCTCCTCCTCCTCCCTTGCTCTCTCGTCCTCCGCTCGCCTCTCCCTTCCGCCTCACTCCATCCCATTCTGTCCCCCTGCTGCCGTATGCCCTTTAAATCTCCCTCCGCTGCCTGTGTTGTTGCTCGTTGCCTGGCAGCGACGCTGCGTGCTTTGTCTCCGGCTGGGAATCATTTCTTTTGATTCCGACTGGTGGTTGCCAGCCAGACGTTACTTTTTGTTGGTTCCCGTCGGGAATCTCTTTGACCACGCTTTCGGAGATGGACCGACGGGGAGCTACGGAAGCGTGGTTGATTTTGACCCCATGTGGGTATTGACTGTGGTGAACATCTGGCGGCCGCTGAACAGACATTCAGGGCGCTTTGGCCCTGCCGCGGGATTGACCGTGGTTCACTGTGGTTGAGCGTGATCTCGTAACGTCTGAAAATACCCAATAAGAGCTGTGTAGCAGTAAAACAAGTTGCTTAGGGAGGTTTCAGGCTTGTTGAAGAATTTTAAAAAGAAGCTGGACAGCCATCTGTTGAGGATTTTGTAGTTGTAGTCATCATGCATTCAAGCAGGAGAATGGACTAGATGACCTTTGATGTCATTTCCAACTCTAAGATTCTATGGTCCCTAGATCCTGAACCAGAGGCAACTGTAGTTTGGCTGCCACTGGAGAGCAAACTCAATTATTTACCAATGGCAAAGTTAATCCTAAATTTGAGCAGTTTCTGTCCAGTTATTTTATTCAGTATGAAAACCCAGGGATTGAGGGAGTCCATTTTACATGCTTTTGTGACACATTATGTTTAAATAAATAAATAAATAAATCAGAGAACATACAGTAGCTGCATTTTACTGCCAGAGTGAAACTTCACAATCCTACCAGGGGAGCTTTTTGTAATGTTTGTAATGTGCTGCTATCGTGCTTTAGCAAAGAAAAATGTCACTGCTGGGCTTTATTTTTAACAGACTTTTTTAACATCAATTAATGCAAGCAAGCGTAGTGGAGGGAATCTGACTTCTTATTTATACTTGAGAGAGAGGGAGAGAGCAGTGAGGGTGAGGAAGGTTGTTTTATTTTTAACTCCAAGCAATTAAAAAACATTGAGGGAGAATTTAAAAGGCACAAATGGCAGGTAGGTGCCCTAAGTTTCATTCAATGGGGAGATTAGGTGCTTAACCCCTGCCTTTAAGTTTCCCGTATCTGCACATTTTTCAAATGTTTAGTTTTCTAAAGTATGTACTGTAATAGTACAGACCCTAAGCAAACGAGAGATCCAGTCCTCAAACATGCCCCACTGTTTATTAGAGGACCTGAATATTAGAGGACACATGAGAAATACATGTTGCAGGGCTGTGCTGGAGCCAATGCAGCCCTGCAAACTGTATTTCTCATAAGTGTCTTCTAAAATTTGCATATCTGGCCACTCTACGGTATCGTAAATTGCATGCGTGGGTGGAAAAAACA
The DNA here is from genome assembly GCA_003113815.1 of Sphenodon punctatus. NCBI lineage: Eukaryota > Metazoa > Chordata > Lepidosauria > Sphenodontia > Sphenodontidae > Sphenodon > Sphenodon punctatus. The sequence goes on from QEPC01007009.1 coordinate 791,340, forward strand.
GCTCCTCTCCTTTTGGAAGACTGGGTGCAAATGAGCCCAGCCTCAGGCTTCCCAGCAACACCACTGAGGGTGCTGGAAAATTTCTTAGGGGCAGTTTGAATTGTGGCACTTACAAAGGGGCTCTTTTGGCCAGTGGGGCATGTTTGAGGACTAGATTTCTGATTTGGGGCCAGGAAGGAATGTTGTCAGGGACCACTGATTGGACTTCATGATCCTTGGTTTTTGCCTTCCCTGCAGTGGCTGATAGGAACAATTGATTCTGTGGACAGGTTGGCCAGATGCCTTAGGGTTATGATGAATTATGTTCTGTACTTGTTGCACTCTTTGCGGGAGTCCAGTAGTGGTTAAGGTTAAGGTATCAGCTAAAGGATAAGGATGGCATCTCATTTGAGATTGGGAATTGAGATGGGAAAGAGTCCTTAACACTCTTATCTAGGGTACCGCCTATCATTTGGGCCAAGGGCTGGCTGTGGTCAGGTGGAGGTACACCTCCCATGGGAAGTTAGGTGCAAGGGGCCCTGAAGGACAGGAAAAGTCATGGGGACCTGGGTGCCTAATACCTACTGTGTAACAACATCCCTAATGGGACAGTTAATCACCACCTATAACCATTCTGTGGTGCAGTGGTGGCATTAGGTTGTAGTTAATTAGCAAAGGCGTCAACTGAGGGTAAATCAGGGCTCCCTCCCCCCTTTTTCTGGTCATGTTGGCATTGTTATTATCCACTGGATCCCAAATGTTTATTAGAATGATAATGATAATTCGGAATAAAGAGTACGGCCTCTGAAGTTGGGGTCCCTGAGCTGCATCCGAGCCCACATCCCTGGGCACTCCTTTTTCTGTGACCCCTCCATCCTACCCATGAGGGTTACCGGTTCCATCAACTTCCTGTAATCCTAGTCTACACTTTTTTTTACCCAAGGGGTTGGCTCCTCTGCCCTGCCACTCAGTTTCTGATGTCGTTCCTCACTAGTGGACAGCTCAGTTGCCCACACCCTGCCACTATTTTATGATGTCATTCCCTTCTCCAGTGGCTGGCTCAGTTACCCACACCCTTCCACTCAATCCTCTCTATCCCTTGGTAGCCTTGGGCTTTGGCCTCCTCCATCCCCACACAGCCAGCCCATTTCACCAGTCCTTAACACTCTTATCTAGGGTACCGCCTATCATTTGGGCCAAGGAGTAGCCCCTGGACTCTCCTTTAGTCCATGCCCGCTACCCATCACCATCCGACACTTATATAGGGTTTATATAGTTTAATGCCATTCTGGTTTTGACTGTTCCTGGCTGTCTTACATGCATGCACATATTTTCTTTCTTTCTTTTTCTTTTTCTCACGTGTAAGTGTGTACACCTGTTATTGTAGGATTGGTAATAAATCCTTGCTTCCTATCCGCTGATGTACCCTGTTAAGCTGAAGGGCCTCTGCAGATCTTGACAGTGCGGCAGTGTCCCTTTTGTGTGGGCTTTTTATGAAAACAAAGGTAAAAGATAACTCTTACTTTCCGGGTACTTGACTTACCCTGCTGTGTTGGTTTTAGGTGTTGACAGAGAACAGTGTGTGATCTGGTGAAAGATACAGTGTATTATGGAATACGTAACCATAACACAGTTAGCTAAGGACAAAATGGCAACTTTAAGACAGAATTTTCTTGCTGTCATCATTTTTAGTGACATTCACATTATGAATTCTTTCTCAGACAGCTAGTGTTGGTGCTGGAGCTGCAAAACTCTAACTTTTCTAGCTCATTCTGCCACTGTTTTTTTGTGGTTTTTGGGTTGTTTTTTTTACATGTTCATTCTGTTATTTTCCTAGGGCCATATATTTGGTGTTATGAAAATTAAGATGTGGAATGGCTGTACATGCAATCAGATTTCACATGCTGTACCTCTCCTTTTGTCGCTTCAGTTTCTCTAACTTTTTTGGTCTGAATTGGCTTGTGGTGAGGACATGCACACAAGGATAATGGATGGAGTCACAGCAAGATCTGTGATCTGGACTCTTCCCTTCCTTTCCTTACCCCAAGGGCACCACTTAAGCGTTCCTGTCCCCAATTTCTATACAGCCCTCAGAGCTTGCGTTGATTTTCAAAGTGGTTCCTGGGAGGGAAAATGTTTCCCACTACTTGTTTAACTGATAGAACCAGTGTTTTTAAAAGCTATACTAGTACTGCTAAAGAAAGATGCACAGGTCTTTCTCTTTTCCTTCAGCTTGGAGTAAATAACCATCACAAAATAAAAAACATAAATAGAATGTTATTTTTTTAATTTATCGAAAGTATCACCATGTTAAGCATTATATGGGATTACATTTCTTCATGGAAGAGCATAGGAAAGTTTTACCAGCTCCCTAACAGGTCTAATAACTATAAGCACCTTTTCTTTACTTCTGAAATGCCCTCGCTTTTCAAAATATGACTAGAGGGGCAAGACTCCTCCTTGACCTTACTTCTGTTGTTCAAACCATGACTAGTGTTAAGTCCCTCTGCTCGCCTCTAGGTTTTAAAAACTGAAACTTGCTGCTTGTGTAAAGGGAAGGAGGCAATTGTAGGGGGTTGGGAAATGAATTCTAGCTACTTTGCATCCAGGGTACTTATTTTTCCCTCTCTGTTTTGTAGAAAGACTGACAAGTAAGCATAACATGTGACTAGTGCTGTCAGGAAGTACATAAACTTCCAAGCTGAAAGATTTCTGATGGAGACACTTAGGGTGGTTTTAACCAATGCCTGGAATTCAAAGCTGACAGCCCAGAGGCTTTCAGAGAAAGAAGTCCATATTAGTTAAATGTATGTGGTGTTAAACACTGTTGCTGAATACTTTTTTGACATCATAAGATTTTATTCTTGATTTAAAAAAAAAAAAAAAATCCCATGCAGCCGATCATTGTTACTCAAAGCATACAATATTTGCATTTTTAAATATTAGTTTGAATGGACTTGTGTATTAGTTCTTAGACAAATTGTCATGAGGTAGAGACATTAAATATTTATTCTGCTCAAAGCATCCTTATAATTCTGCTTTATACCCTTAGAAAGATTTAATAGAGAAGGATTTTTTTATTATTATTTTATTTTTTTGCAGGAGTTGTAACATCAGGAATTGTTAAGAAGGATGACTGTCTTTAATTACTGTGTTCTGTTTCTTGATTAAATGACACCGCTTGGTTTACAAATGCTTCATTCATCTGTCTTCACTACACTAGCCCTCCAAGCAGCACATTTGTGTCTAAATGCACTCTCATCAAGAATCTCCCCTCCCTTTGCTCCTAATTGAATGATGATAATTTGGGGCAAAGGCTTACTAATTGTAACCCTGTAATGATAACTAGTACATCAGAGTTTCTGTTTTGACAGAAGTGGTGCTGAAGTGAGACCAACCCATCCACGGTTGCTGCTTTTTCTCAGTAGTGTTACTTATGCTCCAGGTTGTGGAAGCACAAAAACAAGTGATCAAGAAGCAGAGTGGTTTTGTTTTCATTTGTTGGCATTTGACAGTGGTACGTCCCCTGTGAAATACACACACACTCAATGAAACACTGCTTTATCAAAAATGAGGTCATGTCTCATGGTGTATATTAAATACGCTAAATAGTTCCCTTCTTATCCAAAACCTCATTCATCCAAGATCATTTTGTGCCTCCCATCTCATCCAGGTAAGGTTTCATTACAATGTACTTTATCAGAGGTGCATCCAGAATATTGCCCAGCTAGAGGTATGTTCTGTCTGTAGGACTAGGAGGAGGAACTGTGACATTCAGCCCAGGCCCCTTGTGGATATGTACTTTTAGTGGATGCTATGGACTAACCCAGTTATTTAAGCTACTGAATCATGAGTTTCAAGAAACTCCAGTTGTGCGTTTGACAGTTTCCCTTCCACTTTCTCCCCATTGCTCCTAATCACATGGACCCAGTTGGGGAAAAAAAGGCTAAATTCTATCCTGGTCATTGCAGTCATGGGGAGCACAGGCACAACCTAGTGTGCCCTCTGCCAAAGGACGTTTGCCAACCAAGGAATAATTTCTTATGGCAGGACAAGAGGAAATGCTGTGTAAGGCATTTTACTTCTATCCTGATCAAGAGCAAAGCATGGTCCTACCTGCTGCCAGCTAGTGCTTGCTGCTGACTTCAGCGTACTCGCTGTCTGTCTGGGGAGTTAGCTGTCCACTGGGAAATGTTGTGTATGTGCCAGTGAAATTAGTTGGCTGTCTCTTGAAGTACTGTCTTGATTATGTGGAGAGATTTGATCCTACTGATTGCAGGATAAGAAGTTTCCTTTGCTGTTTTCACCCACTTGTTCAGCACAGAGTAGAATTTACTTTCTCTACTCCTGAAGCCTCACTCCAACACCTAAAGCACTGTTTTTCAGGCCAAACAAAAAGATTGAATCCAGCATAGAGCTTTTGGTGACAAATAAAGTGCTCAGCTTTGGAGGCAGTGTTGGCACTCCTGCTCCACTCCCAGAGGTGATGTGCTTGGTGTCTGGCATGGTGAGGGTGGGAGCATAAGCTAACTGCATGGCTCTATGAGCATCACCTGATGGATGATTGGATAACATTAACAGGGGACTGCAAGAAGCTGTGAAGACAGCAGCAGGGGGGGATTGAGTAATATGTTTTAGGAAGATGGTCGTGTGTGTATGTGTGGGTGTGGGGCAATGGGTGGCTTCCTTATTGTCAGCAGAAGGTGAAAGGTGTCAACCTGGGGAAAAATAAACCAAAGATTAAAAAAAGCCTCTGCATCTTCATACTTGGAAAGGGTTTATTTTGTTTCAGTTTTTCTTTGCATTTTTTCACTCCTTTTTTTTTCTTCCCTCCCCCCCTTTAACAAGAAAATAAAAATAAACTCACTGGGCTTTTTTGAAAATACTTGAGCCAACAAATGCAGTCTTGTAAGCTATTCATTAGAGTACTTCTCAGTAAAAGGATAATGCCATATAGTGGTCAGCCAACTCTCGCTTGCTGTTACAGTCATGTTTTTCATATCGTATTTCAGATTTCCTCAGAGCATTAGAAGTGTTATTTTGCTTTTGGAATGATGTTAATCACCTTAGAGTAGTTTTATACCATGCTACATTTTCTCAGGGTCTGTAAATTTTATCCATAAGAGAGGATATACATTGGCCTAACAGACTGTACATTTATTTTTTCTCATAACTGCTGCATTTTTTCTTTGCTAATATATTTTGATGCTTTATAGTTGTAACCTGCTGTTCTCTTTAATTGCTTATTGTTATTAATTATATAGCGGTAACATTCTTGGCTGCTTAAGCCATTTGGCTGTAAAAAATGCATTTATCATTATTGCCATTGGAGCTGCAGTAAATTGCCAGAGTTCTGTCTAGAGATGAATGCTTTTGAGCTTTTATCCAATCAAATTTGAACATGGATCAAACTGAGATTTCTTTTGCCTCCTTCCTGGGCTTCTCCACTGTCCCCACTTCCCTATCTTTGCCACCTCTTCTCCCTGAACTCTTCTTTTTACTGTCTGCTCTGCCCCTTCCTCTCTGCAGCCCTGCTTAACCTATTTCCTTACCTCCCTCCTTTCTATGGCCTTGTTTCTGCCTCACTCCACCAATTTAATCTGGGGCCTTCCTGACCACTTTTGAACCCTGTCCACCGACCATTCCTTCTACACTGTCTGCAGCTTCTCTTATTCCTCTCCTGTGCTTTCTTCCATTCCTTCCATTCTTCTCTCCGTTTTATTCTGACATTTTAGAGTTTGCTGAGCATTTCTTTAAGCAGTAGGTAGAATATTGGAAAATTAGGAGTTTCCACTAGAAAGGAGCCATGGGCCGGATCCTAGACTACTATCATATTTCAACAGTGGGCATCCCAGCCAGAGGACCTCGAACATAGCACAGCATTGAAACAATCACTGAGGCTTGCTTTCTGTCTTTTCATCGAAGTGGGTAACACATCAGTTTGGGGTTCCCTACATTTAGATGGGTGGGGGGGGATAAAAAATTCCAATCTCAGAAATGTCAGTTTAAATCTAGAGTGACACCAGATTTACACCAGTAGGGATCACAGAATATAGCCCTTTTTATCAGGGGAGTCTAAAGCTGCCTATAATATTGTACAAAGGAATCAAAAACAAAAATATGTGAAAATTAACTCAAGCTGCAACTGAGCTTTATTTTCACGCTTTCCTAAACAGAAATAGTAAACTAAATTGGACTTGAGCATTAGGAGCACAGTGCTAAATACAACTGTATCATTTTAATTATAGACTATGGTGCTCCTCAGACTAGTGGTGTAATTTGGTTAAGAGAAAAAAATGTAGTTTTAAAGTCCAGTTCCAAAATTCAATTTAAGCAAAATCCTGAGGGTAACAACAAGCATCCTCACTCCCCGCTCCCACCTTTTTTTTTTTACAGAGTAAGAGGAGGGTAAAGTCATAGTCCTACTTAATCTGAATTTCTGAACCAATATACTACAGAATTGGTTCACTTCAAAAGGTCTTTTACTTACTTACCAGGAAGTCAGTATACTGTGGTTCTTATAACTGTATCCAGCACTGCATATATTTATCAATGGTACCTTGCTTCTCATAACATTAATCATAAGAAAGTTTAATACTTTTTCAATTCTGGCAGTCCATAATGTTCATAAATGCAGAGAATATCCACTTAGTGAGGCAGCCAACAATGCTTTGTAGGTTGGATAAGTGGCTGTTCAATGTTCAGAGACTTTTCTCTTCCAGACAACTAGTGGCTTTGTGCCAAAAGATAAGGTCCTGACCCTTGCTATTCACTCAGAACAAAAATTACCCGATGAGAGTTGTGTACAGTACATAGTTCGTACTGCTGACCCACTGCTGTGTGGAATTAATATTGACTATTCGTCTTTCTCAGTGCTAGAAGATGTTTTCCCTTTAGACCTAACTTTAGAACAGGTTGAATTTAGTGTATGCTGCATGAAATATCCTCTTTCAATTTTACCAATTTGTGTTTTTTTTGTGCAGTACTCGAAGGTAGATATACCTGTACTTCCACCAGTTCCAGAAGTCCCAGACGGGTGGGCAATACTAGTAGGTATTTAACATCAACCAGAGAAAGCTATTTTTCCAAGCACAAAGCATGAATAACAGCAACAAAAATTTTAAAACAAACACAGGAGAACATTTAAAATGAGTGACAATGCTTTTTTTAAAAAAGCGTTAAATTTATATTATACTGTTCTTAATTCTTCTGAATACAGATGTAACTTTTATTAGATTTTTCCCCCACCACAGTTTGATTAAATTGTTAATAACAATGACTTTGCCCAGGCAGACTCTGATCATTTTCTAATTGTGCCAACCCTTCAACTGTAAAATAAAACTACAAGAAACTTTCTTTTCAGAGAGAAATGTGATCCAAGCCCAGGGCTGAGAACATGAAATGCCTAAGTTGCAAATCTTACCTCTTACACTGGCTCCTTCTCTGATCTTGGGTAAATTATCTAGGGTCTAATCCTGCTCTGGCTAAACGTAATGAAACAGCTACCATTCAGTGATGTCAGTGGGAGCAAGATCAGGCACTTGACCTCTCTGTGCCTCAGTTTTCTGTTCTATGAAACAAGATTAGTAGTAATACCACTTGTGAAGATTAAATAAAGGCCCTGCCCTGCAGCCTTTGGAATGCATTATTACATGTGCAGATAGGACTGCCACATTTGCTCAAGCTTTTACCCTAAAGGAAGTGAGGCTGTGCCAGAAAGGGGTGGGACAAAGGGCATCCTCTGCCTCATTCTGATGTAGTCATTCCCCCTTGGGAGCATTGTGATGTCACAGTTCCCCCTCTCTGAAGCCCTGATTTCTCCAGGTTATCCAGGCAGAAAATGGGATGTCGTCTGGATCTGGAGACTCCGGGGTCATACCTGGAAGAGTGGTATGTCCTTGTACAGACCTGTTTTCACTAAGGGGACTGTTCAGCTGCATTTCTCAAATGTAAAAGGAGAAGGGGGCTCTCTTTTTTTTCCAGTCAAAGATTTGGAAGGTGTGAGTACTAAATTACAGATATTTTGAATACCACTGCAAAGAACTCAAACTACAGATTCTTGGTGGCGATTTCCATTGATTTCTTCTGATATAAAAGAAAACAAACCCTCTTGAAAATCCTGTTTAGAATATACCATGTCACATGGAGTTTCATTGCAATGAGGTAATGCAACATTGATGTGTAATGCAGCACACATCAATTTGACAAAGGACTAAATACTTCATTCTGGTGCAGATGGAAGTGTAGCAAATTATGCATACCCTATAAATTGGCAAATACCCCTGTTACTGAATTCTTGAACTCGCTCCTGATAGCCTAATACCCAGAAATTTCTATTCTTTGATGGAAAGGGCATTTCCTGCATTTAAATAATGAACTGAAATTATGCCAGTTTTAAAGGTATTAGTGATGTTAGCTTCAGAATGACCACTCTTTTAATTTTAAGCTAAGATCCTTGTGCCTGGGTATTTGGGATTTTTAATAGAACGCAAGATGCTACGGCACATGTGGCAAGAAGAGTTCACTTACATGCCGCCAAAGTGAGTGCAACCAAGCAAAAAAGTGAACAGTTGGTGAAGTGAAATGCATCCCTTGCTTCAGACAGAAATACAGTGGAATTAGAGATGCAGTAGGCTGGATTTCCCATAAGCAAACCTCATTTAAAAATCTGGCCCTGGAGAGATGAACTTTTGCTTTAATTGAGGAGGTAGGTACAGTGCTGGTCATTCTATGATCAGCACTTTTTGATGGGTGACTGTTTCTCAAAGAGATGTTAGTGATACTAAAGCCTGCTGTGTCCTTGAGTCATAGCTGAGGCCTTGGATCAAAACACATGTGATGGCAGAGTGCTGCCGGCACAAGCTGCTCAGGATCGTGGAGCCGCTGGCAATCCTGTCAGTATTGGGTCCGGCTACAGAACAAACGTTCACACAGCCGGGCAGAGAGCCACACAAACATGGGGCCAGCCGCTCCCACCCCCGCACTGTGCCCACTGGCCTGCCATGCCCTCATGATGGGTAGCCATGGCAGCTAGTCATGGTGGCCACTCCGGGCCAAGAACAGTGGGCTACCACGTATGCTAACCTGCTTTGGCCCAGTCAGACAGGCCATTTCCCAGGTGTGTTGGCAGCTAGCCCAGGAAAACATCATGGAAAACATCTGAATTTCCCCCAACAAAAGTGACAGTGGCCCATGGGCCAAAGCAGGTCCAAGCAGGCCTAAGCGGGCCACCATCCTGTTTGTTAACACCCTATGTTGGACATTGGTTCAGGGAGCATTATTGATACTCAGGCATGAGTGGTCCAGCTGCACAATTTACACAGGATAAAAGATGAATTCCTTGTCCTGTCCAGCATTGGTAAAGCTTCACTGGCAAGCTTCACAGGGCAAGCCTGTAGCCCTGTTTCTGCATCCCATCGAGGGACGCTAATGTCCCTGACTGTTGGGTGTCTGGAACTAAAATACTGTTGAGGTACTACCTGCCTGTTAAGCATGGCCATGATCTGGGGAAGTTACCATGGTTTCCCTTTCCCCCATACTCCCACTCCACGTGTTGACTCTAGGTTATGAGAATTGCAGTCCTAAATGTTTTATATGCTATGAGAAAAGCGAAGGGAGGGAAGGATTTCTTCTAGGATGAAATTTTGAACATTAAGTTTTGCAGAACAAAGTATAAGGAGAAAGCCATACTTGAAGCCAAAATTATAGTGAGAATAAATGTCAATTGAAACAGCCCTAACTTCTGAGGCAGCATTATAACAAATCATATTATGTTATAGTAATCAGAAGGGTAAAGAGATCTTGACAACTTTTTTGCCCTTTCCCATTTTCCACTCTACAATTGCCCCTTCACAGCCCCACTTGAAAAGCTGGGGTGACAGCAAAGGGACTTTTGTCGCACCCTCTCACCCTTTGGCAAAACGAGCCAGGACACGGGAAGGTTGTGGAGGATTGACACCAAGTGGGGGTTGCCTAGGCAGCATCCCCCAGTGGCACGAAAGATTGAATCGGGCCAGCCAGGCTTGCTAGTAGGGATGGGCAAACAGAACCGAGTTTGGAAATTCAGTTTGGTTCAGTTTGGAAATTCGGTTCGGTTTGGAAGTTCAGTTCGGTCAACCGAGGTATTCGAGTTCGATCCAAACTTCCGAACAAATTTCGGAAATTCAAACCCCATTGAACTAAATGGAATATTATCTTTTAGGGATGGGCGAACAGAGCCAAGTTCGGAAATTTGATTTGGTTCGAAAATTGAGTTTGGTTCGGAAGTTCGGTTCGGTCGACCACCTGGTCAAGTTCGATCCAAACTTCCAAACCGCGTTCACCCATCCCTACTTGCTAGGCACCTGGCCTGAAGGGCATGAAACTCAAGTCTTGTGAGGTGAGACTTGGAAGTGTACTTAATGCTGGCCTCATGACACCAACTTGTCAGGTGTCTTGCAGGAGGCATAAGCACCCATCCTTGTGCACTGTGAGCACAGGTAGGTCGCCGATTGGAACCAGAAGGGAATTTTTACAGAAAACCCACATTGGCTACTGGGTGTTTATGGTTTTTGCCTTTCCCACAGGGTGTATGATTTGATTAAATTGACATTACAGGTCTTTAAGGCCTTTATAGTGGTCTTTTAGAATTTGTTGCATTCTGGTGGGAGTCCAACAGTTTTAAGGATCAGTTAAGTTCAGAGTGAGTGAGTTGAATGAGGGTGACATCTCCTTATGAGATGGGGATTTGGGACCCAGTGCATAAGCAGGGTGTGGCTTACAGTTGGGCTCACATCCATGGGAGATGTAATTGGGGCACCCTAGGAGCTTATGTGGCCTTGGGCCCCGCTGAACCTATTCCTCGCTCCGGTCCCTGAAGGGACATTTTTGTCCTCCCTCACCCATGATTTGTGTCATGGGGTGGAGGTGGAGGCGTAGTCTTATAAGTAAATGGGAAACGGTACTTGAGGGTGCATCAAGCCCGGTTTGCCACCCAAGTTAGCTGTTTTAATGGGTGTTTTCAGACATTACAGGGCTGGTTGGCCCCGTACTGAAAACAACCAAATCATCCCCCGCCGGGATGACCCCGTCACGCCGTATCAGACGTGCCAGGGGATCCCAGCGGGGAATCTGGGAGGGAGCGGGGCCGCGCGGCACAACGTGCGGCCGCACAACCCCACCCCCTCCACGCTCCCCGCCGCCCGCCCTCTGGGGAGACAGGCAGGTGGTGGGACCAATGCGGCCGCAGCATCTGGCCGAATTTGCCACGGCCCAGGATCCCGCCGGTGATCCCGGGCCGTGGCTCCTGACCAGACGTGATTTTTTTTTTGGTCCCCGCCGGGGATCACTTTCACCACGCTTCCCGGGAAATTCCCACGGCTCACCCGGGAAGCGTGGTTGAAAATGACCCCGTGTGGGTATTGACCATGACGAACATCTGGCGGCCGCCAAACAGACGTTTGAGGCACAGTGACCACAGGTGGGTATTCATCGTGGTTCACTGTGATCTCGTAACGTCTGAAATCACCCAATGTTGAAAATTTTCTTGGACCCAAATTGCCTTGGGCAATTTTCCCCCACCCAGTTTTTCTTTAAATAAAGAGTGCAGCCATTTGATAACCGAAAAGCTTTCTTGTCCTTGTCGCATGCGAGATGCGTTGACAAGAGAGGAGAGTTGTCACTTTTCTGAACACTACAGGACATTCCTAATTGTACTTCAGTACCCCGCCCAATCACTGACGTCCTGGCCAAACAGGACAGGATGGGGCTCCAGTTAGGTCTTTCCCCCCTACGTTTCTTTCAATGGCAGTTTCTTCCAGGGCTGTAAACATTTCCCTTCAGCAAATTCCAGCTGTATCCTTTGGCTTCAGTACATCTATTTCTTTATCATTAGACTCCTGTGCTTTTCATGTCAGCTTCTAAAATTAACATCTTAGTGGATAGTATTTTTCCGGGTTTTCTTTTTATTTCATTTCATTTTATTTATTTATTTATTTTTATTTATTTTTTTGTGAAAATACTTGAGAAATTGAAAATGACAGAAGCTCTATTACAATCAGGGAGGAATGATGAACATGGTGCTGGAAGTCTTCAGGCGATGTTCAGTTCAGCAACTAGTCTTTAAAGAGCTGCTGTGTGCTTCTCAACCAGCAAAGGGGAAAAAAAACAACTACCTGCTATTCACTGTGCTGCTCAAACTACTTTTTATATTAGGAGCCTCAGAATCATACTTGTTAGCAGCGATCAGAGTGAAAGGAAAATTATTAGGGATGAGATTAACACACTTTTTTTCATCGTTGAAGTAACAGTGTCACAAATACTGATAACTAAGGAACAACTGAAAGGCTGTGTGCCTTACAAATTGCAATGCAGTGTGCCTTATTTTTCCTGCCCTGGTTTTTTAGTGTGTAAGCCATTGTAGCCAAGGGGTTAGCTTTGTCATCCATGGCATTTCTTTGTTTCTCCTTATACCTCTGGCTTATAAATGTGTGCTGTGAAATTAACTCTGAGAAGAGGAGAAGTAAAGTGAAAGGAAAGAAAATGTTGTAGGGCATAGTTTGCTTGCTTAAAAAACAAAAGGCATTGAGTTAGGTTGCCATACACACTCTAGAGCTGGAAAATTACAGGAACTGCAGGCCATTTGATTCCTGAGTTATCTGAAGAGGGCAGAGTTTACTTCTACTCTGCTTTTAAGAGTGGACTCTGCCACATGATGATTTACCAGAAGGGGTTTATATCTGTGGACCTTAGCCTATAGATTTATTCAGCATAAGAAGTAAAAGGACCCTTCCGGACAGCCTCAGGGGTGAATGAGAGAGAGGCTTCTACTTATAAACAGTTACAAATTGGTCCTCCTGTAATGGCTGTAGTGTTGATCATTCAATATAAGGAGGCCCCCAGTGTCTACCGACTTAACAGCTGCATGTAAGTCAACTACTGAACATTTGCTTGTAGCTGCACTAGATTTTTGTTTTTATTGAAGAGAAAGACGCACAAACTTGGGACACAGAGTCTAGAGGCTGCTTAAAGGGTTTTTCTTGTTTTAAATTTTATATTGAAATGTCAGCATCTTCTCTGTAACAAGTTCAGTGTTGGCGTTCATAACTTAGGTTGGGTCCGAGCATCCCAAAATGTTACAACTTTATCTGCTTTCAATGCAATAAAAGTACCAAATAAGCAGATGTGGATACTGAATGTAAAGAAAGAGAGAGAGGATTTTTAGTGACTATCCAAAACCTATGTGTGTGCAAGCTTAAAGATGGATTTTTCTTGTTTAATTTTATAGCTGGTTATCAAGTTAGCTACTAAAGTAATGGGTTGCACCTCAATTATGATCTGCCTGCTTCCATCAAAACATTTAATATTTGTGTAAATATTAAATATTTATATGGTTATTACACACTTTTATTTGGAATTGATTCATGTTTACATTAATGTATCATCTGAGCAAAGATTACAAATGGAAATAATTTATTTAAGCCATAGATTCTGCATGCATCAAATTAAATTATCTTCCAGTTCCAGCACTGGGTAAACCCTCCTTCTTCATGTTGCTTGGATTTAACCATGTCTTAACTCACATCTTCAGCATGCAGGCACAATTTTAAACTTCATTTTCATGATATGCAGTGCACATTTTGTTCTTACTTTAGTTACAGTTCTGTTGGAGCTATAATAGGAAGGATATGCTGGTTTGTTGTATAATATACAGCATCAGAAATTGCAATGTATAGTTTTGCGATAGAGAAAATGGAAAAATTTATCTTAGAAGTTTACTTTTTTCTCATCATTCAGCTAACTCAACTAAGTACATTTGTACCATAATGTACTTTCTTATTCCTCTGATAGTTGCCGCTTTAATGCCTATTTTTGCAAGCAGTATTTTTAGTCTAATCCATATAGTGGTTGCCATAGCATTGCCTATTTCTTACCTATAACTCTTAATAAAAAATAGGGCTGTGCCAACCTATTATATCCTTAATAGAATATTCTAATGGTTATTAAATCAATTGACTCTGAATCTCACTTTAATAAATGAGTCAGACAGTATTTTCCAATTACTGTCAGCTGCCACCTTTCTAAAGAGCAGAAGATTATTTGATTGAATTTTTTTAAGCTGTTCAGCACTTTTCCAAGCTTTGCTCAAAGAATAGTAGCTCTGTAGTAAGAGGGTGAGGACTCTTGTGGCACTCTGTTACATTTTGGATTTATCCTGTATGTGAAACCAGAGCTTAAATTGCGCAAGGGCTTGCCAGGGCACCACTTTTCATGTCAGAGCTCAGGTCTGGCATATCCTTCAGCCTTAACACTTATTCTGCCAGACCTCAGCTTCAGCGGAATAGAGAGTAAGAGGCGTGGGGCAGGCAGGTGCTACCACCACCAATCAGCTATTCAGTTGTGAAACAATGGGTAAAAACATACATGACGCTGACCCAGTTAGGCCCTGTTCGGCCCAGCTGGGCTGTCTGTTTGCGGGCCTAGTTCCTATCCTTGGCGGGCGGGAGCCAAGTGGGAAATGTGGGCCCAATATGAGCCAGACCCTCCGTCCTCACCTGGCTCCCATCTGGCCAGGGCAGAGCAAGTGAGCCGGGCGGGAACATGCATTTCCAGCCTGACTCCTACCTGTGTCTGAGGGTTGCCATGGCGGTGAGCCATGACTGCCTGTAATAGGCAGCCATGGCTTTCCGTCATGGTGGGACAACAGTGTGTATTTTTAGACATGATAGGCAAAAAGCCTCCCATACTTAAACCTACCCCAGGGTAAGCCCCGCCGCCAAACAGACATTCAGGCAGCCAGGGAGAGGGTGGGAAATATGCAGACATGGGTCTGCACAGACCTGCCTGCCGTGTTCCTAAGTGCAGCCCCGCCTCCTCCCTGATTGGCAGGTGTGGCAACCTATAAGGCCACCGTGTCCGCTTGGAGTCACTCCGGCCATGGGCTGGGGTTGCCTGTAGGCCTTTGACAAGGGAGACGTGTCATGGGTGGGGGGTTGGGTTTGGGGGTGGGAGTGGGTTTTAGCTCTGCCTTGGGTCTTATTGCTGTTCTATGCTGTTATTTATTTTATTGTTATTTATATTTGATTATTTTTTTATTTTTGATATATATAAAGTTGTTGTAAGCCACCCCGGGCTGCTGTAGCAGGAGGGGGCAGTAAATAAGTCGAACGAAATAAATAAATAAATTCACACAGCATGTGCACTGTCCGGGAGCCCAGCACACATCTCGTGTTAGCCCTGCCACGGTCCAGGGAAACGTCTGTCCCAACCCATGGTAAACATCTGGCAGGGCCGAAGCAGATGTGACACTCTGGCCCGTGCCACGCTGGGGTAAGTGTGGCCACAGGCCAGGGTATCACATCTGAAATTACCCATTGAAAATGCAGCCCAGTGGCCCCCCCCACCCCTTTCCCCAGCCAGGGAAGCCCGCAGGAACGTTTGTACCAGTGGCCAGAGCGTACCTGGCTGGGGGAAGCCCTCCCCTCCACAGGGTGGCACAGACGTCTCTCCAGGACATCTGTTAACACCCAATCTTGCCACTTAAACTGATGAATAGCAGAATCAGCCCCCTTCCTGCCCCAGCCCCTATCTCTCCCCTGACAGAACTGAAGCTGCTGTGGAGCTTAATCTGGCCCTGAGCAAGGAACAGAAAATAGGGGCTGGTGGGTTTGTAGGGTTTGGCCAGACACCTCCAGTTAGGGTGGCCATACCTTCCCTTTAAAAGAGGATGTTTATGAAAAATACCTAGTGCAGGACTGCACTAGAGCCAATGCATCCCTGTAACATATTTTTCATAAGTGTCCTCTTTTAAAGGGGAGGTATGGCCAGTGCCACCCTACCTCCAGCATCAGCTCTTTTGAATACCTCCTACGCTTAAGGGATGGAGGGACAGAAATACAGTGGCAGACTTGGTCCCTAGTGCCTCTTTTTTAACTATGACGTTTCACTGACTTTTTACTTAGTAATGGTGGTGTTGTGTGCAGACTTCAGTTGCCCTAGTAATTAAATTTGAGGGGGGGACTGATCCCAAAAAAAGTTTCCAGTAAGAGAATGCACCCCAAAATATGAAAGACCAGGAAAATTTCAATATTAACCATTTCAGGATTGAAAATGAAAGCCAAAAAAACCCTAGATGGGCTTTCGTTAATTACTTTTCTGAAATTTTCCCATTGACTTCAGTATAATGTAAGAGTTTATTGTTTCAACCATAAGTTATAACAATATAACAAAATATATACAATAAGACAGCAACAGAATTTTGTTATGTTGTTATAACCTATGGTTGAAACAATTAACTCTTGACTTCAATAGAAAAGAGAACCCTCCGAGACCGGGAGCCCACCAAAAAAACCTGAACATCCCCCCACCCCCAGCCCACTCCCGGCCTCAGAGCGTGGGGGTGGGGATCCATTACCCCTAACGGTCCCACCCGCCGGGGCCCGGCTTTACCCAACCCCCAGAGCTTCAGTACTTTACTTACTGTTGTTGCCAGTCCAGTCTGAAGGGTGGGGGTCATGGCCACCGACTGAGCCACTAGCTGGGCCACCGGCTCCACTACTGGCAGCTGGGCCTCCGCTGCTGACTAGTGTCAGGAGCTGGCTCCACTGCCAGGCCATCAGGCCTTCTCTGCTGTGGGGCAGTGGAGAAGGCCTGGTTGCCTGGCTGCAGAGCCAGCTCCGGTTAAAACCGAAAGTCCCATCTCTAGTATTTTCCAGAGACCTTCTGTATATCTCATCACTGGGTCAATTGGGGTATATCTTGGGTCAGCCACTTGCACAAAGCACTTCACTCTTCTTTTAGGGAAGTTGTATCAAAAGCCATAATAGTTCCCTAATTATTTTTTCTCGTAACACCTCTGTGAGGCAGGTAAATACTATTTCCTTTTCATTGGTGTGTAATCTGAGTCATAGAAAGAGTAACTGAGTTGTCCAAGGTCACAGACTCAGCAGGATTTTTACCTCTTGTGCTTTTATTTTGTGTTCTTAATTTGGAGTTCTCTCTTTTAAGAAATAGTGTTGTGTCCTCATATTTGCAGGCAAAAGCTTGAAAAGATTATTTGAGTGTATGTTCCAAAAACCCAAAAAGGAAAATAAATGAGATTCAGTTTTTTAATCTCATAATTTTAAAGCAATCCAGTGACTTTTTTAAGGGGAACTGGCTAGTGGTATTTACAAGCTTGATGTTGGCATGGTAGAGTTTGGAATAGAGCCCAGAATCCAGTGTGATAACCATATTTCTTGCCTCTAAATTTAAACAATGGGTAACGATGACATGATTTAACCCGCTTTAGCATGGATTAAACCAGCTGCCGCCATCATGTTCAAATGTGTTTGTTTGTTTTAAACTCTGCTGTAGGAGTATTTTTATCTTGTTTTAATTTGACATATATATTTTTGTATTTCTTAATGTTATTGTTTATGTTTTTAATATGTTGTAAACCGCCCCGAGCTGCAGTAGCAGGAGGGGGTGGCCTATAAATTTAAATAAATAAATAAGTGAATAAATAAATGCGCGTGTGACCTACCAGATGTTAGCACTGTCTGGCTTCTAACCATAGTGGGAAATCCCCAAGTCGGGATCCAGCCACTGGACCCAAAGTAAAGTGGGCTATCATGTCTGATAGTGGCAGGAGGAGCCAGGCACCATGACAGCTGTCACTGGCTGCCATGGCCACTTCGTGCAGTGCGGGGGTGGGTGGACGCACATTTGTGCATCTCCCTGCCCCCTCCCCAGACTGGCTGATGCCCAGAGAAGTCTATGGCGGTAGCGGGATTTGTCACGTATGAAAACACCCAATGTCCATATTTCATTCTTGATCTAATGGAGTGGAAGCTTGTCATATATATAAGGAATGGAGTGAGAGCTGGGTCTCTTGTCAGCATTGTAGTGGAATGAATGCCACATCTAAACAAGATTTAGAAACTAAAGACTTAAGAAAACATTGCATTGATTATTCAAGTTTGCTTAAGTATGGTTAAGTTTGATTAAGTTTGATTAAGGAATGCATAACTTCCTATCTGTATTTTTCTTCTCCCACTAAGTTAATTATTGTGGACGTTGAAAGTCCAGTTTTCATTCTTGTTTGAATTGTTTTCTTTCCCTCTGTACAATATGGAATGGGTAGGAATCGATTTTACCCTTGGAATGTTTTGGGCAATCACCCTTCAACATTCCAATGCTGTAGAATGACTGGCACTATAATGTACACTTTCCCAGTGTTAGCTCTGTGTTTTGAGGACTGGCATTGATTAGCTTTACCTTGACGGGTGAAAGATCCGGAGATGAGTTCCTTTTGTCCCATGTGATTTGAATGTGTGTATCAACACAAACGGATTTGTGAAAAAATTTCCCATTTATTTATTTATTTATTTATTTATATTGTATGCCACCCCATCCTGCTAAAAGCATCTTGGGGCAGCTAACAACATATTAAAACAATTTAAAACGGTAATAATAGGATTTAAAACACTATTAAAACACAATATAAAAACATACCCACCCACCCCCTCTCCCTCAGGAAAAGCACGGCAGAACAGCCAGATCTTACATTGTCTAGGGAAAGAGGGGAGGTCAGTAATCAGGTGGACCTCCAACGGGAGGGAGTTCCATAACCGCGGTGTGGCCAAAGAGAATGCTCTCGGCAAGGTCGACACTCGAGAAACCTGGGGGACCTTGAGGGGAGGGCGCCCCCGACCGTAGGGGTCGATCCAGGACCTGGAGGGTGAGGCGGTCCTGCAGGTAGGCAGGGCGCAGGCCGTTCAGGGCTTTAAAGGTCAACACCTTGAATTGGGCCCAGAAGATTATAGGCAGCCAGTGCAGAGAGCGAAGCACCAGTGTAATATGCTCGCATCGGCCCATCCCTGTTAGGAGATGAACTGCTGCATTCTGCACCAGCTGCATCCTCCGAACCAGCACCAAGGGTAGCCCTACTTAGAGTGCATTACAGTAGTCCAATCTCTAGGTAATAAAAGCGTGGACGATCGCAGCTAGGTTGGAGTCCGAGACATACGGCCGAAGCCGACGCACCAGATGTAATTGGCGAAATGCCCCTCTTGCTACAGCCGCCACCTGGGCATCCAGGTGAAGCTGTGGGTCCAGACTCCAAACCTGAGATACCAGGGCAGGATGAACCCCATCATTGATGGGAGCTACCACTCCCCTGACCTTCCCCAGAGCCTCCCCATCACCTCCGTCTTTTCGTGGTTTAACTTCAGACGGCTCGCCCTCATCCAATCCCCCACAGCTGCCAAGCACCGGGTAAGCACCGAGACTGAGTCGGATGAAAATGAGAGATAAAGCTTGGTGTCATCAGCATACTGATGACACCGTACGCCAAACTCCTTAACAACCTCCCCCAAAGGCTGCATGTACACATTGAACATGGCAGAGGGGGCAAGATACAACCCCCTGGGACTCCACATGTGAGGCCCCGGGGAGAAGATGAAAAGTCACCCAGGACCACACACTGGACTCTCCCAGCCAAGAAGGAGCAGAACCACTCAAGAACGGTCCCGCCAATCCCTTCCCAGTCCCACAGCTGAGTCACCAACAACTCATGGTCAACGGTATCAAATGCAGCCGAGAGATCTAATAGGATCAACAGGGTTGATTGACCCTGGTCCAACTCACGGGAGAGGTCATCGAGTAAGGCCACAAGTGCAGTCTCCGTGCCATATCCAGGGTGAAAACCTGACTACGAGGGATCGAGTAAGTTAATCTGGTCCAGATGTTCCTGCAACTGTAAAGCCACCACCCGCTCAATAACCTTCCCTAAAGAGGAAAGGTTAGAGACTGGCCGATAGCTGGCCAGGACGCCAACGTCCAATGATGGTTTCTTGAGCAGGGACCACACCAGCGCCTCCTTAAGGCAGTCCGGCACCTGCCCTCCCCCAGGGAGGCGTTGACAATCCCTGCCAACAACGGCCCTAATGTCTCCCGGCTGGCCTTGACCAGCCAGAACGGGCATGGGTCTAATTCACAATAAGTGACTCGAACAGACCCCAGGGCTTCTCCTGCATCTGAGGGTGACACATTCTGAAATTCATCCCACAAGACAAGGCGGGACTTGTACTGCCTCTGGTTCACCAACTGCTAAAAGTGTTGCGTCAAAACTGTGCTGGATCTGAGCGATTTTATCTGCAAAGAAGTCCACAAACAAATCACAGCGGGCATTCGATAACTCTAAATCTAGGCAGAGGGAGGCCGGACTGACCAGCCCCCTCACCACCCAAAAAAGCTTCATTGAGCGTGACTTAGCAGACGCAATGAGGGCAGCAAAGAAAACTTTCTTTGCTGCCCGCACCACCACGGCATAGGTATGTAACCAGACTCTATGCCGCAATCGGTCAACTTCAGCACGCGAGTGACACCACTGTCACTCTAAGCACTGCCCTTCCCACTTCATCCGCCGCAGCTCCTCCGTATAACACAGGGACCTGCATTGTCAGCAGTTTGGGAGCAGACGCCTCGGAGCCACCCGGTCAGTGGCCTCCACCAACACGGAATTCCACATGGTCATGAGGTCATCGAGTGAGCAGCCATCGAGATCAGAGGATACATCCCGTAGGGCAGTCTGGAACCTTCTAGGTTCCATAAGCCATTGGGGACGAACCATCCTAATTGGTTCTGCACCCGCCTGGGGGCTGACGTGCCAGAATACCTGTCTGGAGGAGATAATGATCCGTCCATGACAAGGATTCTGCTGACACCTCCCCCACTAATGGATCTCCTGCCTCAAGGCCTGTGCAAAACATCATGTCTAGGGTATATCCCCCAATGTGTGTGGGGCCCACCATCCTCTGAGACAGGCCCATGGTTGCCATGGCGGCCATGAACTCACACTCTGCTCTTCCAAGACTGGCGTCAGCATGGATATTGAAGTCCCCCAGGACTATCACCCTGGGAGACAGCAAGACCACCCCCGACACCAGCTCAGTCAGTGCAGATAGGGAAGCTGCCATACAGGTGGGTGCCCGCCGGTATATCAGCAGTATCCCTAATCTGTCTCCGGCCAAATCCAACACCAGATGCAGGCCCTCTATCCCCATGATGGTTTGCAGAGGAAATTTCCTCACAGACAATGTATCCTTAAAAACAATGGCTACACTGCTCCCCTGGCCCCCCAGCCGAGGCTGTAGGGATGTGCAAACAGAACCGAGTTCAGAAATTCGGTTCGGTTCGAAAATCGAGTTCGGTTCAGTCGACTGAACTATTTGAGTTCAGTCGACTGAACTATTCGAGTTCGGTCGACTTCCGAACCAAGTTCGTACATTCAAAACCGGGTTTTTTGGTCTTCCAAACTGGTTCGGATTTGACCGAACAGTTTGGTCAAATTTGAGTTTGATTCGGAAGTTCGGTTTGGTTGACCAAACTATTCGAGTTCGCTCCGAACTTCCGAACCGTGTTCACACATCCCTACGAGGCTGATGCTGCACGGAGTACCAGCTGGGACAAGGTCAGCCAATATAGGCCCTGACTCATTGTCCAGTCAGGTCTCCATGATACATGCGAATCAGCTGCCTGGTCCAGGATCATATCCCGGATCACAGTTGACTTATTGGCCACCGACCTCGCATTCAGCAGCAGTAACCCAAGGCCAGGGGCCCTCTGATCCCGAATCACCTCACCGCCTTCCTGGGAGCTAGTGAGCGGGACAGGAATATAACATCTGTCCCGCCTTAAGACTTGTTGGTGCATAATTTATCCATTACGGGGATTTACATCTTTCTCTGAAGCATCTGGTGCTGACCACTGTCAGAGACCACATACTAGATTACGGATTTTTGGTCTGATCCACTATGGCAATTCCTCTATTGTCAACAGGTTCAGAGCTTTCAGAATAGGAAGCTCCAGGATTTGTTTGTTACATCTGAGTATCATTCCTGTCTCCTCTGAATAGCTATATGCCTTGTCCTTCAGCACTGAAACAGCTGGTGGCTATCTGTTTTTGAGAAAGTACCATGTAAATTGTGTATCACACTCTGTAAGCATAGCAGTTATTAGCCCCACAATTGTGCAAGGTATCCTGTGTTTTGCCATTTTCTTTTAGATCCTGTCCTGCTGTGCTGCCCAACTGTCACATCATGATGACATGAACTGGGCTAGAAAAATCCTTCCCAGCCCTCTAAGTGGCTTAGCTCTCTGCATGCATGCCATGCATATATTTTGGAGCCGCCACCTCATATTAAATAAATAAATATTGCCTGGCTGCATGCCAATCCTCATGGTGATTGTGACAGCAGCGGTAACTTTGGACAGTAGCAACAGAAGCTGGGGACCTTTGAGAGGTATCATTGAAGTGTTGGTAGAAACAAAAAAGACCAAGGCAGCTTCTTAAATATCTACCAAAACCTTTGCTGTGGGGAGGAAAGATGTCTTGAATGCATTGATTACTAAATTGATATCATACAGCTCAGATATGCTCCATTGAGTGTGCTGGGCACTACAACTGAAGTGAATTGAGAATTGGATCAATTAATTGATTCAGTGTATATGAATCCAATTCAACTGCGCGAATATGAAGCAGTATTAATTTTCAGCTTTATTTGCAGTTTCAAATCTTTGTTTCAGTATTTCATGGTATTTTTTGTTATTTCAGTACTTTCTTGATTTTGGCAATACTATTTTGCAGGTTTTTTTTTGAATATGTGAATGTGATTACCTCATTTTGTATCAATCACATCACATTCAAAGCATTTTAAAGATACATCGTATAGAACTACCAAATAGATACTGAATTAGATACTGAAGGAAAGAAAACAAAGAACTAAAGATGGTAATTTTGCAATAGTAATAAAGATGAATTGGGATATTTGCTTGTTTGAATCACCTTCACAAATATGAAATATCATATTTGTTCAGCACCCCTAGAAATATATTCAAGCATTTTTATATATATTGCAGACAACAATGCAGAGATCATAGAGCAGCTGGATATCTATGGTTTGTACACATGCCAGTTGCTTTCCTGCTTCTTAATCCCAGGGATCCTGTGTTTCCTGCTATTTTGCTCTGGCCAATGTTGCCGTTTCTTGTGTCTCGTGATTGTAGGGCTTTTTTTCCTTGAAATCTAAAATTGCAAGAAGTGTTTCAACTTTCCATTTCAAAAAATAAGTTTACTGCCCTCATGGTTGTAGATAACAGTTTGAAAAGATGACACACTAAGATTACAGAATCTAAAGGACAAACTTTAAATCCAGTCATGATTTTTGGAGTTGGTATATATGTATAATATCCTATGAGAGATTCATCTTCTTGGTCTCAGTCTGTTCACTATGACTACTATCGTTATGGGTTGAGTTAGAATAGAATCAAATACATTATTTCTATTGTGTTGGAAATTCAACGTTACGTATGTACCAAGATTACTGATTTGTACCTGTTTTCACAAAGCCGGAACTTAGTCCTTAGATTATTGTAAACAAATGAGAGATCAGGGAAACAAATGAACCTATTCTGGTCAGTTAATAAGGATTTGGTTTGAGAGGATGACTATGGCCATGTAAGACCACATAAGACATTATTCCACACTGGGCCACCTTACCTCACATTAGCTCACGATGCAGCTGACCATCAGTCTAGCACCACCTGATGTTTGCCCACTTCTGCCCTGGAGTGCGCGGGCAACTATTACGCCATGTGTCCGCTGGAGAAAGCCAATGATGCATCATGGGCTACTATTGCCCCACCCAAGCCAATGTGGGGTAACGAGCCACCTTCCATCTGGTCAGCTTGTGCAGCCCTTTCACAAGGTGAGGTCTGAGGATTAGGCCTGGAGGAGCATGCTCACATCAGCTGTTTAGAGGCCGTGGTGAGCGTGCTCCTCTGCCCCCACCCCGATCAGCTGTTTACCGACCAGGGTGAGCATGTTCCTCTAACTCCCCCCTCCCCCGATCATCTGTTTGGTAGACCGGGTGAGCGCACTCCTCTGGGCCCCTTGATCAGCAGTTTGACAACTGGGGTGAACGCACTCCTCCACACCCCTCCATCAGCTTTTTGGCAGCTGAGGTGAGCGTGCCCACCTCTCTAGATTCCTCCCCCCCCCCATATCAGCTGTTTGGCAGTCAGAGTGAGCGCATTCCTCCAGGACCCCCTGATCAACTGTTTGGTGGCTAGGGTGAGTGTACTCCTTCAGGCCTCCTCCATCAGCTATTTGGCAGCAGCTCCTCCTGGGGGCTCAATACTTGCTCATGCTCCTCAGTGCAAGGAGTGTGAGGGTCCTGCACCATGTGGACGGCTCCTTAGCTGGCCCATGGCATGGAGGAACTTGTGACGGAAGCCCCCTCCCCCCTGGTTTCCCCATGGGGGGGCTGCTCATTTGGGCTGCTCTCCCCACTGACCCAAAGCATGGTGGCTGTGTTCACCCTCTCTGGGTCAGGCAGCGGGTCCTGCTGGGCCTGTCTCATCTGGCTATAACCTATGTGATGCCACTCAGTTTGCAACTTCCAGATCACGTTTTCTGTAAATTATTTTGAAGATTCTGGATATTGAACCAAAAAAAGTGAACCTACTTATATGTTTCCTTTCACAATCTCCAACAGCTAACAGCTCTGAATACTAATCATCATGGTACTAATCACTGCAGGCAATGTTACATTAAGCAGAAAATATTTGGATATGAAGGATGGGAGGAAAGTTTCTTATAACACCATTTTCACTGGAGACGTGCTTGAGTGATTTGGCAGGTGCCATCAGTTTTTTATTTTTTAATCCAATAGTATATTGACCTGCTAAATGAAAATAAATGAGACATACAGAAGGACCTTTTCCAAGCCATACTCAGGGAGCTAATCCCTCTACGTTTTACCTAGCAACTGTTCCTGACCAGGACAGCCCTTCACAGCTCCCACAGTGGAGTGGACAGAGCCTGCAACACTATTGGAAGAAGAACCTTAAAGCTAGGTCTTTAGAGCAGGCAGAAAGAAGATACCAAGAACCTGCAACTAGGAGTTTGAAGGGATTTTAGGAATACATGATGGTTCCAAGACAGCCTATATCTGGGGGAAAATGAAAGGTGTTTGAGTCTTTAGAGGGGAAAAATAAATCTTGAAGGATATTGGGTTTCTTATAGCTTGGAATAAGATAGGCAGTTGTCAGTGAGGAAAGCCAACGGGTGCGAGGTTATTTGAGGAAGGCTGAAGTCGGAAGAGGAGTTATTATTTATTTATTTATTTTATTTCAATTTGTATCCCGCCCCTCCTGCGAACAGCTTGGGGCGGCTAACAATTTCATCATAAAAACAATTATAAAACAAAATATTCAACAATCCATAAAAACGCTACAATAAACAGGCTGGGATAAAAACAACAAATAAATAAGGGTGGGGGAAGATAAAACGCCCCCTAACCCACCCACCCCTCCCCAAAGGCCTGGGCGAACAGCCAGGTCTTACCAATTTGCCGAAATGTTATGGAGTTATCTAAAGGCATAACACCCTCTCTTGTTGTTAAAACCTCTACAGTTTCACAGTGGTTGGGGGAAAAATGCCACTTTCAAGTAGAGAATGCCCACTTAAGAACATGACACTCATTTTTTGTGATATAAACTTTATTCCATCCTTGGCCCTGTTGGAGAATATACTTCTGACTGGGCTGGTTTGTTCAAAATGTATGTTTCCTCTTCCAAAGATAGTTTAGGAATGAAATCTTATGTACTTGCATTTACGTACTGTGACAATCACATGCACCAAGTCTGCCTTTAAAATCTGGTTATGTTTTGTACATTCTAAAATCTTTCAGATAAAAGAACACTTTGCTGTTGATTTTAAAGAAATCTAATTTATTGACATAAGATTAAAATGTTCAGTCTGTAGATTGTAATGGACGTGTCATTTTGTAATGGCCATGATGAATTTCACTGTTCTTTTAATTTTTCCACCAGATGAAGGACTGAATCATGAATGCAAGCTCTGCAACCAGACATTTGATTCTCCTGCCAAACTTCAGTGCCACCTGATAGAACATAGCTTTGAAGGAATGGGAGGCACCTTTAAGTGTCCAGTCTGCTTTACAGGTGGGTAAGAACATCAGAAGTGCCATACTGGACCAGACTCTTGGGCTATTGACCCCAGCTTCCTGTCCTCTGACAGTGGCCAGCTACAGTAGCTCAAGAGAAGTCAAGTACAGGTCATGGAGGTGTGACCCATCTCCTTACTAACCACTCCCAGCTGCCGGTAGCCAGGGGTTTAAACCCCAACTAGCAGGCATTTATGGGTATATCCTCTAAGAATTTATCCAGTTTCTGTTTGAAGCTAGTTATGGTGCTGGCTTTCACTACCTTCCTTTGCACTGAGTTCCACAACTGTATTGTCCAATGCATGAAAAAGTACTTCTTTTTGTTTGTTTTAAATCTGCCGCCATTTAACTTCAGAGTGTCCCCTTGTTGTCTTATTGTGAGAAAGGGCAAACAACAGTTCCCTATTTACTTTTACCACACGGCTCATGATTTTATAAACTTCTATCATATCCTCCCCATAATCGCTTCTTCTCCAAAATAAATAGCCCAGAGGATGGGATCAGTACATTTTCCGGCCATGCCATTCGCTTGTGCATGCACAGCTTCTACTGATGTGGACCTTAACATTTATGTCATTTACGTAGGTCAGTTTGGGGGGAGGAATATTACATTTGTGCTCATTAGTAATATTGATCGGAAACTATTTAAAAAGTCAAGCATGGTGGAAGGTCAGACATCCATCTACATGAACTGCATTTCAAACGTGCCTAACAGCAACCCATAAAGATATACTTTTAGAGCACGATCCAGCTCCCATTGAAGTGGCTAAACTCCCATTGACTTGTATGGAGCTGGATCACGCTCTTAAGCTACAGATGATGATGTAACTGGGATCAGAACTTGGCCTTCCATATGAACAATAGGATTTGGCCCCCCAAAAAAGTGATATGATCCTCTTTTGGACTAACCATTATTCTCTAGTTTAGCTGATTCATTAGCACTCAGGAAGGAGAACTTTGCATTATACTTTTTCAGGAAAATCTTGTTGTCATCCTGCTTATGTTTCATTTGCATTGGTATCAATATGGAATAATTCCTCTGAAGTCAGTGGAGTTGTTAGTGTAAACCTGGATGAAAGAGTTTTCCCAAGATGAGTAATGACTTCAGAATCTAGCACTGAAAAGCAATGGAAAACGCTTAACTGCCAAATTGTTTTTGAAAATGAAAACACATTGAGTGTAAACAGACGACGGCAGCTTCACTTCTGCCTGCGCCAGCCCACTTCACTGCCAGGTTGGCTGGTCCATCTAAAGCTGCCCACCAGATGTTCAAAGCGGAGCAGGCTGCAGCTGCTTCAGGGCAGCCCCACTAGCAGCACTCCAGAACAGGCCAGCTAAACCTGGGGCAACAGCCAAACATGGAGCTGCTCTCCATCTGTTGGGCAGACCCATGCTTCAGCTCCACACCCGGCTGTCTCTTGCCCCATCGAGCACCATAGAGTTGCGTGTGCCAGCCTAGAATGTTGAGCGAGTGCCCACAATTCTAAGGTGCAGGGGCACCACACGAGTAGACCACGGCCCAGGAAAACCGCTGGTCCGTCTGTTGCAGACTCAGACAGGACTGGAAGTGGGTGGACGTGGGGGTATGCCCCTGGAGAAGCTCCAGGGGCGGCCAGGCTCCGCGTTCATCTAAAAACACCCATTGAAAAGGCTACCTCTGGGCTCTTTAGCCATGATCCACAAATCACTTATTCCTCCACGCTTCATTGGGACTAGTACTACCCCAGAGAAAGAAGTTTGTAGACCATGGCCTTAGATTATTAAGAGCAGTAGGGCATTAAGTATAATGTTTTATGAAATTGTACCTGAAGTTGTAAGCCATTAGTAAGTATCTTAAATGCTTGAACTTGTTATGTACCCTAAATGGAAATTTTTTCCTTACAAGAAAAATCAGTAACTTGCACAACTAGAAGAAAACATTGCAGGTTTCTGTTCTTCATTAATTGGGCTTACACATGCACATTGATAGTCCAACAGCTCCCTTAGGACCTTCCATTTATTCCCCATTGTTTGGCAGTGTCCCTCCCAATAAAATGGAGTGCACCCTACAAAAGAAAATTAAAGTTGATTTTTTCTTGCTGAAAGAGTGGCTGGTACTCATTATTACCTTTCTGTATTGAGATTCTATATTTCTCTGGAGTTATAAAATTAAAAAAAAATATCTAGTTAACTTTCACTGCACAGCTTGCAGTGCTAATGTCTGAGTATGTTGATAGTTTTGCCTTCAACAGTTTGCCTGTCAGGCATCTGCGTTCAATAATTCCTTCAGTAAGGCAGTTCTTTGTCTTTTGGTTTTATTATTGATTCTGCCAAGTGTTGTTTTTTTCCCCTTGTCTTTGTACACACATATGTAAGGAAGTGATTTCCTTTTACTCTAATATTGTGTGTCTTAGGGTTTCAAGAGTTTAACAACAAGAAGTTTGGGGATTTTTCTGTGCAGTATAAAAAATAGTATCTGAAAAGCAAACCCACTGATGGTTCTCCACGTGAATGAGATCTCTGATAAATCTAATCCTTTAATGTTTGAGCCAGTGTCCTTGTAAAATGTGTTAAGGAGTATGGAGATAAGTCGATTTCAATCTCTGTAAAGCCCTTTTTCCTTTTTGCTGATGGGGTAAATAGACACAGTGCATTAATCATAAACAATGATGTTTTATGGGCAATACACTATTAAATTATTTCAGGGTGTCTTGCTAGAATATTAACAAGAACTGAAAATCACCAATGTAAGTTTTATATGGAAAATGGAACCTGAGCGTTTTTTTAAGGTAATGAGAAATGTGATTAAAATGTATGACTCACAAGAACAATATTCTAATATTTTTTGTTGGCTTGCAATTAGAATAATTTTAATGATTAGGAGTGGAGTCAAATGCCAGCATCTTTAATAAATCCTTTCCATGCCTATACAGATTAATATTGTAGATGCAAACTTTTTTAGGTCACAGTGCACCAGGCATCCATCAGAAGTCAGTGCTGCCAACCCAAACACTGCCTCTGGCATATACAATTTAATTATTAATAGTATGTCTCCTAGGTAAACTGTTACACAGTCTTAGGGCCTTGTTTTGTAGTCATTAAAATTGAACATGTTTATATTATTGAAACCCTTGCATTCAGTGTGTAGGCAGAGTTGATCTTAAAGTATCCAAAGAGAATTTACCTGCAGTTCTGTTTCACATTTATAGACATTGCCCCAATGTAGCTGTGGGATATAATTTTTAGCATTAACACATTTAAATACAGAATTGTTTGTTAGCTTTAACTTTAGGCAAATGCAATAAACAGGGCTTTGGCATCTATGATTTCCAGACCTGTTGGTTGCTAGGAAATGAGTTTCATTTGTGTTCATTTTAGTATGCTTGGATATCTTTCAGTCTAGAGGAAGAATGGCATTGTGAAAATTTTATATGTA
Source organism: Sphenodon punctatus (assembly GCA_003113815.1). Taxonomy (NCBI): domain Eukaryota; kingdom Metazoa; phylum Chordata; class Lepidosauria; order Sphenodontia; family Sphenodontidae; genus Sphenodon; species Sphenodon punctatus. Next base: position 820,722 of record QEPC01007009.1, read on the forward strand.
AACTATATATTGTTTTATTTCTGTTTCTTTACCAGACATCGATTACAGTTCCTTTTTTTAAAAAATGGGGCTTTACATTGTAGCTAAACAAGCTTGGCTGGTCCCCTTTGTAGAAACAGTATAGTCAGAAATTACAGGTTACCAGATTAATTCTACCTCTTGGATTTGCTGTGTGTTAATGAGGAAACATTCACAAAAGTCTCCCCACTTATACCATGAAAGTGCTCACTTTGTTTTTTTTAACGTTTCAGTGTTTGTTCAAGCAAACAAGTTGCAGCAACATATTTTCTCAGCCCATGGGCAAGAAGACAAGATCTACGACTGCACACAGTGTCCACAGAAGTTCTTCTTCCAAACAGAACTGCAGGTACATGCTAAAGGGCTTGAACTCCGGGTCTGTAGTGCTGTTGACCAAGTGGGTTTCCTATGTGGGATAATGGCACTGCTTGCTGTGATCTGCCTTGATGCTTGATCAGAATGGGGTGGGGTATGTTTGGTGACGAGCAAATGGATAAACAGAAAGCAAAAGAAACTGCATGTGGGATAGCTTTCCATGCCACTTGCAAGAGCTGTCAGTAAAAGAACATCTGGCCTGCTGGTGAAAGCCTAGTCAGGGCGAACGACCTTTGGACTTTTGTTTTCCAAGTTTGGTGGAAATCCAGTGTTGAAGAATTGATGTTTTGACATTCTGAGGTGGAAAGGGAGCAGCTACATTTCTGTTGGTAGAGCTGGTCAGGAAATGTAACTCTTTCCCACTAAATATTTCAGTGACCGGCGTCAAACTGAAAAATATTGGCTTATGACAATTAATTGTTTTTTGTTTAAGATGAAAACCGTTTTAGAATGTTTTGGGGTTGCATTTTTAATTAAAATAGCCGTAGGAAATTCTGTTTCAACAATATGCATTTTCTGCCATAGAAAACCCACTCCCCATAAATACCTTGACCAGGCCACCATAATTTACTTCATTTTTGAAGGAAAGTTAAATATATCCTCATCACTAGAGACTAAGGGCAATGAGCTATAGGTGCTTGTATGCATGCTCATTTAGCATGGCAATTATTGTGATTCTAATATATTTAAAATTGGATGTTAGTATTCAGGATGACAAGAAGAATTATTTTTTTATGTGGAAACAGAAATTAGATTTGGGAAGCTTATACTGGCCAACAATATCTTGCAGAAGAGATTGATATTCAAATCTTTCATGCTGTGTGTGTGTGTGTGTGTGTGTGTGTGTGTTTGTGTGTGATCCACATAAGATTGCTGCCTTTAAAAGAAAAAATAGCTAATGTTAAAATGGAAAGTTAGCTGTATCTTGAAATTTCCTGGTGTTTGTAACCATCAGGTGTTAGACCGTGTGGCCGTGCTGGGCAAAACCTGTATTTGTCTCCCAAAAGCAGCAACTTCTTTCACCCCAATCCAAATCACACCACCTCCCTATTGACATTTCTTCCTGCCACTACATAGGCTTTGGGGATTTGAGCCTGCTAGCATTAATACCTTCCCACCCCTGATTCAGAGGATGATACCGCTCCCAGCCTGCTACTCTCAATTGAATGTATGTGGCCTAGTGCTGAAACTCAGTATTCGAAATTACTTGTTTTTTACCAAGTATTTCGGTATTTGAGTCGGTTTTACTAAATATTGAGTAACTGTTTAGTAGTACTCAGTATTTAGTAGTACTCAGTATTACTGAATACTAAGTAACCAAGGAATCAGCCCGGTACTCGCCGGCTCGCCTGTCCCTGGATCTTCCCTCCTTCTGAAAACAGTACAAGACCTGGCTATTCTGCTGGACTTTTGGTGGGGTAGACAGGTAGTGGGTGGGGAGAGGAAGGTTAGGGGGGGAGTGGTTTTTTTAGCTCCACTGTTATATATTTATAGTTATGATCATTTTAGATGTTTTTATGTGTTTTATATTTATGTTTTAAACTACTGTTAGCCTCCCCGAGCTGCCTGTGGCAGGATGGGTGCGAGGTAAATATGATTGAAAAAAATAATAAATACCCAGTTAGGTACTTGGATAAATCCTTGGATGGACAACCTACAGGCTTTTCATGCAACATACGGAACTTTTCATGGTCCTATATAAGGGAACTCGGTATTTGGAAAATACTCTCTACCAGTTTTATTTTACTGAGTATTTTACTGAGTATCGCGTATTTGGCCGAGTTACCAAGGACCAGCCAAACACTCAGAGCCAATCCTCAGAAATGTGGAAATACATTCAATCTTTTTTTTTTTTTTTTTTACTATTCAGTGCAGCAATGTGGTCATTATGTGCACACTCCAGGAAATAAGACATGACTGTTCTGCGTATCTACACCTCTGGCTACTCTAGAAACTCCTGCCTGTTTAAAAACAAGAAGGACTGCCCTAACACTCAGTATTTTCAACTGTGACAGTTTTTCAGCTGCTACGCTTTGCTTCTACCCGAGGTGAGAACCCTCACCCCGGATAGAAGTAAGCCCCGCCACCAAACAAACGTTCTGGGGCTGGGGAGAGGATGGAGGACGTGCAGACATGGGTCCACATGGCCCCACTCCCGCTACTTAGTACAGCCCCACCTCTTCTCTGATGGGCGAGTGGCCACTGGCCTGGGTTAGGTGGAACGGATCATCAAACATGATGGCTCACTCTACCACTGTCCGGGGTAGGCTTCCCCAGACCATGGCAGGGCTTAACCTGGGATGTGCTCTGGACGAGAGCCCAGCACAAATCCCAGGTTAGTCCTGCACAGTCCGGAGTGTACTCTGTTCCCGCCCGTGGTTAACATCTGGCTGGCGGGAGCACACGTAACACCACAGCCAGTGGGCCACGCTGGGGTAAGCGTGGCCATGTGCAGTGGTGTCACGTTTGAAAATACCCTCTGTCTGGCTCGCTGGGGTAGAGGACTCAACTTGTGGTGCTCCCAAAGGCCTAACTTGCCCTGGCAGCCACAACCTATACACATAAGCTTTCTTCATTCAAATTCTAGGCCCCTTTAACATGTTAAATTTGTCGTGGAGTTATCCGCTCCAAACTCCAGTTCATTGTCTTTGTAAAATATCTTTCACAGATTGGCTACTATGTGATTTGGAAGCACATGGCCAGGCTAGTATGTAAACAAAACCAGTACCCTGTACTTAACTTCCAGTCCTCCAAATTATGTCCATAAAGATGTGGTAAAATATGACTGGCAAAGCTGCCAAAAGGGGCTTTCTACCCTGCCTTACATTCAGGAAGGAGCACGGCATCCTGATGTGTCATCTGGAGATCCAAGTGTGGATGCCACTACAAGAGTAGCTGCCTATCACATTTGTATAAAACTCTGCTGTGTTACTGTTTGAAGAACATTGTGTGTAAACTTCACATGTAAACCCCATCCCCAGGTGAAAGAATATGAAGGCTAGCCAGGAAGGGGAAAGGTTCACAGATGGAAAGCTGGGAAAGTAAAGCTCAAAAATGGTGGAGGTATGTGAAGGTGATTGTTGAGAGAGGAGCCATTCTTTCTGCCCAGAAAGCTATGCTGTCTGGCTTTCTACCTAAGCTAGGGTAGAGGACTCAACTTGTGGTACTCTCAAAAGCCTATGGTTCACCTGGCAGCCACATCCTAAACATATATGCTTTCATCATTCCAAACAGCAGTGCTGTGCTTATCATTGTGGTACCTAAGAGACATATGTGGGGTAGGATATTAAATATGATAAAAGGAAGAAAAGAGAGGTTATTGGGGATGAGAAGGCAAATGAAAAAATGGAGGAGGTGAGATAATATACAACATGGGGGAAGGAGGGAAAGAGAGAGAGAGAGAGAGAACAAGAACAGATGGTAGCATGATGACAGAACAGCAGACAATGAATCAAGCTTGGGAAAGAGATCAAGTTGGATTGCAAAGAGTTAAATGTATCTTCGATAGATAATATCCCCTGCTCTCTGCCCAACAGTTCATCTCCCCCAAACTGTCTCAACACGTCAAAATCTGAGAGTTTCAAACTATTCACTTTAAAATAAGATGCATTGTTTTATGTCCACCTCCCTGAAAAATGTGACCTCCACCAGGTGCTGGGCAGACTTACAGCAACTCCTCTATGCCCTCAGCACAGCTAGCTAAGGTACCTGGCTTTACAAGTATAGACCCAATAAAGAGTCGTATTACACCCAGGGAACTGTGTTCAGTGCATTTTCCCCATTGCAGTGAACACAGGTTCCTGATTAAACTCACAGCTGCGCCTGGCCTTACAACAGGGCAACCCTGGGCAACAACCCCAGGCCCTGCTCTTTCCAGGGGCCCCTCAAACTAGGCCAGGACATGGAGGCCCCACTCCCTTCCAACAGAATTTGACACACAACCACCTTTAGGGCCCCACAGAGGAGGCCCCCAAGGGGGTGGGGCCACCAGGGGCCCCACTTTTCTCTTTGTCCTGGGCTCCACAAATTCTAATGCCAGGCATGATTACACTTGTGCATCACACTTTATATTAGGTGACATTCTAGGTGTTGGTCACTGCCTGCTGCACAAGGCATGAGTAGCTTAGGGCTTTGTTACCTCACAGACTGCCTCACCATGACATCAACATCTGTCTGGAGTATTATTTATTTTATTTATTTACTAAAATTTATATCCCACCCTTCCCCGAAGGCTCAGGGTGGTTTACAAAATAGAACACAAAATAGTAAAAATAGAAAATATAATATAATTTTTTTTAAAACCCTAAAAATTCCTACCCTTCCCCCAAGTCCCCAAACATCTATCCCCACCTGCCAAAATCTCTGCCAAACAAAAAAGTTTTATACCCCATCTGGAATATTCTCGGGCTCTGGTGGACCTCTGGGGAAAGGGAGTTACAAAGTATAGGGACAGCAACCGAGTGTCTCTCTGCAGCCCCTTGTTGTGCGGACAAAACTGACGAATGGTACCCACAAGAGGGCGCTCCCAGCTGATCGCAAGGGCCGCAGTGGAGCATGGAACGAAAGGCGGTAGTGCAACTAGCAAATCCTGCCCCCCAGTTAAGTGTCTTCATTGGAGATGTGAGTAGCAGGCTTCCACCTCTGGAATCTGCTGTTGTTGAAATAATAAGCATGAACCTGGCCTAATTTAGAAGAGAATGCATTCTAAGATGCCTTCTTTTGTTCAGTCTTTCCACTTGCTGCAGGCTCTGCATACCTGGGCATTGAGCCCACTAGCTGTGCTTTCTCCATCTCTGGCCTCTTAACGTTATTGTTGTGTGTGTTGTTGGGGTCATAGTGAATTTGCTCCCTATATTTGGGAGCAGGGGCTTTTTTTTGCTTTTAATCTAACCCAGATGCTACACTGATGGGAGCCTCATATTTCCATATTTCCATTTAAAAGGGTGGGGGAAGCAATTGCATTTTCTAACCTTTCTGTCTGAACGCTGTAGCAGAATGTTGCATGAAAATTAGGATCTTCGCCGATACAGTTTCCTCAGCTGCTCCTCCTAGAATCCTATAAGGAAGGGTCTCCAGGACAAAAGGTTTAGGATACTAAAAATGGCACCAAAGACAACCCCCTCTCCTGAGTATCCAACCTGGAATGTGCTTTTTAGTTACTGTTTAGTTATACTTTTATTAGTATTTAGATCATACAGTAAAACCTTCCATATGGAGCGTGACTTGTTGGTCTTGGTGCATGATTCCCGCTTTGGGTACGGTGTCCTGGATTCACATCCCAGACAAGCTCCTGGGGGACAGTGATGTTGTACCTTTTTTAATTGTATTTATTACTTATTATTATTATTAGCATTAGCATTTATATAGTGCCAGCAATGTACCTGGTGCTTTACAAAAAACAAGATAGACATGGTCCCTGCCCGAGAGCTTAGGGGAGACAGGGAAGGGGGAACAGAGGGAGAGACAAGGGATGCGACATTCATGAGGATGCGAGAACTCAGGTACACGTTCTTGGCTTGGTTACAGTACATTGGGAGTTTACAGATAACAGGTGGGGGATAATCCTGGGTGGGGATGATTAACAGGCATTAGGAAGGGTGGAGCGGAAGAGGTGGGTTTTGAGGAGGAACTTGAAGGTGTGGAGGGTGGGGGCAAGGTGGACCAGGGCAGGAAGGCAGTTCCAGGCGTGTGGGGCAGCAAGGGAGAAGGGACGAAGGTGGTTGGGGGAGTAGGGGAGGTGTGGGAGGGTGAGGGGAGGGAGGGGATAGAAAAGGAGCGGAGTGTTCAAACGGGTTCGGAGGGAGATCTGGGCAGAGAGGTAGAGGGGAGCGAGACTGTGAAGGGCTTTGTAGGTGAAGACGAGGAGCTTGTGCAGAATACGCTCAGGAAGGGGGAGCCAGTGGAGAGATGAGAGGAGAGGCTTCACATGGTCAAAGCGACGGGCTAGGTGGATGATCCTGGCAGCAGAGTTTTGAACAGAGATGAGGGAAGAAAGGCGAGAGCGGGGAAGGCCAGCTAGGAGGAGGTTACAATCGTCGAGTCGTATATGACTAGGACATGAATGAGAGTTTTGGCAGAGGAGACAGACAGAAAAGGGCGGATCTTAGCAATGTTGTGGAGGGAGAAACGGCAGGATTTGGCAACGGAGTCAATGTAGGGTTTGAAGGTGAGGTGCGACTCGAAGATGAAGCCCAAACTACGGGCTTGGAGGATAGTGAGGCGGGAGACCCTGTCAATGGCAATTGATGAAAGAGGGAGAGGAAGGATTGGGAGGGAAGATAAGGAGTTCAGTTTTCACCATCTTCAGATTGAGTTGGCATTGAGACTAGATGATATTAAGGTCCCTTCCAAGTGTATGATTCTATTACCCTTTTCAAGTGGGCCACGGTGGGTGGAGGATGGGTGTATGTCCACGGTGGGTGGGAGATGGGTGTGCGGCTGTTCCCATGGGCGCGCACACCCATCTCCACGTGCTGAGCAAGCGGCATTGGAGCCCATTGCTCCATGCATGGGTGATGGGCGGAGGTAGGTGGCGCGTGGGAGCTTGCACGCGCACACACACACCCCACCGCTAGTGCTGTTCCTACAGATTGTCCCCCCCCCGCACATCCACTGCAGGTGACGTTCGCACTGGTGCCCCCCACCACCACACACGTGTGGTGGGGGAGGGGCACCCATGTGAAAAGGACCAAAATCCAGACATCTTGGAAGGATGTGCTCTTTGTCTGGATCAGAGAGGTGTCCAGAAATAGGAAGGTCCAAAATGTAGAACATATCCAAAGTAACAAATAACCCTGAAATGGGAGACTACTGTATTTATACTGACATAAAACTAATATTAAATAAAAATTGAATTACACTAGTGGTTTTAGGGTCCCTCTAAAGCCTTTTCAGAAGAAGTACTTAACATTGTTAATTACTGGTATTATAGTAGCTGCAAGGAGCTTCAGCTGAGATCAGTAAGTACAGAAGCACATAGTAAGGCCACAGTCCCTACCCCCAAAACCTAACCGTCTAAATAAACACAGCAGACAAATGGTGGGAGAGGAAGCACAGGCACATAGAAGTGACTTACCCATGATCACATAGCAGGTGAGCAAGTAGAACTAGGAACATAATACAGGTCTGCTGAATGCGAGTCCAGTGCCCTTACTATCATACCATGCCGCCTTTCCATTTGTTCTAGCAGTTGGTATAGTTTGAGTAGCCCTTACTCAAAAACCCTAATTTTAATCTCAGCAGACATTACTTCTCCTTCATCTACCAGAAGCCTGTGTCTTCAGTTCAAAACCAAGTTTTAAAGTCTTCAGTGCTCTTTTGAAACCTCACTTCTAACTTCTTTTGGGATAAGATATTTCTCTAGAGAGGATGCAAGTCTACACCTTCTGGTACAGAGCTATGTTTGAAGAGGTCTCTGAGCTGGCAGTATTTACAGGCTAAGGATTCTACAGGATCCTAAGCCCTATGGGTGTTTTTACACTTGTAAAATGAGTTGGGAATTAAACATTACATAGCTAAAATATGTAGTCATTTAAAAAATTACACTTGCAACAGGATTCATAACACACACTTAATACAATTCATGACTTCTCATAAATAACTTCATAATGCTTTTAAATTTAAAGTGTCTGGTAAACTAACAAGTCGCTAGCTAGGCACTAATAAAATTGTGCACATACACCTCCCAGATGCTTACGACCTGACAATCCTACCACCCAAGATGTGCACGTAGACTTATCCAGATAAATATAACCAGCGTGATTTTTTTAAAAACATCTATTACCCACAGTGCCAAACTTTGAATTAAAAAGAAGGGCAAGAAACCATCATGTATGGAACCTAATTATTTATTATTTATAAAAGAAGATAAAGTCATTATTCTTATTTTTTTGTAAAGATTCCCTTTCTAGTTCTGAGGCAGTTCCCCAGTTCTCCTGGATTTTCCTGGAAAACAGAATTTCTGCTCAGTGCTGGCAAAAGGGTTTTTCATGCCTCCTTACTCTCTTCCAAAAGAAAATATAGCCACATCCTGTCCATGGCATCTGCATTAGTTAAGAGGTCTGACCCATGGTCAATTCCAAGTTACGTAAGATGTCAGAGAGAGAGCAAAACGACTCTTTGGAGCAACCCTAAAATTATTTGACTTATTTTTAGACTTGCTAAAAAAAACAGTCTGAAAGGGTTGGGATCCGATAGCACCAGTTTTCTGCAGAAGTGGAGCTCAGCTGAGCATAAAAGCTATTGCTTGGATAAGTTTTGCAAAGAATAATTGTCTAAATTATCCAAGGTTAGCAGGCCACTGTACCCAGCCACTGAATTGTAGCATTTATATAACACCTTGTAAGCATTAGCTAATCGCTTAAAAAGAACCACCACTTTATTGGTAAGGAAACAAAGGAACAAAGATTAGGACTATAATGTTGAAGAGTACTAACTTTCATTGCTACAGTTTTACAGTCATCTTACTTGAGACTCTTTAACACCTCATGGTAAAACACAAAGGAATGTTGAAACTTACCAAACACTTCCGGATCTTTGGACCTAAAGGTAGGATTTTCAAAAGCTGACTGAGGTCTTACTCTATCCCCACTGAAGTCCTATTAACTTTGGTGAGAATAGAATTCATCTGCAGCTGAGGGCTTTTGAGGGTTCTATCCAAATCACTTGAATAAGACAACAGATGTGAGTCATATGAGAGCTGGGATTGAAATATAGGATTCCATCCTTCTCAGCCTAGTGCTTGGTTACCTTGGACAGCACTTATGACTTAGGCTCCTTGTAGCCAGAGGTCACATTTGTGTTTTCAGAGTTGCAAGCAACCAGCTGAGAAAGAAGTTACGGTGGACATAGCACCATCAATAGCAGCCTGGACTGTGCCGCTACTGTGTGCTTCCCAAGATGGAGTCTGAAGTCTTGGATCTGAAGAGTGATCCATGTGTAACAACAAGAAAGACCATAAATAACTTATGATTCTTAGCGCAAACAAAAGTGCAAACTTTCAACCCTAGTTGAATTTTCAAGGATGTCTTCACAGAGAGAGGGGCCTAAGAACATGAAATCAGAGATTAGCTGTGACATTTCTAGGTCCCTAGAATCATGGTGCAGAAGAGGCACAGTCACTGGCTTTGCAGACCCTTAAGGCCAGCTTCTGATTATGCATCCAGCAGAGAATACTTTAGCAGTTCTTCTCTAAAAGGAAATCTACCTGAAATCCAATTAACATTAATAAGCTCTAGGCCAAAATTTTCAAACGCTAATGGCCTGGTTTTCAGAGGTCCTGAGCACCAGCAACTGACACTAAACTCTGTGAGAGATGCAATTCTTAGCAATTCTAAAAATCAAGCCGGCAGTAGCTAAAGTGAGGAAACAATGTAAAACCTAGGAACTTGCATAAAAATGCCCTGGTTTTTACAGGTATAGAACCTTCCATTGATGTTTTAACTAGGTGTTTTAAATATGGGCACAAATGCCTATGTTTAGACACCAAATGTGAATATTTTGGCTCACTCTTGTGTAGGCAAGCAAAGTTGAGTTTTCATTCAAAGCAGATATTTGGGAGTCAGGAGTTCACATTTCTGTTCCTGGGTTTGCTGTCGACTATGTATAACCCTTGAATAGCCCATATGCTTGCTTTGTTCTAGTGGTTCCATTTCTATAGGAAGGTTATCATAATATTGATAAAGGGTGGATTTGTGGAACTGCACAGTAAGTCATTTGCAGTGCACAGCAACCATAATGCTGTTCATTGGTCCTTCAGAACACACTAACAACGTTGCATACTCTTGAGCACTGTGTGCTGTCATGTTTTCTGTTAACTGCTTAGATATGTAGAGACTTCTCCTTCATACTTCATTCCTAGAACACCTATAGCACAGAGGTGTTGTTGAGTTGATTTTGCCTTTGGTGATCTTCTAATGGAAAGTGTTATAGTAATGTGAAGAATCATTATTGTTTATGTGTCTTATTCCTTTTCGATAGCATTCAAAGTAAAAACACAATCGCAGCTGCTCTTAACAAGGTTTGGTATCTGGACTTGTCTTTTGAAGACCCTATTTGCAAGGGTCACAGATTACACATGAGTGCCCATAAAGTGTGAAAGGATGTGCTATATCTCAGGTGCTTAGTCTCGTCTGACTCTACAAACATGTGTTCTGCCTGTGGAAGATGGAGATGACTTCACATTTTCTTTGCAAACTTCTCTCCAAAGAGTCAAATGAGCTTGTACTTAGGAACCAAAAAAAGCAGGATGGAATCTTTGTTAGAACTTGCATTTCATCTGTTTAAGGAATTGTCCACTAAATATTTCTCCTCCAAGTCTTTCCTTTTAATATCAAAGAAAGTTTAAATACCTAACAAATACTTTGAATTCCCTTCCACTGCCCCTTTGAACCCTAGAGATTAAGGGACTTTACAGCCATATTAGTCTTTCATGGGGTAATGCTTTCCCAAATAAGAAATTTCCAAGTTTGGAGCGTTTGAGCCCAGCCTTCTTTGATTGGCCTATTCAAATGTAATCACCTCTGTGGATGGATGGTTCATTTGTCCATGAATATTTATAGTATGTTGTAAAATTCACCAGGCTGATGTGCCACAGTTGCACAGTGACCATTCTGATTTCACTGACAAATGATTAAGAAATATTAAATCACCTGGCTGCTTCTTATCCATTTCCACATATTATATATGTGCTTGTGCCCTGGCATACAGTGGTCACTTTTTAAAAAAACTTTTTAGTTTTAATTTCCACAACAAGATGAAGTTAGATCAGCATTTACAATATTTCCTGCAGATTCCAGTAGGGAATATTAAAAACACCAAGATAACATTGCTTAGCTATTTAAAGCTATTGAAAACTGTCTATGGAGAACAATTTGGTGCATACAGACAAATATAATTTAGTAAAATTTCAAAATAAGTGGAGAAAGTGAACATAAGAGATGAGACTTACATGGATTTTGGTTAAGTATTTCATGCTGGGTTATAGAATTTTGTAATTGAAATTTAATTCAAATTAGGTATGATAGGGAACTTTCAAATGGACTGCAAACAAGCTACAATCTGGAAAGAGGTGCTTAACTGAACCAATGAAAATATGTGTTAATACAGGCAGAAAATATGTATTTCCTTTTTCGAAGTGGATAAAAAGAGGCACAGTGTGTGTGCATAGACCTGTTTGCATGTCCAAATGCATACAATATGTTATGCACCCTGTTAGTGTCTATTGTGTGTCCGTTTTGCTTTTCAAAACCATAGGCATCTTTTTTGGAAAGCATGACACTACACTAATGGTGTCAAACAAGCAGCCCACTGGATATGTTCTGGTTGATAAGTTACCCATATTACATGGCCTATGTTATGCAGGTATTCCATCCACATAATTATAATGGTTCCTTCTGTTTTTGAAATGTATTAACTTAGGGGGGAAATCTTATCTATATAGTCAGAACACATGCATCTAAGAAGGAGTGATGTATAAACCAATGCAGCACCATCATCTTCAGTTTGTAAATGAAGCCTGAAGCAACAGTTTAGAGGTGTAAGCTCCTGCTTTCCCTATTTCTCTCATTGGGTCAACGCTGAAGCCTAATGCTGGCCTTACATACCAGTGTTAATGTCTTCATTGCTGATTGTGTAAGCAGAGGACAGGAAAGGGGCTGAGGCTGAAGCCTCTTGGGACAAATTAGATGTTGTTGTGTGACAATACTTCCCAAACATCTTGCTTCTCGTACCCCAGTTTATTTATTTATTTATTTTCCAATTTAATACCCCGCCCCTCCTGCCATCAGGCAGCCCTGTTTGAGTCTTGATGTGACACCCCCACACCCCACCACTTCCCCAGGGTTTGGGAGCCTCTACTGTAGGAAGAAAAATGCAGGGAGACAAAAAGGTAGAAGCGAAGGGTAAGAAAGGAGGATGGAGAAGGGAGAGGGAGCAGAAACAGTGATGTCAGAAAAACTGACATATTTCATTGGTAACTGCTTACAGCGTGAGGCTCCTATTCCACCCTTGATCTTTGTGCAAATCGTCCACTGATATTAGCAGGAGATCTGGTCTGGATTGAGTGTAGGAAGTAGTAAATTAATATCCAAACCCAGAGACAATAGCTAAAAAAAGAATTCAGCCCACTCTACAGCAGCAGTGTGAAACCTATACCCTAAGCTCTTTTGTGTACTCCCATTAGTCAGGTCAGTAGGCTAATACACAGGAACAACGTGATAGAAGTTGGTTCCCTATTTGAATTGTTTCCTTTGTACCTCAGTTCAGTTCTCTTAATTGTATATCCATTAATTTCTTGCTAATGTAGCTGATACCGATGACTGATTTTCTGTGCTAAACAGGAAGCACCAGTTCTTCAATTTAGCACTCATTCCTTCCTACAACTGCTTTGCAGTTAGTTACCAGTAGTTGCCATTATATTATCATTCATCTGGTCCAGGGCTGACAACAGATGGCCATCTACAGGCCTGTCATCAGTGTGACTTTATGAAGCATCCAGCTATGGTGCAATGAAAAGCTTCATGACCAGTCTGTAACACCCATTTGCTCACCTTCCTTCCCACTACTCCTTGAATAAGCTCATCATACTTGGCTCCATTTTTCACTGGCCCTGTCATTTTCCACGTAGTGAAGACAAAGGCCCTTTTTAGAATGGACACACCCACTCATGCCCATTCAGGTCTACCGCGTGGGCATAACTGGGTGCTGCGTGTATGACTGCAGCAGTGGGCAGGCAGACGAGCATGCATGCGTGCCTCCGTGAAACACTCATGCCCACCCATCACCCACACATGGAGAAATTGACCAAAACGGTAGTTGCTCCGTGCAGGGAGGATCGGTGTGCACCCGTATGCACCGCCCCCTACACTGCCGTGCACACACCCATTCTCCACCCGCATTGTACTGCCATTGAGACATAGGAATTCAGGAGCTGCACCCTGAATCCAGGCTTCCCATATAGCACAAGCTGAGTTTGGCTACCATCCCAGAGGACACATACAGTACTACATGGTTGCTGGTAGTACATTGCACCTGGAAAGTGCATCTTGAGCCCTGGTTTCCGACAGCAAGGGCAGAGTCCATCTGCTGCAGGTTTCTGCATCCCAGTTTTTTTCTCGTGCTCCAGAAGCAATATGGTTAAATGTGCTGAGACTGAACTAATCATTCTTCTATCATGTAGAATCAATAGCCTGCACCCTGCTCTCTCACACAGCAGAAGTAGTGATGTAAGGGTGCAGATAGAGCCCTGGAATAGAATTCTTGAAAACCTGGATTCTAATTTTAGTGCTGCTACTACCCCATGTGACTTTTGGCTGCTCTGTGCCTCAGTTTTCCCATCTGTAAAATGAATATAATGAACTTGAACTTTTTGATAAATCTCTTTGTGATTGGTAGATGAAATGAGTTACATACCACTGATTCTCTGCAAGACATCACTCTTATTTTAAATGTTCTATTAGTATCAATGACAAACCAAAGTTAAGCAAGAAAACACAAGAATAAACTACACAAGAAATCCTAAACATGAATTTTGATCATAGACACGTAGAAAAAGATTAATTTTGTGGATGTCCTAATGCATTGACACCTACGATCATTTAAGCAGCAGATACTGATAGTTGGCTATTGTGCATTTGGAGGGAAGGTATATTGTATGTTCTTGACAGAGTTTGCAAAAACAAGGTACTTCTAGAGCTGAATTTGTATCTTAAAAGAAATTCACATTTGTATCCTTTATTGTGATATTTGCAGCAAGTCTACTGCTAGTAACAGTCTCTGCCCTGAAGCTATGAAGGGGTAAGGCTCCATTGTTGGAGAGAGAGCAGCGTTCTCTGTAAAATCCTGAAATGTGGTAGACAACATGAATAGCGCTTAAAAGCAGTGCTTGCAGTGCTGTCATTTAGAACAGGAATGTTGAGGCTTTAAACGAAAGTGAAAGGTACAGTAAACGAATCTTTTATAAGTGGTAAAATTTTAAACTGCTGAAAAATAACAAATTGATAAATAGGTGGGAGGTGAGTTGGGAGGGGCAATTTCCCCATGGGAGGAGGCACACATAGTTGGTTAAAAAAATTATATATATATATATATATATATATATATATATATTTAAATGGTGGCATTAGACAGAGACATCTCCAGGAAACTCTAGGCAACAGCAACTTGCTTAAACCTATTTTCTCTTTTACAAGCGTTAGCCTTTTTTAGACTGCTTCATTCCAAGCATTAGTCAAGAGGACTCAGTGGAGGATGGCAATGCAACTGGAGCAGTTCAAATCATTAACAACAATGGCCAAACATGGGAAGAATGGGCTTCAGGTTTATTTATTTAAATTATACCCCGCCCCTCCTGCCATGCAACCCGGGGTTGCTAACAAATCAATCAATAAAAAATACAATAAAATATATACAAGCATTAAATAACCATATACAACAATAACATGGGGAGAACAAAACCCAAAATACCACACACACACACCCTTACCCTTCTCCCTTGCCAAACGCCTGACAGAACAGCCAGGTCTTACAATTCCTACGGAAACCTGGGAGGTCCGGGGCCAGACGGGCCCCTACCAGGAGGGAGTTCCACAGGCGCGGTGCAGCCACCGAGAATGCCCTGTCCTGTGTGGCCCCCCAGGAAACCCGGGGGACCTCCAACAGGGCACCCCCAGATGACCGCAGGGGCTGGTCCAGAACCTGGGGAGTGAGGTGATCTCGCAAATAGGCAGGGTCCAGACCGTGTAAGGCTTTATAGGTCAAAACCAACACTTTGAATCGGGCCCGGAAGACTATTGGCAGCCAGTGCAGAGATCAGAGCACTGGTGTAATGTGCTCTCGGCGGCCCAGCCCCACCAGGAGCCGGGCTGCTGCATTCTGCACCAGCTGCAGCTTCCAAGCCGTCACCATAGGTAGTCCCACGTAGAGCACATTACAGTAGTCTAGCCGAGAGGTGATAAAAGCATGGATGATCATGGCCAGATCCGGCCCGAAACCAGCAGCCGAAGCCGCTGCACCAGATGTAACTGGTGGAAGGCACTCCTCACCACAGTCTCCACCTGGAGATCCAGGTGGAACTGCGCATCAAGGAGAACCCCCAGGTTCCGCACCTGGGAAGTCAGTGGAGGGCACACCCCTTCAACCGAGGGGGTCGCCATCTCCATCGACTTACCCACTAACATCACCTCCACCTTGTCAGGATTCAGTCACAGTTGATTAGCCCTCATCCAGTCCCCAGCAGCTGCCAGACACCAAGTAAGCACTGAAACAGCCGGACCTGGGTCGGTTGAAAATGAGAGGTACAGTTGGGTGTCATCCGCATACTGATGACACCTCACCCCACCTCCTGATCACCTCGCTGAGCGGCTGCATATACACGTTGAACAGGAGAGGGGACAAGACAGAACCCTGCGGGACCCCACACAAGAGGTCTCGGTGAGATGAAAAATGATCACCGAGCACCACCTGCTGAGTTGTCCCGGTCAGGAATGAGCAGAACCATTTGAGAACGATCCCACCCACCCCCGTACCATGGTCAACAGTATCAAATGCAGCTGACAGATCTAATAGGACCAAAAGGGTCGACCGACCCTTATCCTTTTCACAGCGCAGATCATTGACCAAAGCCACCAATGCTATCTTAGTGCCATGCCCCAGACGAAAGCCAGACTGCAAGGGATCCAGATAACCAGTGTGGTCGAGATGCCCTTGGAGCTACTGAGCCACTACCCGTTCAATAACCTTCCCTAAAAAGGGAAGGTTAGAGACAGAAGGATAGCTGGCAGGGGAGTCAGCTTCAGGCGATAGGTTCTTGAACAGAGGCCGTACCACCGCCTCCTTAAGGCAAGCCGGCACTCTGCCTTCCTGCAGGGAGGCGTTGACCACCCCAGCCAGCAACAGCCCCATTGTCTCCCGGCAGGTCTTAATCAGCCAGGACAGGCACAGATCTAGTTCACAAGAAGTGGCTCGAACAGCGCCAAGCACCCCCACCACATCAGCGGGTGTCACCGACTGAAACTGATCCCACAAAATCGGACAAGGCGGGGCTTCTGCCGCCTCTACCTCCTCCACTGTATTAAGTGCGGCATTGAGATCTTGGTGAATACGAGCAATTTTCTCCACAAAATAATCTTTAAAAAGGTCACAGCGGGCAGTTGACGACTCAACTTCAGGGTTGAGGGAGGCCGGTCTGACCAACCCCCGCACAGCCTGGAACAACTCCGCCGGACAGGATTTAGCGAATGCTATGAGGGTAGCAAAGAATTCCCTCTTTGCTGCCCGCATAGCCACGACATAGGCTCGTAAACTAGCTCTATGCCGCAATCTGTCGACTTCAGCTCGAGAACGATGCCACCGTCGCTCCAACCATTGCCCTACCTGCTTCAGCATCCGCAGGTCCTTGGAGAACCAAGGAAGTCTGCAGAGCCTCCGCCTGGGCAACGGACGCCTGGGAGCCGTTTGATCGATGGTCTCCATCAGCAAAATGTCCCACAGCTTGACAAGGTCATCAATGTGATGGTCATCTAGGTCAGAGAGTAACTCCCCCAGAGCACCTAGGAACTGCACTGGGTCCAACAGCCTCTGGGGGCAGACCATTCTAACAGGTTCCGCACCCTTCTGGGGGCAGACATGTGCTAGAAGGGAGGTCTGCAGGAGGTAATGGTCCGTCCATGACAAGGGCACAGCTGATATCTCCCCCATTAACGGACCACCCGCCTCAAGGCTAGTGCAAAACATGAGGTCTAAGGTATGTCCTCCAAGATGAGTTCAGCCGTTGACTCTCTGGGACAGGCCCATGGTTGCCATGGCGGCCATGAACTCAAGCTTGGCTCCACCGAGGACTGCGTCAGCGTGAATGTTGAGATCCCCAAGGACGAAAGTCCTTGGGGACTGCAACACCACCTCCGGCACAGCCTCCGACACAGCCTGCAGGGAGGCTACTGGACTGGTAGGTGCACGGTATACCAGTAGCACACCCAAACTGTCCCCTGCCAAATCAAACACAAGATGAAGACCCTCAATACCTACCATGAGTTGCACTGGATACCTCCTCGCAGACCATCCCTCTTTAAAAACCATAGCTACACACACACACACACACACCGTCCCTCCAGCCATGGCTGGCGTTGCACGGAATACCCAACTGGAACAAATCAGCCAGAATTGGCCCCGATTCATTGTCCAGCCAGGTCTCCGTGATACACACGAGATCGGCGGCATGGTCCAGGATTACCACCTGGACCGTTGTTTCCTTATTTCCCACCGATCTCGCGTTTAACAGCACCAAAACCGGACCGAGGGCCCCCTGACCAAGTTCCACCTGCTCATCTGCTGGGGGAGAGGAAAGCGGGACGTGCACTAAGCACCTATCCTGCCTCACCACTCTCCCACCCCTCCCTCTGAGACCATACCTCCCCCGGCCCATCATGACCCCAATAGCCGTGCCCACCACCACCCTCGGCTGCCCCTCCCACCCAGGGTGCGAGGGAGAACCCTCCCTTCCCCCCTCTCCACCCCCAACATATCCCTCCCTTCACCCCCCCCATCCCCTAGGGCTCCCCCTCTCACAGGGAATCCATAATATTGCAGCCCCTCCCACCTCCCCATCTCACCAGGACGCATAGCCCGCCCCCCCCAAACAATCCCCCACCTCCCCACCCCCTGACCCTCCTCTGCCACCGGAGAGATATGTTACCAGGGTTCCGTTTTTGAGCAAAGCGGGGCTCTCATACATCTGGAAGTATTTCAGATTATTTTTTTTCTTTAAGCCCCAGCTCCTGGAGCCCTGACTCTCAGCTATTGCTTTTTAAAAAAAAAAAAAAAAAATTGGTCACAGGGGAAATCTTGAAAACATGACCTTAAAAAAAAAAAAGATAATGTTTTTGAAGGTTTAATTATATTTATCATTTATATAGCACTTTCAGAATTCAAAGTGCTTTACAAGCCTTATCTAATTCATGCTCACAACAATCCTATGAGGTAGGTCATTCTTATTCCTATTTTACTGAGGCTGAGAGATAATAACTTGCCCAAGGCTACCTAATTAAGTTAATGGTGTTTTTATATGAGCAGGGCAATGGGGGTGGGGGCGCATGGCTACTGAGTGGTACAGCTGCGGAGCAGCCACTCAGATGGAGTGAGTGGGGAGGAATTCTAACAGGTGGCTCCTAGCGTGCTACCATAGCAGCCGCCTTACACTCCCCCTGCCATAGACCATGGGGGAGGGGGACGCACACAGGACTGGCCTTTGAAATGACAAGTCCCGGCCATGAGTACTGGGGAACTGAGCTCCCCAGCACTAATGGCCAGTTTCTGCGACTTGCAAAGGCCATGTTCCCCGCCCACAGTGCCTATGATCAGGGAACCAGTCTGCTGGCATGGGTGGCCGCCCCAGTTCATGTATGTCAAGGGTGCACGGGGACCCATTATGTCACATTTTGTTTCTTGCCCCACATGGGGTACTTCAGGTTTTTCAGCAGTGCCCCATGCATGACCATGAGTGGGTGCTGCATGGCTCATGGGAGCATGCATGCCCCCGCTCCACCTTCAGATGGGTGGTCCAATGAGTGGTTACTGGGCAGCCATGTGTGGTAGCATCTTGTTTAAAAACATCCTAAAACAGTATTGGAACCCTATTTCCCCAGGTCTGAGTCCAACAGTTTAGCTACTAAATTACTGCCCATACGAATTTTAAGGGTTCATGATTCTGAATCTCTGAGGATTGCAAGTGTGGCCCAATTGCAACAGTGTGGCCCAATGGGTGAAAACCATTTGAAACATGGCAAAGCTTTGTGATTTTTGCTAGAGAGTGCTTTGTACTTGTAGTTCTGGCTGAGAACTGCCCGCATTTGCCATATATTGAAAACGGAAGAGAAGACTGTTGGAAGTTCTGCTCATCTCTCTGTACAGCTTTGTAACCAGTTAGGTGTTTTATCTGCATTGCTAGCGTCTAGTTATGCAGCAAAAGTACCTCAGCAGACACTTCTACTAAACATGTGTGGTGTGTATATCTGTCTAGATTGATAGAGTCTCTCTCTCAGTAGGTGTAGATATATACCATACAATATAAAGAAACTATGATATCATTAAATACTAGCAGTGCATTTTGCTTTGCTTTGAGTTTGTAAAGGTGAAAGGTGATTGTGCAAGAAAATGGAGCAGTATATTTGCTGTGAGACAGGCACTAAGAACTCACTCCCATGCTCAGTTATAATTCATGACTGTACTGGTGGGAAGCCCTTATCCCTCTGTGGAGTTAATGCATCTCTACTGTAGCCTGCTGAGAGCACCCTGCGTCCCCTCCCACCATCTGTGCATTCAGTTGCGTGCTTTCTCTCTCTCTTTCTGTCTCTCTTTACTGTGAGATCTCTTGGTGTTAAAACTGTCAGACTACTACTGCCTAGTAATGTTGAATTGACATTTAAATGGGAAAGAGCTGGAAGGGGGATATATTACAGGTTCATTTAAGGTGTAATTTAGAAAATTCTGATTAGTAATGGACGCAGGATGTATCTGTTGCTTTAAACCGATTCCTGACTCAGAGTCTAAAATCTGTTTCCTGATACCTGATGGACTCGCTGGCTGAATGGGGTGGAGAATTTCCTGGCAAAGTTATCTTTGTTCTCAGCCTCTGCATATTCTGCTAGTATAGTGAGGGACTCTCTTTTCGGTGTTGTGATTTAAACATCTGTAGATGAGAGCCGGCAGCGCTGTAAACTGAACAGAATTTTCCCACCCATCACCTGATTTGTGCAGGCAACTATTTTATTTTCTGCATGTTGACCTCATCTCTGAACTGAAGCAGCCTACTCGGAGGTTGAAAGTTAATTGCTTCCCTGCTACCTGAGACTTGGGATTCACATGACTGGAGACCATAAGCTAACACAATCTTATCTAAATAGATACTGTATGAAGATTTTTATGGTGTGTGACACTGTCTAAAGAGAACTGAGCTGAGACTACTATCCTCGCTATAGCTCAGGAAGACCTGAATTGGGCCACAGAGGTTCGAGATGACACACTATTAACCTGGCCCCTTGCTGCTAAGCTGGTTCTGTGCCTACGAATAAGGACGAAATACATGTAGTTGATTGCTGCAGCAAGATTAATTTGGGGTTTTCACAATATGTGCTCTTACGGAGTCTGTTGTTTGTACTTTTTAAAAACATATAAATCAAACCCAGACCTGAAATACCAGCATATGAATTTAACAGATGTGATGTCATAAGGGACCCACTGTGTTATAAACTGCAGAAATAGCCTTTTTTATATATCAGACTCTTAGCTTATTCCAAGGAGACTTTGAAACCACAAAAGTAGGGTGAAAGGTTGTGCATGAAGACAGTAGCACCCACCCACCACTTGACATCTTGTGTAATTGTCAGGAAATCCACCTCTGACGATTTTGTTATGCAGTCATAGCATTCTGCTAAAGTTTCCAAGTAAAAGTAGGGCAAGAATGACTTCAGTAGCACAGTGTCCAGGTTTTCTTAGGTGAAAGATCACTTTGAGATGACACAGCTGAGTAGTCAGGCTGAAATCCTAGTTGGTATTTTATTAATTTTGCACCAAGATAAATCCTGAAATTCTGACAAACTCCATGACAGGTGAAATTCCTTCTTGCAGAATCTGCTCAGCAAGAGGCTGCTCATTTCGTTCTGTTCCGAGGCAGGCAACAGGAGGGCAGCTTTATAATCAGCCCTCAAAGGACCCCCAGCTGCCCCAGAGTCTTGGGCTGATTGAATAACTCCTGGGCCTCTTCCCCTAGGCCTCCATCAGCAGGGGTCCTGTGGAAAGCAATCTCCCGCAGACTGGCACTGAAGTGAGCTTTAAACTACTATTTTCTGCTCTCCAGAGGAGCCTGGAGTACTAAAAGATAGATGGACTGCAGATATTTTATGAGAAACTGTCAGAAGAAGAGCAGAGTAAATGTTTTTTCTTCCTTCGTCTTTGAGTCACACGCTACATCACTGTAGAATTTCTCCCAGAATCTTTTACATTTAAAGTAAGAAATTAATTG
Organism: Sphenodon punctatus; assembly: GCA_003113815.1. Classification (NCBI taxonomy): domain Eukaryota; kingdom Metazoa; phylum Chordata; class Lepidosauria; order Sphenodontia; family Sphenodontidae; genus Sphenodon; species Sphenodon punctatus. Next base: position 842,128 of record QEPC01007009.1, read on the forward strand.
GTTGCTAACATTATTTCTCTCTCTCTCTCTCCTTTTTCTTTTTTCTTTTTTTTTTTTATACAAAAAATTCACTCAGAGGCCCTTTGCTTAACCACAGTTGCAGAAAATCAGTACCATTTGCACTGAAATATTTATAATGACAGAATGAAAAATTGGATTCATTTTCTGGCCTGTAGCCGAACAGTCTGCAAATTTGTGCAGCGTTGTTTAGCATCTCTCATTCCCTCCTTTGATTGGGGTTGTTTTCAGACACCCACATGCACACGCTACCCATGCTTCAGAGGAATGCTTAGGAAAACACAGAGCCATTTTTAATCTCAACAATGAGAAAACAACTTGTACGTAACCTTTCAACCATTTATAGTGGAGGAGAACAGGGAGGGGGCGGGGGATGAGGAACACGTAGGATCTGTCTTATAGGAGAGATTATAAACGATGACATGCAGTAATCTGTTTTGTACAAGGAAGCAGTAGACTATTTCAGTATATTCCATGAGAGATAGTGTGCACTCAGCATCAGATTGGACGCTAGGAACTTTCTAGTAATCCCTGCTCTGTCATTAACTCCCACTGTAGCCTTGGGAAAGTCAATTGGCCTCTCTGAGGGCCAGATTTTCATAAGCTCTCTTTAAGAGCAAATACACATGGCTTGTGTGTGTTGGCACTAAGAATCGTACATATGCAAATAACACTTTTGCACATTTGACTCCACGCATAGTTCTGTAGCTATAAAATTGGGACAATTATACACATATTGTACCTCACAGAGAAGGCAATATTTATTATTATTATTATTATTATTTTACACTGGTAGTGTTTGGAAGTAATTTGAAAAGCTAAGGTCCAGATCACTGACCTCAGCATGGACTCTTTTTGTGATAAGGTGCCGCAGATCAGTTTGAGCCAAGCAGATTAGATGTCTTGGGCTGGTGCAGGAGTGAGGAACCTGCAACCCACAGAACATTCTGCCTCATAAGTACCCACTCGCTGGCCCCCAGAAGGACGCCGAGTCCCATTAACTACAGCCACCAGGCAGCCACAGAGCATGTTCAGGTTGCTAGCACTGCCCCCTATGTAGGAGGACACTCCGCCACACACACACAATGCCCGACCCTGTGGGGGCATGGATCCAACCCCCAGCAAGGTGAAGAATCCCCACTCCTAGTATACAGTTAGGGTTGTTGGTTATGTACCATCTCTATTTGTCCCCAACAAAGCTGGAGGTTCACCCAAGTTGAACATGCATGGATAGTGCTTTTTTGTGCACCATGGCTGGTGTATTTTTTTGTCTGTCTTACAAGCTAGGACAAGATAGAGCAGATTTGAAGCTGCTCTGATTTTATCAAGGACAGATCTCATTTGAGGTTTGACCATTTTGACTACAGAAGTCTAACAAAAAATCTGTCTGTAAATTACGTTAGAAAACGCTGCGGGCATAAACTTTAAATTTGTGTGTCAAACAGTGGGCACTAAAACCAACCTACTCTGATTTGGGGGCTCCGTTTTGCTCAGTCCATACAGAGCAACTCCTGGAGTTAATGAGACCCTCCAGTTCCCATTGACATCTCTGGAAGTTGTGGGTACTCAGCACATCTAAATTATCAGGCCAAATATGGATTTAAGTACCTTACACTAGAAATCTATGGGTTAAATTTTGGCTAATGAGCAGGGGCTTAGCATCCTTTCAGCAAACCCGGCATAAAGCCTGGGCCACTAGGTCCCAGGGGCCGCTGCCTGGCCCCACGGGGGTAGTCCCACACCTGAGCTGTGCTGGAGGAGGCCTGGGTGCAGGGCACCCCCACATCATGGCGGGTGGGTTTCCCCATCCCTCACCTGCCTCTACATGCTAGTAGTGCTACAGCAGCAGGATCGGACTGGGAGATAAAGCTGTTTGTAAACTACTCCTCCCCATGTGAGTGATCAGAAGGTTGTTGCTTTGTAAAGAACGTTCTTTGAGATGGGTCCTAACATTCTCACAACTGGGTTGTGCATGCTCACCATATTCAAATCATAGACCACGTGATGGTCTCGAGCTCCTCTAGTATAAAAAGCGCTCTCCCCCTCAGAATGACAGGTTCTTCCAACCCTTTCTAGGAATATAAGAAAATTCCATGTGGGGCTAGAAGGGGTGGGTGTTGTGAGAATGTTAGGAGACATCTAGAAGAACCTTGTTTACAAGACAGCAACCTTCTGTTCTTGTTTGAGTGGCTCCTCACAGACCCTTTTTACACAGTTCCACTGGGTGGGGGGTCTGTGGGCATGGTGGTGCATGGGCAGGGTGTGCACACAGCCGCACATGCATCCCCACTGACCCCCCACTCATCAACACCAATGGAGTAACCGCTGTTTTCCGCGGTTGCTCCGTGTTTGGGGATGAGTGGGGGGTTGAGTGGGGATGCGTGTTAGGCGGGCGCGCGCACCCCTACTCACCGCAGGCACCGCATTGTTCACACAGGGCTCCCCCACCCATGAACACACAGAAATCTGCGTGTTCATGGGTGGCAGAGGCCCGTGTAAAAAGGGCCACGTTCTCACAACTGTCTTACTTATACTTTCTTAGGCAGGAATTTAGGATGTAAAGCAATATCTATTCTGTCTTGGAAAATCTACAAATATGGTTCTGACATTATTATGGTTGCTGTTTCACTAACTCTTCTTAATGAAGTTATTGCTAAAGAATACTGTCTTTAAACCCCCACCCCATAACTAGTTCATTTGTGCCCCCCATATAATTAATTCATGCTGCCCCAGGGACGCAAATGAAGTGGTTATGGGTGGGGGGCAGCGTGAATTTATTATATGGGGTGGGGACGCAAATGAACTGGTTATGGGGTGGGGGCAGCATGAATTGATTATGGGGGCACAACTGAACTGGTTATATATATGTGTCTTTGCATGGCATAATGCGCTTAATAGACTGGCTGCATTTTGGGTGTCTTGTGTGTTTGATAGCAGCACCCCTAGACCCACCAGCGGGACACAAAGAGGGAGGCCCATCTAGACTTCTTGGCCAGGGGCCCATTCCACCCTAGCTTCGCCCCTGCTAATGAGGTAGTTATACCATTATGAGTGCAATCTTGATTAAACCTAGTGACGCTCAATAGTTTTATATGCTCCTAATCCCCATCCAGAACCCCCCTTTTTTTTCCCTTCAGCAAATTAAAACTTCAGGATTTTTTGTAACTTTAATTATGTTCTCTTAGGAGTATAATCCTAACAGATTTATGCAGCAATGTTGATAAAATGTAGGGTTTACTATTAGGATCAATACAAATCAATATGTAATGTACACTACACTATAATGTTTTGTGTGGCACGTACTTTTTAATAGTAAACATTTTATATAGACTTGCAAATTTGTCTTTTTATTATGTTCCCAAATGGTTTGGAAGAACACGCTGTCAGGTCAGCATGCAGTGACATATGTTTGGATACAAACTGCATTGCAACTTAGGAAGTTTCCTGAAGATGTTTTACTGTAGCATTTCTTTGTTTAGAATGTGACAAACTTTTCTCCAGTATTATGGGTATATTCAACAGGCTTTCAACTTAACATTTACTGTGGCTTTCTAGTTTCCCTTTTTCTTTGCACGTGTGGGAAGGTGTAAAAAAAATTTCAGTTGCATTTTAGCAGCTTGTGACTGATTAGAAATAATAGAAACCAGAAGGAATGTGAACTTTTATATTGAATACCATATATTGTTAAAAACTGACATTTACAGAATAGCACTCCTTGTCAATTTAATGGCACTTTCAAGGAAAACTAGTCCAGACTAAGGTTCATCTTAGCTATATTTCTATAGCTGATATAGCTAGAAAGCTATGCTGCAGTTGCTTTAAATGTTTGAAGCTGCTGAATAGAACTGCAGTGACGATAGGACTCAGTACACATTGAAGTGACAGTACAGATATTGCTGATGTTGAGGATACAGTGTAGAGATGTTATTGAACTGTAGGGACGATAAGAGTAACCCTCAAACATGTTTTATCTCATCAATGAAGATAGTAACTTCTTCTGAAAGTTCTTTTCTCCCTTAGCCCAAATCTTCCTGGTGCTTTACTTAATTTTTTTGGTGGACCAGTCAGTTTAGCAAAGTTATTAGTTTATTCATTTTGCAAAAGTAAAGTAACTGTAAGGGCTTTAAATTAGAATAAGTGCCACTTCTGTACAACAGACTCCTTTGAGGACTGATTAGAAAGCAGGCCTCCTGTTGCCTACCCCTTTATGCATGGCAGTATTGCTGTGTGTACTTGTTTATAGCTTAACTTTGAATTTGTCTAAGTATGCGCTGCAGTGTGATGAATCGCCCCTCGATAGACAAGATTCTGTCTTTATACTGGGATCAAGCTAATACTTCACTTTAAAGAGTTATTTTAATTAGGTAGTTTTATTGTAATGAATGAAAAATAACTTGGAGTAGCAAGTTGTATAGGAATGCGAGAGTTCTAGATTTGCCTCACCATAGTTACAGCACATCTTTTTGTCAAAGAATTAAAGTTCAGCCTTTCATCTGCCTTGGCACCACATATGTGTGGCCGCTGAGCATAGCTAGTGTCTACAATTATCTTTCCTCCTTAAATGTAATTCTTTTCATTTTGATCAGAGGATTGTCTTACTAAAAATAATAGGTGACAAGGAACCAGAATGGGTGCTGAAGAAGGATGGATTTGCTATGTGGGAAGTAGCAGTGGTGTAGCACCAACAGCCCAATCAAAGAGGGAAGCATTGATTGATTAATTTAATTTTTTATCCCACCCTAGTATTAGAAGGGCTTGCTGAGGGTTATGATATTTAAAGTATATTTTTAAATGCATGGATAAAAATCAATTAAAATCCCCAATCCCAAATCTTCTCAGTACCAATCCTTAGCTACCAAATGTCTGACCAAACAGGAAATTCCTACTTTGCCTCCCAAAGATGAGCAGGCTTAGGGCCTTTTCACAAGGGCGCCACCTCCTCACCACCACACACATGTGCGGTGTGTGTGGGGTGCCCATGGGAATGCCACGGGGGGGGCACCCATGGGAACACCGCGCGCAGTGGGTGGGGGGGGTGTTCACGCGTCACCCATGCACAGAGCAACAGGTTCCAATGCTGGTTGCTTGGTGCGTGGAGATGGGGGTGCACCTGTGGGAATGGATGCACACCCATCCCCCCACCCACCGTGGCCCATTTGAAAAGGACCTCAGGGTTAGACAAACCTCCAAGGAAAGGGAGTTCCATATTTGGGGGGCTGTCACTGAAAATGCCTCAATGTGTGCCTTTGCTGTACAAACTTGACAGACAGATGGTACATTCAAGAGAATGCCCTGACTGGCCTCAGAAGCTGCAATAGAAAATAAGGAAGGAGGTGGCCTTTCAGATATACAGGATCTAGGCTATTCAGGGCTTTATAGGTAGGAACCAGCACCTTGAATTGTGCCTTGTGGCTAGTATAATTCAAGCCATAGCACTGAACCCCTAGCACCACTTCCCACCTAGCAAATTCATCCTTCTTCAACTACCAGTCTTGTTCCTTGTCACCGATTATTTTTAGTAAGGCAATCCTCCGGTCAAAGTGAAAATAATTGGGTTTTTATGTACTGGTAGCCAGTGCAGACTCTGGAGAACCAGAGGTTCCCAAACTATGGTTTGGGATGTGACCCCAAATGATCTATGATATGTGTTGTATGTCTTTGTTGTTGTGTGAAGGATTATATTTACGTCTTTGAATGGGGTTATATTGGCAAAAATCTTGGTAACCACTAGGGACAGACTTTCAGATTAAATTACAGATTCAGATCCATTACAGATTCGGATCTGTAATTTATTTTATTTAAATTTATTTAAAACATTTATACCCCACCCCTCCTGTAAACAGCTCGGGGCGGCTTCCAACAATAATAAAACAATATAAAACAAAACAGTTTAAAACAATCAACAAATTAAATACTTTTAAAACAGGGCCCTGGGAAACAATTTCAACATTAAAACAATAAAACAGGGTAGGGGAGAAAAGCACAACCCTAACCCACCCTCCACCCCCTCCCCAAAGGCCTGGGCGAACAGCCAGGTTTTGCAACACCGCCGGAATGACAACAGGCTTGGGGCCAGGCGGGCTTCCTCCGGAAGGGAGTTCCAAAGGCGCGGCCACCGAGAATGCCCTCTCCATTGTGGCCCCCCGCTTTACGTGGGGGACCTCCAAGAAGGCACCCCCGGCCGACCGCAGGAGCCGCTCTGGGGCGCGGAGGGCGAGGCGATCCCTGAGGTACGAGGGGCCCAGACCGTGAAGGGCCTTATGGACCAACACTAAAACCTTGAACCTAGCTCTGCACGCTATCGGCAGCCAGTGCAGAGTCCTGAGCACAGGTGTAATATGCTCCCGACGACCCGTTCTCGTAAGGAGACGAGCTGCCGCATTCTGCACTAGCTGCAGCCTCCGGACCAGGCACAAGGGAAGCCCCACGTAGAGCGCGTTGCAGTACTCCAGCCTCGAGGTGATGAAGGCATGGATGAGGGAGGCCAGGTCCGGGCCGGAGACGAACGGACGCAGCCCACACACCAGATACAACTGGCGGAAGGCAGCCTTAG
>QEPC01007009.1:861890-873689 GCA_003113815.1 Sphenodon punctatus
CCCCCCCGCCCCCCGGGCCATCCTGCTCCCACCAGGGGCTGGGGCAGGCCATAACCTCCCCACACCCCTCGGTATCCCCCTCTCACTGGGAGACCGAGCCACCCCCTTCACACCAAAACCTCCCAGTACTCCCCCCGCTCTCACCAGGGGGAGTCCCTGGCTCCACCCCCCTTTTAGGAGAGACAGTGGCATGCTTGAAGGTGGAGGGGAAGGATCCAGTAGACGGAGAGGTTGATGATGTGCAGGAGGGAAGGGGCAACAGTGGAAGCAATGGAGGTCAGGAGGGGATGGGGTTAAGGGGGCAAGTGGGAGGGTTGGAGGAGGAGGAGAGCAGGGAGGAGATTTCCTCACGGGAGGGAAGGAGGACATGCAAGAAGGAGGGGGAGGACAGAGAGGGGAGGGAGTAGGAAGAGGAGAGGAACGGGAAGCGATGTTGAGGCTGATCTTGTCTATCTTGGAGGTGAAGAAGGAAGTGAGATCCTGAGCAGAAAGTGAAGAGGGAGGAGGAGGACAGGGGGGCTTGAGGAGGGAGTCAAAGGTGGAGAACATGCGGCGAGGGTCCCGAGAACAGTGCGGGAGACGTAGTAATGCTGTCTAGCGAGGGAGATAGCAGAAGTAAGGGAGGAGAGAGAATTTGAAGTGAAGGAAGTCAGCATTAGTCATGACAAACAATGTTACCCATCTCTTTTTACTTCAGAGTAAAACCTTTGCCAGATACCAGGGAGCTAGAGCACAGACCGCTGATGAGACTGAGCCAGCACCTTACTGCTTGCCACCACAACCTGAGGCCAGACCAGGGAATGACATCCCATGGGATGCAATCCATCCTGAACCTGCTGCAGCCTGAGGGGGTCAGGTGAGCAGGAGGCTCGGAGTACTGGTCATTGGCCCTGTTCCTGCCACTTCTCCTTTGTCTGTCTGAGAAATTCATTGAGAGGGCTTTGCTTCAGCAAACCTCCAGCCCAGCCTGCTTGCCAATTTCTGCCTGTTTTCTGTTCGAGGCCGTGACCCCCACCAACTTAGCCTGCTCTTACCTGCCAGCCCACATGTTCACCTGGAACTTGCCCTGAACTCCCATAGATTGACTCCTTGGTTTTGATCCATTGGCCTGAACATAGACCCTCAAGCCTCTGTTACCCCCTCAGATTTGTGGTCTGGCTGGCCCCAATTCTGCAAGTACTCCAGTTCAATTCTTCAACAACCTTGATCCTGCAAATGTGACATCACTACAGTTAATTTGATGGTAAAACTGAAGGGAATTAGGTACCCTTCATTTTTCAGAAGCGCATACTTCTTTTCCTACTCTCGAATAACTTTGGAGTAGAGCTCTCAATGTGTGAACAATTCAGGATTAAAGTGATTTAAGGTTTAACAACTTTGAAAGTAGCAGTTTGTCAGGTCTTTCCCCCAGTCAACAGCAATGTTAGCATAGGTGGAGGCCTACATAAGCCCCTTTACATAAACAGGGTGAAATGTATAGGGCAGTGGTTCCCAAAACCTTGCCTCTATGATCCCATTTTGGGGGTCAGATGTAATTCTGTGACCCCAGAATGCAACAGACATCAAAAATATACCAAATATTAGTTGGGATTGCAAACCTATTTTCAGATGGCATGACTCCAGAAGAGGTTATAACCCACCGTTTGGCACAGAGTAAACTAGCTGGTTGAACATAGGCCTTTGTTCTGGTTCTGGTTATGGAAAGACAGTTATGTCCCATCTGCACTACACTGTTGAACTGTATTGTAATGAGTAAGAGGCAAACACATTCTTATTGAGTCCCCTGGTTTGGTGATAGTGATAGAGCATACACAGTCTCCTGGATTGATTGTGAAAGAGCTCAGTATATTGGCTGTAATCTTATCCTTAGCTCTGTTGTGTACATGAGTAGTGGGCTTTGTCCCTTTTAGATGCCTTGAAATGACCCACATGCTTGCCTGGGCCTAGCTCCAGGGAGGTGAATGATATGGAACTGCTTAACCCAGCCATTTTTTTCCTGCCTTGGATGAACATCAGGCAGAATTTACTGACCATGAGATAGGCCTGTTAATTTATAATGTAGGCCCTTTTTCAATGAGATGCACCCACTTATGCCCACCCAGTGGGCATGGGTGGGTGCGTCTAATGTGAAAGCAGTGGCGGGTGGGTGGATGGGCGGGCATGCTCCCGCAAAACACACATCTCCACCCATCACCCCCGCATGGAACAACCGGAGAAAACACAGGTTGCTCTGTGCAGGGACATGGGTGGGGGATGGGTGTGCAATCATCTGCATCCACCCACCCCTGCACTGCCATCAAAGTGTGGCACAACCAGAGACCACCACCAGCGGCCCGTTTTAAAAAGGTCATAGTCTCGCAAGGAAAGTATTGAAATCTCACATTAAAACTGGACCATCCTCAACTCTTGAAATTATGTTGGGGACAACAACCCTGAATTGGCAGGAGAGAGCATAAAGTGCCCATATATGGTTTTGGTGCTTAATTTCATTGAATTTCTGATTTTTTAGCATATTATTTCCCCCTCTTCTGTAGTAGTGACAAAGTGTCATCTCAAAAGTATGAGAAAATGCTGTTGCGAGCTGTGTATGATGACATTAAATGTCCTTTGCAGGTTCCAGGTTGTTCCTTGAGACAAAAAACAAGCATGGTACAAGGAAGGCGCATGTGTGAGATGTTTATCATAAATGTAATGCCTATGCACTATTTTGCTATCATTTTAAGTTTAGTGTTTTGACATTACATTTCTGTACTGGTAAAGAATAGCCTCATTCAATTAAGCCTAACAGAAAGGTGGTATAAAGTTTCCCCCACTGTAGCTGCATGTTTGAAATAAATGCCTTTTATCCAAATGTTTTTAATGTCCCCAAAGACTCCAGATAAATAAAGTTGTACTGTACCCCTTTGCATCTTAAATGCTAGTGCATATTAAATCCAAGTATCTCACAAATCTAAATATCTCATCAATACAGTCTCAGGGATAATTATATTACAGTCTATCAATGAAGTTCCCCTTGGTGCATACAGCACAGCACGGAGCAAAGGGGTTTTTGTCATAGGACTAGCTGAGTTGCCAAGCCATATCTGGACACAGAAGGGTTGAGGTACTGTAGCAATAGGCAGCCTTTACCAAGAATTTCCCTGACACAATCGGTTTGTATCCAAAATCCTTTAGTCTTATAACTTCTTTCCTGCTCTGCTATGTGCTCCAATATTTCACCTTTATGCAACACCCAGCTTTGTAGAGTGGGTATTATATCATGACAACTAGGAAAATGATGAAGTATCACACTGGAAGTTCTAGAAATCATGTTGACACTGTGGAATTGAATTCACGATTTGACATTAGCGCTTTTAATTAAACTTTTGCTGGGTTTGCCATTTTAACTTTCTCCCCCACCTCGTCAATGGAAAATCCAACATCCTGTGTTGGGTCAGAGACAGATTGAAAACTATAGTTAAAAGGTAAGAAGTTTGAGTGAGAAAAAAAGAAGAGGAGAGAAGCAGAAAATCTTGATTAGAAAGTATAATTTAATAGAACATGTATTGAACCAAATGTATTGATCAATCTTGAAGATATAGTACTTATATTGATTCAAACTAGAGATTTAGTACTAAAAGCTGTAAGCCAAAAAGCTGTTGCAGATTGCTACAAAAGTCAGTTTAATGCTGTCCTTGAGAATGCCTTCACAAAGAAATTCTTCTAATGTTTGAGGAGTAGGTAGAATGCGGTATATGTCAGTTTGATCCCGGAGGGTTTTATTTTGTACTCTAATAGCTGTGACGAGCCTACATTATATCCAAGGAGTAATTTTCCTTAGGGGTGCCTGGCTCTCTTTGTGTCAATATTCTAGCATTTTAAGTCACGTACAGTATATGCTTCTGGGAACAGTGCAGGAGCCAGCCAGACTCATAATGGTCTGCATTCATTAATAACGGCAGAAGCTTCTGTCCCTCCATTGCCCACTACAGGGATGCCTCCCTGGTCTTCAGGGACCCCGTACAGACACATTTAAAGAAAGCTTTATTTTGAGTGGGCAGGAGATGAAATGCAGGACTTGCAGGCATTTCCTAAGTCAGCTATATGCCTGAGCACAGGGGTGACCTTAATGGGTCAGAGAAGAATTCAGGTCAAAAGACTTATTATCCAGCCTGTTGGAAACCAATTGCTTTTGTTAAAAAAAAAAATGGTGTGCTTAAAGGTTGATAGTAATGTAGAATTCTGTTTTACAACCTGATACTGTATTGTGGTGCAGTGGGCTTTTGCTTCCACTCCCTCCCCCTAAAAGAAAAGAAGAATAAAGATTATCTTTAATGTGAATTTCACATAAATTATAACATGTAGTGTACCATAATTAGTTAATCAGTGATGATTGATTACTGATGTTTGTGTTCCTGAACTAAGGAAAAAATAACATGCTGCTGTGGTACTGTCACCATCTGTTGAAATAAAACATCCCCATTTAATCTTTCTATTTCTTTATTTGTACCGTTCCTAGAACTGCTTCTGAGGAACAATTGTGTCCTATTTCATTGCGTCTAAAAACGTCTCATTTAAACTGAATGCAACTGCAGTTCACATTAGGGATTCTAATGGGGTAGTGAATTAGTGTGTGGTTGTCGGTGGGTGGTGGTTTTTTTACTGAGCTTGATGGTTTGGGTGGCTTGTTTTGGTTTTTTTTTTGCTAGCTAGCATGTTTTGTTTCTTTTTTAAAAGACTTTTTTCTAGTTGATTTAAATAGAGATTTAATAGAGAGATACCAAATAACAGAAAAAATAATACTTTTCTACACTCTCAATAGCTTCTGCAAAAATAGCCCTATGTCTTTGCAGAGGCAGCTTCTAGAGCCACTCTTGTCGTGGAGCAGGGTATAATATTAACCCTGTAGAACACAGAACAAGCATTTCCCAAGGTTTTTCTCCTGGGAAATGACACAGCCCAACGTTCAAAGCATCAGACTGAGTTGGAATTCTGGGTTTATGGTGCTGGTTTGGGGAAATCTCTCTCTAAAAAATAGGCTTCATTTTTTAAGAGTTTTGTGTGTGGTGAATGTTGACATCAGGCTCTTGCACGCGGCATAAATATCTCCTAAATACATTTTCAATAGGGAAATAGGAGGTTTTAACAAGCTTTCCTGTTTTTTTGCTCTTTAATGTGAGTAATGTGGCACAAGGAGCTATTTCCTTTGCACCACCATTTTGTGTGTACAGCACTCACAAACTGACTTTTCATTATGAAATTGAAGGGCCTTTGAAAATTTGACCCCAAATGTTCAGCCAGTACCGAACCAGGATAATGCTCATTGCTAAGTACGAAATTGAAATGTTTGCTTCAAAAAGAGACCGTAGCTCGTGCTTCAAGAACAATGTATATGAACATGATGGTGGGAGAGGATATTCGTGTGTAACGTTTTGAACACATTAGTTGAATTTTATGTACATTTGAGAGGGAGATGTCCTACTACTAATTCCTCCAAGGTAAAGAAAGTTATTCACTGTGACATGTTTCTAGCAGAGAATTTTTTTTAAAAAAAAACTTGTGCCCTCAGATGTACTGTATCTTCTGTTAAGGGCAAATTCCACTCTCAGAGGCACACAGCAGATCTCATTTCTAATATCTTTTCTCCCTGTGTGCGCAAAACTCCCACGTTCATGTCAATGGGAGTTCCATATTCTGTTTTCCCCACATGCGTAAACTCCCATTGTCATGAAAGCGGGAGTCCTGTGCACACAGGGAGAGCAGGATATCGGAGACGAGATCTGCTGTGTGGATAATAGAGGGGAATTTTGCCCTAAATTTTTAAACAGCCCCCTTCATGAAAAAACAACAACAGTTCATAACTGGGATTAATGCTTGCAATTTTCAGTCACTTAGACATGGGGTCTCCAGTAGATAGCTTTTGGTAGAATGGAATATGGCTCTCTGTGGGATTAAAGAATTTTGCTCCTTTTCTTATCACTTCTCTCCCATCTTTCACCTGCTTGTTTCATAAACATTGGGTGAAAACAGACAGAACACTAACTCCATTTTAACACCGCTTTAACATTTCCATTCCTATACATGTTGCAAGGCTGCATAGGGCACTAATACAGCCCTGCAACATGCATAATAAATGTTAAAGCAGAGTAAAAACGGTGTTCAATTGGAGTTCGTGTTATGTCTGTTTTCACACTCTATGGCTGATATATGCTTTCACTTATAGTTTATAAAATAGCTTCTCTGTTTAACTGCAACAGGTATTTATCCCTTACACATGACTGCTTCTCAGTGTGTTATGGAAGCTTTAATTGCTTTGTCAAACTTAGAAGATCATACTTTCCTTTGGCTGTATTGAAATTAGAGTGCCTGCTTCAGAGTACCAAATCCAATGAGTTTTGAGCAGAGTATTCATTTCTGTGTCCCGTCCTATCCAGCCATTTTTCTCTATGCCATTTTTTCCTGAATTTACATCTTTATTATCTCTTGAGAATCTCATTGTGCGGCATGCCATTATAGCCCAGGACGCAGAGCGCAGGGGGCGAGCGCATCTTCATTCCATGGTTTATTTTGTGTCTTTCACTTCTGTGACTTTTTTTTTTTTAGTTTTTAATAAAAAATTTCATTGCAGTTGGAGTACTGAGTACACATGGAAAGCCCCTTTCAATTGTCTCACATACTGCTGCATGGCTTTTCTGAACTGATTGCGTGCAACTCAGATAGTCAAAAAGTAGGGGATCGTTAACACATCTTTATTGTCAGTAGATGGATTGGTTTTATTTTTAAACACCCTAAAATCTCTCCTAAAAGTTACAATGTGCCTCTGACTTTAACCTCTCAAAGGCAAGGGAAATTGGGATTTAGATTGTCACCCCAGGTTTAATTTGTCCCATTGTTTCTAGATACCCAGGGTTTCTGATCAGGCTGTGGCATTATATGCCATAAGTGCTGCGATAATGGACACAACAGGATGACAAAAGGGTAGACTTAATTTCCTTGCTTTTGTGGGCTCAAAGTTGGAGCTCATTAGCCATGACCAACCAATATTTTAGTCTGCAGTGTGCTGTTACTGCTTTACAGGGTTTGGAGATGAGTTTATTTGAAAGATGCTACATGAAATCAAATGGCATATATATATATTTTTTCCTTTTTAACCCACTGGCCTCGGTGGATCTAGAATTCCCGCCATAAGCATTAAATCATTTTGCATTCACATCTGGAATTGTGTCTTCAAATGTCACTGGGTCAATTCCCTTTTTATCTTGAGAATGACACTGCTTGTAAAAAAAAAAAAAAAAAGTCTCCAGTTCTATTATGAATTAGCTCTCTTTTTTGAGATACTCCATGTAGAGGTTTATATTTGTATCTAATATCATCGTACAGTTTGATTAGCCTGGAATCTTGCAGAACGTCACATTTCCTGTGGTCAAATTTGTATCTATGCATGGGGAGGCTGACTCACATGATACACAAATCATCGAAAATTGTTGTCATCTGTTCAGAACAAGTTTGTCTAGATACATCTTAGTCCAGTGGAGTATATAGTAACATAAGTTAAACATGGGGAGGGAACACCACGTTTTAGAATCTGGTCACGACATAAAAGTTCCTATTAACCCTGATTAGCAATAACCAAAATTCATTATCCTTTGGTGGCTGTGCAGTGTTCCATTTCTGTGAAATTAATGTTTGGATTCTTTGCCCTGTTTCCCCCAAATAGGTGTCTGCATCACATACTTCCTACCCCCCCCCCCCCCCCCCCGAAAGAAAGCTCATCAAATTAGCATGAATTGGAATCCTTTCATGTATTCTCAGTTGGGAAATCAAGAACTGAATGTGCACAGGGACAGAAAACACGTATTGCCTCCAAGAGAAGGTCCTTCATTGGGGGAGGTGAAGCTTTCATTACTATGGCCCTCACTAGACTTGTGGTATGGATAAATAGACTGAGACTCTTTCACTTTTCACAAAGCAGTAAATCCACTTCAGAAAATAAAAATATTAAGCTCTGTTTAGGTGGGTAGATTGTTGGTTGTTGCTATCTCTCTCTGTTTATCAATCTCCCAAATGAGTCCTGCTATGGTGAATGTTCCCAAGATCCTTCTACCTTTCCCTGCACCTTCCAATTTTCAAATACTCTGTCATTGATTAGGGAGAAATCTGTTTACCTGAATTTTCCAATCAGAAGGTTAAAATGTGTCTCTCTAGTTTGTAGGTGCTAAGGCGTGTAACAAAAGGAAGCATGTGTGTCTGTTATACATTAGCAGCCCAATTCAGAATATGCGAATGGCCATTGTAGCTAATGAAGTTGTTCTGACTTGTACTAGCACTCCATTTCATCCTGTGTGCCTTCAGATATTCTAGCTCTATGAAAATAAAACAAATGCAAAATGCAGAGCAAAAAGTTCTTGTGTTTAACAACATCCAGGCTTCACCGGTCCTCAGAAAGGAGGACTGACATATGCATTTCTCTTGTGTACATTTATCATGTATTCTCTTGGTGCCATTGTTAATGCAGCTTTTCCTTGTCCACTATGTTACTAAGACGTTCGTTTTATTTTTTGTTGCAGAATCATACGATGACCCAACATAGCAGTTAGTGCAAGGCCCATCTCTTCGGGAGAATTCTTTGTGGCACAAAAAGGGAACATGTTTTACTCTTTGCACGAAACTTTCATTGTTAATGTATATTATTCAGAAACATTGTATTGTACCATAAAACTTGTATTATCAAAACTGTTGGATGTTCATGTGTTTGAACTTTTGAGCACCGGATAGACTTCCTGTATATAAAGTGTTGCACATGTATTATGTTGTCTGATACTAAAATGGTCTTATAAAGACAAGTGGACTTGGGCCCTATTCAAGCAAGATAAAAGAAGAATAATGATGGATGACGAAAAAAGGCTTAAGAAAATGTGTCATTTTCAAGGAAGAAGGAGGAAAAAAATAGCAATGTTACATTAAAACCGTGTTTGGCCTTCTTTTCTTTTAAACTTAAGTCTAGAATCTCTTTCTTTTGGTATCAAACGGACGAATCCAAGACTATTTTTTATTGCTGAAGATTCTTGCAAAAACACTACTAAGAGACTGTCTCTCTCTCAGCGCAGGAACCCACAGTTGAATAAGGCCCGTATATATATTTGTAAGCCTTGCGATATGACAGATAGCATTACCATATATGCAATAGTTGTTATGTAGATTGTCAAAGAAACTTTTTTTTTTCCCTGGATACCATTTGAAGCTTTGAGTGTTCAAGACTTTCCTTAATGATTTCACACAGCCAAATTCTTGAATCAGTTGAACTAACCTGTATGTTACTGTTATTAATGTTTACTCTGCGGTCTGAACCTGGAGATTACTGGAATTGTTTTCCAAGAGGAAATAAATTCAGTTTACCATTATGTACGAGTGTGGTTGTGTCTTTTCTTTTTCCTGTTACACAGTACCATTAAAAGCATACCTGCAGCCCCTTTGCAAATAAATAATCGAAATACTCTTTAATCTTTTTTTCTCTCTTATACATCACAGCATAACACCTGTATGCTTGATACTGAGGCTCTTAATGGCTCACAATTTACTGAAATTTCTAATAACCTCAAATGTGCAATGTTTATTTCCACGTCAGTTGCAGTGCAAGCCAGAGTTACAGCCTCCAGCCTTGGAGGGAGAGAGATGTCTAGTGATCTCAGTAAAAGACTTGGAACCAAGAACCTTCTGAATTCTATTCCCAACCCTGACACTAACTCCTTTACCTTCCTATCCCCATCCTCATTGCTGGCAGGGGTGGCAGTAGAGGACATAACTAAAGCAAGCACTTCAGCAATCTCTACCAGCCTAGCAGGTCCTGGTAGGGGAAGTTTCAAGCCAGTGTAATTCAGAGAAGCTTACTGAGAACTGAATATTTCTGCCTCCTCCTAGTATCTGTGCCATGGGAGAAGACCAGTTTGCTTCCCAGCTGTGCCAGTCATTACTGTGGCTCATGTAAAGATGCATCCCAAAGACATTCTCCACATGTGTTTGGAATTCCATGTTCTATTGCTGGATTCTTCCTACTGGAACAAGCATGGCTGATATCCTTCTAGTGGTGCAGATTTCCAATTGCACATCACTACAAAACAAGTGACTGGAGTTGCCTGACTCTTGCTGTCAGGGTAGATATAAAGCGTGATTTCCAGTTTGCTGAATGTCACATTTTTACTCTCCACAGATGGGAAGGATGGAAGCAAAATCTGCAAGTCTCTGGTTGCCAGATATTTCAAGAAAAATGTGTCACATTTAAAGCTCCAGACTTGAGAATATTATGCATATTTTGCCAAGTAAAAAAAAAAAAAAGAAATCTCTGCTTTTTTTAATATGAAAAAACTCATTTGTGCTGACAAAAGGATAAACACAGGCGGCAGTACACAAGGCATGTAAAATGCCAGATCTATTTATAAGTCAGAAACTGTTTCTATTCGCCTTCTCATTAATATATTACTCATCTCAGCCAAATTGGATATGATGATACGTTCTTTATTCCTAACAGATACCTTAAAAGATCTCAGACGTTTCTTCATGTGTGAAAGCCTGACATATTGGTTAAGACTGAAAATAGCATGTTTCTAGTAGAGTTCAAGTAGATAAGAAATATTACACCCTACTGTTTCTGTAAATGCCAGAGTGCCACTGAGTTGAGACAGATGGTAGCTAGGAAAGATGCAGTCTTATAATCAAAAGCTAAAATATGTCAAAAATATGTTAGCAAGCAAAACATAGCATCTTACCAGCTTCTCATGTCATGACAGTTTGCAAAACATGCAAAGATGTCTCATTTTTACTTATGTAAATACAGTAACTGTAAACAGAGCAACAACAAATGTGACAAGAGCTTAATGCATCCATTGTCCCTTCGGTTCAGTGCTGGGGAATAGGAAGGTCTTATGGTCGCATTCAGCCCCAGATGGATTCTAAGAGCTGTTTGCTAGTATCAAGTGCTGGAATCCACTTACCTTTTTGTGACTCACAGGTTTCTCAGTGATACCTAAAAAGCTGTTTAAATAGATTACGGAAGACATTCAAACTTCCCAATGAGAATAGAGTTTTCCAGGGGGATTTATCACAGCATTTGGGGGTGTGGGGAAGACGAGAGGCGAGTATTGTCTTGCTGAACAAAAAGATACACAAGGCTCTGTGTGTGCATTTCAGCTGTGGCATGCTATACTCCCCAATGGGTCAGCAAAGCTACAATGAGCCTCTACTCTAAAACAGGCCAACATAATGTGAATGGAGAAAATATATTCCTAAAGGATGCATGGATTGATTGATGGATAAACTATCAACCTTTCACCTCAGAGACTCTGGCTTTGCTTCCATCCTTTTGAAGAACAAGTGTTTAACTGTAACCGATAGCTTTAAAAATGATTAGTCTTTATGTTTAGTTACCAGGAGGCTTACCTAAGATGAAGACAGCATGGAACTTAAGTTGCAGAAATGGAGAATAATTCATCTAGATAATCTCTGAGCACAGGATTTAGATGAAGAAATGCCACTTGTGCCTGTTTATAGTAATGATGACCTAGAAACGAATGGCAACAAAACCACACAAAATACAGTGTGATTGTTTATCCATCTGACCATTTTGTATTTATCCCTATTTGTAATCATCAGATGAATAAATGATCGTCCTGTATAGCAAATATATCTTGTGACCATGACCCCATCCACAGATGCTACACCTGGAGTCCCAACTCATGGCTTGGGAGCCCCCAGTGGTTTAGCTATAATAGGGACCGGTGGTAGAGTCACGCCATAGCCCATGTGCTGGGCGGGGGGGGGGGGGGG
>QEPC01007009.1:887794-912651 GCA_003113815.1 Sphenodon punctatus
TCCTTTCCTGTGAACTCACCTCCATTGTCAGTCTGCAGTGTCTTTGGTCTGCACTGGAACTTGTTGCTTGTCATGGTCACATAGTCCTGAAGTTTGTCGAATACTTCATCTTTACTCTGCATGATGTACGTGATCATGTACCTTGAAATGAAAGTTACCATATACCGGTTGCTTCCTGCTGCAGGAACCTTCATTGGGTTCCAGATGTCGCTGTGTAGAAGATCGAGTGGTTTCGTGGCTCTAGTCTGACTCTTCTTAGGAAGCGTAGCTTTGACTTTGATGCAACAGTCACATTTCATGATCACGGGACATGTTGATACCTTAAGGTCTTTGGTCAACTACTGTCTGTGCATTTCCTTGATGCTGTCTGGGTGTCTATGTCCCATGCATCTATGCCACAGGTGGATGCAGTCATTGTGTCACTTGTGCGCAGTAGGGGTGGGACTTGGGGCAAAAAACCAGTTACCGGTTTTACTGGTTACCAGTTTTTTAAAAATCGGTTTACCGGATTAAAGTCGGTATACCTGTATCAGTTTTTAAAATTGATTTGAATGGGGAACTGTCCCCATTGAAATCAATGAAAAAAACCCACAATACCTCCCCCCCTCCCCCTCCCAGGCTGTGTGGGTGGAAGGGGGGACATCCCCCTCCCACCCTGCCCAGCCTGGTTGTTTTTTTTTAAAAAAAGTTTTTAAAAAAAGTTAAAAACCAACCGGACCCGGGTTCCGGGCTGCCGCTGACTGCCCAGCAGCAGCCAGACAGGGCTATGGAGGTAGCGGCAGCTGAGCTCTCCGGGAGCCCAGGCTGACTGGCTGCTGGCACTCGGTAGGTAACCTAACCCAACCCCACCCCACCCCGGATCGCCTTTTTTACCTGTGTGCTGTTGTGCTCCCTCTGGGTGGCGGTGGTGGCGGTGGTGGCAGCAGCGCGGGCCCAGCTGCAATGCTGGCTTGGGAGCTTCACCAGGCCTTCCAGGGAAACCCGGAAGTTCCCCAGAAGGCCTAGTGAAGCGCTCAAGCCAGCGCTGCAGCTGTCCCGCACTGCGCCGCCATCGCCACCCAGAGGGAGCACAACACAGCACAGCACACAGGTAAAAAAGGCGATCCGGGGTGGGGGGGGTTAGGTTACCTACCAGAGTGCCAGCAGCCAGCCAGTCTGGGTTCCCAGAGGAGAGCTCAGCTGCCTGCCTCCATAGCCCTTGCTGGCTGCCACTGGGCAGCCAGTGGCAGCCCAGAGCCCGGGTCCAGTTGGTTTACTTTAAAAAAACCAAACAGGGTGGGTGGGGGGTGTCCACCCTTCCACCCACGCAGCCTGGGAGGGGGAGGGAAAGTGGGGTTTTGGGGGGGTGTTACATTGCGGCCATTGATTTCAATGGCCACAATGTAAACAAAATCCGGCACAGGAACCGGCACCGGTACGGGGAATTATCAGATCTATCCGGTATCCCTGATACTGCCAAATACCGGCAGTATCGGATACCGGGAGATCCGAAATTCCCACCCCTAGTGTGCAGTGAACTTCACCTGTTCTTTCACTGTGCTCAGACGGTACAGGTGCTCATCTGCAGTGGCTCTCGCCAGTACTTTTGTCCCACTTTGAATTGTGCATTCGTCTCCCTGGAAACAAATGGTGAGCCCCCTTGCTGCCAGGCACCTCAATGACAGGAGTTCCCCTTCTAAGTTGGGCACATAGAGCACATCTTTCATGGGTATGGTCAGTGTGACTCCCTGTTACTGGTTGCAGTACAGGAATCCTTGTCCAATTCCTTCCGCGTTGATGCTTCTCCCATCTGCAAGGTAGATCCTTTCTTTACTGCTCATATCCAGCTCTGTGAAGAATGCTTTATCGCTAGTCATGTGGCTCGTTGCCCCGGAGTCTACACACCAATTTTGGGATGGGCTATCTTGCGTTGCTCTGAAGCACCCACTCCATTGTTGAGTGACTGTATTGCTGTTTGTGACTTTAGCCCTCTGCTTAGGTGTTCGTGGAGACAGTTTCTGCTGTTCTGCTTTCCATATATAGCAGTCTTTCTTTAAATGTCCCTCATTTTGCATCTGAAGCATACTCTGGTTTCCCTCTTAGGAGCTTTGTCTGAGGTTATCAGTGAAGTCTCATTACCCTGCTTTAGATCATTCTGCAGGTTCTCCTTTCTGTGCTGGAATTCATCCGCAAGTCTACCTTTTACAAATCCCAGCTTCAGTTCAGCCTCTCTCCTTGTCTCCAGGGCATTGATGAGGGCACTGTAAGATTCAGGCAGGCTGCAGAGGAGTAGGGCTACCACATGGCTGTCCTTTATACTTCTCCAATGCTGTGCAGCTGTGCCACTACTTCCAACATGGCATTTATATGCTCCTGCATTTCACTTTCTTTGCCAAGCTTTATTTTGTATAGTTCCCTCAGTAGAAACAGTTTGCTATTCAGGCTAGTTCTCATGCAAGTTTTGCAATGCAATCCACGTGCCTGTTGCTGTGGTCTCACTTCTTATATGGATTAGCTGGTCATCTGTCACGTTGTGCCTCAGTTTCCTCAAAGGGAATTTGCACTTAGTGGTCCAGGCCTGACATGATCTGGTCTGAATACCAATATGTGGAAACTCAGTTTACACTATGCTAATAAGCCAGCTGCTCAGCAAAGTATTGTAAAGACAATTCATTTATAAATGAGGCTATGAGACTTAAGACTATTATAAATATAAAGCAACAGTTTACTTAAGTTCAAATAAAGACATAGTACAAAAGAAACAGCGTCAGTTAAAATACATGACTTAAGAGGACATTTCTGTTCAAGGAACAGCTATGTTACAAATTAAATGATCTTAACATTTATAAGATATAACATATGCTCTAAGTATTATTGCTATGGTTGACTCAATGCATCATATTACCCAGTCCTTTGTCCCATACTGCCATATGGATGTGAGAAAAGCTCCAAGGAAGGAAGTGTTTCTGAAAAATCCATTTCTCCTCTCCCTTCTTATGGAGGGAAATTTGCTTGGAAGCCAGCTAAAAATGACGTCAGGTCAAAACTGCTGACAGGGAGGGTTTTCTCAGAGTACATAGTAAGAAGCCTGTTGATACATACTAAAACAGGTGTCTATCATCTAAGATAGGATTAACAATGAGTAAACTCCAAACAAACAAGGCCTCTTCCTGCCCTGCTTGGAAGTCACATATCTTGAGACTGGTCAACAGAAAATGTTGATTTTTTGAGAAAGACAGACTTGATTGTATTTCTCCAAGTTTACAGCTAAAAGAAATTTTAAAGACAGTTCATTAGAAATTAACCATTCAAAGGGCTAGTCTAATGTTCAACATATTGAAACAGGTAGCGGCCATCCTTGAGTCTCGCCTGGTTCCCCCCCCCCCACGCTAGGAGCCAGCGAGTAACAAGAGACACCTGACACCTGTTACAGGAAGAGCAGGAGGAGGAGGAGCTGGCGCTGGGTAAAAGAACAAGCCGGCCAACGGCAGTGTGTAGCAGGCAGCCTTGAGTCCTGCCTAGTTCCCCCCCCCCCGCGCTAGGAGCCGGCGAGTTACAAGAGACACCTGACACCTGTTACAGAAAGAGAAGGAGGAGGAGCCAGCGCTGGGTAAACGAACAAGCCGGCCGATGGCAGCACCAGCGGCGCGCACCGGGAGCTGTGCACCTAAGGGCCGTACGTGCAAGGGCACGCCCTTGTGCGCGCAGGCTTAGGCACGGGGGCAGGTGGGGCCCCGACTAAAGTTTCTTGGGGATGGTCTTCCCGACCTGCTTCTGTGTCCAGGTATTTAGGTTTCACAGAGGCTGCTGAGTTTGGGTGATTCCCACCTCACCCGATAGGCGGCCAATTTTGCCCACGCTGTGCTGTTGGTCAGGAAAGTCATTCTAAAGATTGGGTAAGTCCCTCCCTGGGCACAAAGAGGGCAAGATAAATGGCCCAAGGGTAAATTAGTCACCTATAGCGTCTGATGCTTCTAAACTTGTAGCTGGATAAATTTTTAGCCCTGTGGCATAGACTGGCGGCATTTGGCAGCCAGATGATTTTGTTTGAGCAATGCTATGGGTGTGTGTGGATTTGGGTTGTGTATAGCCTGATGTGCTGCTGTTTTGTTCTGTTTTAAATTTTCTATATTGTAATAGTCTAATGGCTACACAATAATATATATATATATATATATATAATATATACACACACACACACACACATACTATGGTGGTTAGTGTATATATATAGTGTATATATATATACACTAACCACCATAGTAACCACCGTTTCCCTCGGTTGCTCCATGCGTGGGGATGCATGTTAGGCGAGCGCGCATGCACCCCCACTCACCACTCATTCACATGGGGTTCCCCCACCCATGAACACATAGAAATCTGCGTCTTCATGGCTGGGAGAGGCCGTGTAAAAAGGGCCACATTCTCACAACTGTCTTACTTATACTATCTTAGGTAGGAATTTAGGATGTAAAGCAATATCTATTCTGTCTTGGAAAATAAATCTGCAAATATGGTTCTGAGATTATTATGGCTGCTATTTCACTAACTCTTCTTAATGAAGTTATTGCTAACAGGAATACTGTCTTTAAACCCGCACCCCATAACCAGTTCATTTGCGCTCCCATATAATAAATTCATGCTGCCCCGTGGGCACAAATTAAATGGTTATGGGTGGGGGCAGCGTGAATTGATTATATGGGGGTGGGGGCACAAATGAACTGGTTATGCGGTGGGGGCAGCATGAACTGATTATGGGACACAACTGAACTGGTTAAATGTCTCTTTTCATGGCATAATGCGCTTAATAAGCTAGCTGCATTTGGGGTGTCTTGTGTGTGTGATAGCAGCACCTCTGGACCGGTCGCACCGCATGCGTACACAAGGCACAGGCGGCACCAGCAGCAAGAAGCAACAGGCCCTGGAGGCCAGACTGGCTAAGCTCACCCCCTCCTTCAGTAAGGCAGTGGACGCAGTCAGTCTCTTTGTGCCTGCCTCACTGCCCGCCCGGTTGCCCCTGCAGTGGAACCACTCCTAGGGAGTGGTGGTAGACACTCGGCTGGGGAGCAGGGGAAGCATTGGGAGCCCATGCTTCTCCATGGTTGCTCGGAGGGGTGGAGAATGGGAATCCTTCCTGTCCAGAGGGAATAAGTTTTATGTAAATTTAAACATTTGCATAATTAGGTCATGCCTAATTATGCAAATTAGGACCCACACCAAGACTTCCCACATGGCCTCACAAACCCTGGGGCCAGCCCTGGCTGGGAGAGTATGCAGATGAATTGCAACCTCACCAGTTCCTGACTCGTTGGTTGCTGGAACTCGGGCAGTAGAAAGGCCAAGCTCCAGGAGGGTCACGGCATTCTCAGGTGATGACAGCCAAGGCAGTTGGGAGAGTATGCAGATGAGCTTCAACTTCACCAGGTCCTGACTCACTGGTTGCTGGAACTTGGGCGGCAGAAAGGGCTCCAGAAGGGTCATGGCGTCCTCAGGTGATGACAGCCGAGGCATCTGGGAGAGTATGCAGATGACTTCAACCACCTCACTATTTCCTGCTTCTGGAGCTCCTCCCTCTGGAACAGCAAACGGGCAGGCATTTCCTGTGGGACCCTACCCAGGTAAGGCCTCCCTCCATCTCCATCTCCAGTGACTCTTCCTGCATCTCTGCTCTCCCTGTCCCAGAAGTCCTGTCCCCACCCCAGGGCCCTTCACCCCAGGTGTTGTACATTCTAGGATTAAAAGGATGAGATCTGGATCAGCACAGGACAGTTGAGAGGGATGGTATGTATGTATGCCTGTCTGGGTTATTGGTAGGGTAGCCATACCTCCCCTTTAAAAGGGGGCGCTTATGAAAAATGCATGGTGCAGGGCTACACTGGAACCAATGCAACATGCATTTTTCATAAGCGTCCTCTTTTAAAGGGGAGGTGTGGTCTCCCTAGTTACTGGCAGCATGTGTAATATATTTTCACTTCAGTTTGAACCCCTGGAAAGGATGAGTCAGGAGAAGCAAGAATTCGACTCTGTCATGTGTGTGCCCTAGTTTAGACATCATTCCCATGGACTACAAGGAATCTATGGAATGAGAGTCTTTCACAAGCACTGAGAAGTGGGACACTAAGATCAACACACAGCAGCACAGGACTGTTCTGCTTGAGAGGGATGGTATATATATCTATGTGGGTTACTGTCTGATAGCATTCATAATAAAACCTGTTGAAATATGTATTTTCACTTCAGTTTGAATGCTTTGAATGTTTCAACCTGCCCCCCTCATTCTCTTTTTTGCATGTAGGATCCCAGGGCACTTCAACCCCCAATATCAAACTGAAAAAACAAAAACAAAAAAACCACACACACACAAAACAAATAAATCAGAACCAAAATCAATTTTGCCATAATTAGCCACATAAAATGAAATCCTTTGCTATCGTTTTCGGTGCATACTCTTGCCCAGGGCCACATGTTTGCTAAAGCCAACCTTGCTGTGGGGGAAACACTTGTGGTGTTTTACAGATAGGTAAAGTAATTATTATTATTATTAATTATTATTATTATTATAAGCACTTGTATAGCGCCAGCTGTGTACCTGGAGCTTTACAGAACAATGAGATGGACGCGGTACCTGCCTATGGCTTACAATCTCTTCACAGTTTGGAGGCCATGGGTTTCCAGGTTTGGCAGAGCTTTACAGTTAGGGTGTTGTTTGGGAGAAGCCTGAATTGAACTGTAATTTAATATCAATGAAAGCCAATTGGGTCATTGCCCTTGCTGGAGCTCTAGTCAGTTTTAAATCTTAAGAGACTTTCTTGTCCCAATGATAACATGTTTTCAGAATCCTTCAACACTTTGCAAACAAGACTAACACCCATGCCCAGATGCTCTCTAGTGACTGTCCTAGTCATACGTTTTTCAGTCTGCTAGGCTCCCATTGCTTCCCTCTCTGAATTTTCATGTCGAATGGAAGAGATTAAAAGGGTTATCCAGAGGTTACATTCATCTGCCTGCTTGTTAGATTGCTGGCTCACTCAGTTGCTCCAAGGGGTGTCTTGACATATGAATGATGGGGCTGCATTATCAGTTCCCCCCCACTCAACTTTCATTTTCACCAGTCTGAATTCTATCATGATTAGAAGGGATGGAACCACCATGAAAACAACCTAGATTTATCTGAGAAACATATTACTGTCATCCCCTCTCTTTCTTGTTAGCCTCTAGTGAGTGTAAGGAGGTATCTGAATTTCATAAAGCCTTTGATCTTGACAGACTTTGGTCAATCTGCCCAGTTTACAGTACCAACACCCTTGCATTGGTTTGTTTTACCTACTGGCCACAGTTTTATTTTCTTCTTGTTTGATTCTCCGGTAACTTTTCATGTTATACAAGAGTGAATACTTCCGCATAGTCTACATGTAACAATATTTGCTTGGTTTCATTGTTTATTGGTTTCGAGTTTTTTGCTTCTACTCTTACTTAATTTGTTCCTTTGTTCCTCTGGAAGTTTGTCTTTGAACTAATTTTAACTTGCATTTATATACCTCTCTTGGGCAGTATTATTTGTCATTTCTAGTATCACAGTTGTACTGGCGATGTTCATATCGAGGCCTGTATGCATTGACCCTGTCATGCCATGTGAAAGTTCATGTTGTGTTGCACTATTGCCTTTCCTGATAGATAATTCTTGGTGGACCTACCTACTCCAAACAAAAAGCTGTTGTAAGGGAATTCTTACTAAACACTCCTGAGGAGTCCCCCCTGGGCATCCTCTAGCCCCTCCCCTGGAATCTTCTAATACAGACTCTGAACCTAGAGAAGTTCCATTATTTTGTCTATAATATGCACTCTACTTAAATAAATTATCTTTCTTGCCATTGCAGTCCTATTGCTGTTACTGAAAACACCCCATGATGGATCAAAGAGATGACTACTCACTCAGTAATGTAAGGGACTCCACTCAGAACTATAGCAGACCATTTTGCTTCAGATCTAGAGTCTGGGTGTCTCAAGTAAGGTGTCCAAAATCACTTGTCACTTTAGAAAAATCTGTCTGTAATATTATTAGACATTGGGTAAAAAGACAACCCAGGCAGGGGCAGAAATCCACAGCACACATGGTCTAAGCCATGTTAGGGCACCAAACATATGTGCCGCGGCCAGGCTATGGTCCCGTGCCTACATGGCCTGCAGAGGGCCGCAACTAACGTGCAGGTGGCCAGCCCCGCCCCTGTGCTGCTCCCAGCACCTTGACCCCCACTATGACAGGCAGCCATGATGACCCACAATCTGGAGTGGGTCATGGCAGGCGAAAACATACATATAGCCCGCTGTGGCCTACTTTGACCCAATTGGGCAGACCTTAGCCTGGGCTGTGACCTTGGAGATTTTCCAAGGTGAGTGTCTGGGCTAGTAGCCACTGACACAGCCTGTGGCAATCCCGGGCCAACATCTGGCAGCACCTGCATAGACATACAGGGGAGGTCTGGGCCAGAACGGGCCACAGCAGTCTGCTGTCACGCCTGTTACTTTTTACCCATTGTGGTTCACTTTAGACAAAATTAAACATAACAGCAATATAATAATAACATTGTATATATCTTTATTCCTTTACAAAATTTTCCTGTTTTGTTTTTAACTTTTCATTGCTATGCAACTAATCATACTCAGGAAGTTACTTCAGCATGTGTC
The DNA here is from genome assembly GCA_003113815.1 of Sphenodon punctatus. Classification (NCBI taxonomy): domain Eukaryota; kingdom Metazoa; phylum Chordata; class Lepidosauria; order Sphenodontia; family Sphenodontidae; genus Sphenodon; species Sphenodon punctatus. The sequence goes on from QEPC01007009.1 coordinate 896,459, forward strand.
CAAGACTGAGGCATCTAAAAGTATTTGAATGGAAGGACATCAATGGGCTGTCAATGGTCCTTTTCAAATGGGTGCGGATGCAGGAAGGGATGGGTGTGTGCGGAGGTGGGGGGTTGTCCTTACACGGGTACACACCCATCTCCAGCCACCACCACACACAGAGCAACCGCCGTTGTCACTGGTTGCTCCATGCATGGGCTATGGGTGGAGGTGGGTGGAGTTGGGTGTAGCGTGGGAGCGTGCATGCACTACCATCCACCCACCACGGTGGTCACATGGGTGGCGTCTACTCATGCCCATGCAGCAGATCTGTGTAGGCATGTGTGGGCCCGTCTCGTGTGAAAAGGGCCAGTGACTGTCAGCTATGTTGGTCATGGGATGGAACCTCTGATTGCCGGACACTGAAAGTAAATGAAGGAAAATGGATCACTCCATCTGTCAACTGTTTTTGTTTCTGAAGTATTTGGTGCTGGACACTGTAAGATAAAAGACACTAGAAGAATGATTGGTCTGACCATTGCAAATATTTTATGACTTTAGTACTCATCCTTTTGTTTAGAGCCTCAGAGAGTTCTTGTAACACCCCTGTCCTGTAATTGGACCCTCACAGATGGATCCTGCACCTGTAGCCCATCTAAGAGTCTACAGAAGCCAGTGGGAGGGCTCTCATTCACTTTCCTGGACTTTGAATTAAAGCCTGGATGTGGATTCACATTGACTGTTAACAACTGACTTGATTTAACATTGTGCAACACAGTCTATTGCTGATCGTTCTGCGCCCTTGTGCTGGGATGTTATATATTTAAACAATTTGAAGCTAATTAAGAGTATTTGCTTGGAACTAAATCGGGAATCTCACACATCTGTGTTCCTGTCCTAGAACAGAGGCATTTTACAGAGTGCCTCAAGGTAAACACATTATTTTGTACCTTCTGAATTTTTTTTTCTTTTTTAACCTACATTGCTAGCTGCCTGTGAACATTTGTTTAAAAGTACTTGGTAATTCTAATTGTGAAAACTCTTATTATTATTGTGCAAGGTCTCGTATAATTTACTGTGAGTTGCTAAATGTCCATAACACCACACCATCTCAGGAAAATAAGACTCCAAAGTGTTTCCTGCCTATTGGTGATGGTTTGAGATCCAAATCTCTGGTGTCCAAAGCATGAGTTTTTCTTCTGATGATAAAAAATACATGCTTCAGTGGTGTCTTCCCAGGGCTGTTGGGCTAGGAACTGCTTACCCTCTTTTGGAGCAGATATGTTATGATTTAAATCTCTGGTGCAAATTAACTTTGATCGCACCTTTTCATGTAACTTTCACCTATGCACTTTCTGATGTCGGCAGCCTCCTGTGGTTTGGTTAAAGGTCTGTTTGCAGAAACAAAACTACTTTAGCAGAGTCTAAGAATTCAGTCATCAATTCAGGTTTGTAAATTGCAAGAAAAATTAATATTATGGAGAAAGTTCATTTTTTTGTTTCCCCAAAAGGCAGGTTCTGGACTGAGTGAGTCTGTCTCTCCAAAATAACAATTATTGAGTATTTGTTTTGTTTTTTATTTCCCACAATATGCTAGGTAATTATTACCAGGGAGACAAAACATATATTGTCTCCTTCTCTCTGCATAGCTGGCAGCTTAAGGCTGGGGAGACAGCCAACCAGATGGAGGAAATGTGGACAACATGTGCGTGTAGTGGCTAGTCAGGTTCTTGGCCATGTCAGAACCAAATGAGATGAAGATCATCAACATTAATTGTCGTAGGCTGCAAAATCACCACTCCCCACACGCCCACCCCCTTTTTCGTACCAGGGCAGCCTACAGGGGAGCGGGGGTTGCCCCACCCCCAAAACAGATGAAGACAAGCTGGGGACGTCGGGCCGCCGCCGCCAGCTCCAGAAGCACGTGGACTGAGTCTAGCGAGGTGAGATCACAGAGGTTGCCATTTTGGATGCAGCTGGGGAAGAGCCAGTCACGCGAAGAGGAGGACTGGATGAGAAGCACCCACCCACCCACCCACCTGCATGTCACTACGGAATCTCTGCCGACTGCCCTTCACTGGGGACCGGGAAGGAATTTTTGCTTCCAGGCCCTTATTGGCTTGGGGGCCTGTCAGTTTTTTTGCCTTCCTCACAGTGCATGAAGATTACAATTAGCAGAAAAGGGAGAGGTCCCATGTGCATAGCAGTTCTTCTTTGTCGCACTCAAAGGGGTTCAGGGTATTAATTAGCACGGTTTGGTAGAGTTAGCTGCTCTTTGAGTCATCTCCTTACAAGATGGGGCCATGGGCAAAGCTAGAGCAGGGGTGGCCAAATTCCAACCCAGGCCCAGGAGGGAGGGGTGAGCCATATGCCGGAGGACATGGGCAGTCCCCGGGGCAGCCACCGCCTCCCTCTTACTCCGGTCCCCAAGCAGTCGGGCGGCTGAAGTAAGAGTGACCTAACAGCAGTGAGAAGTTCAGCAGCACTGAAGGACATCGGGCTGAACAAGTTAGAAGTTACAGTTAACAGTTAAAAGCATAGTATATGCTGGACTCAGGAGGGGTAATGCCCCTTCCCCCGACTTTAACCTTCAGTTAATAAAGAGTGCGGCCTTTAAACCCCACACAACATGTACTTGTCTTCTTCTGTGGGTGCTGGGGCAAAGAAAGTAGGATCCTGATATGGAGGGGGCTTTCAGCTGAGCTAAGGAAGGGTTAGCCAGGAATAGGGGATAGTGTAGAAACAGGCACAGAGACAGCAAGTATGAAGCTGACAAAAGATCCACTGAAGATGAGTATGTTGGGGGAGCAGAGAGACAAGAAGGCCAATTCAGGGTGCTGGTATTGACCTATAAAGCCCTTCACGGCCTAGGCCCTGCTTATCTGAGTGATTGCCTCACCCCCCTGGGCTGCCTCTGTGGTCGTCTGGGGGTGCCCTCCTGGAAGTCCCGCATTATCAGCGGGTTCAGATGGACAGGAGGGCGTTCTTGGCAGCTGCATCATCACTCTGGAATTCCCTCCTGGTGGAGGTTCACCTCAGCCCGAATCGTCTCACCTTCCAACTGTAAGACCTGGCTTTTCGGTCAGGCGTTTGGCGGGGGGGGGTAATCTTCATTTTATGTTTGGTGTTTTAGTGTGTTTGTATACTGTTATTATATATTTGTATATTATGATTCTTGTTTTACTTTTTGAATTTGTAGTAAGCCGTCCCGAGTCGCTTTTGCAAGAGGGGCGGGGTAGAAATATAAATAAATAAATAAATAAATATTAACACACTTGTAGCATATATTTCAAAATTACTAGAGATTACAAATATCAACTGATTATTCCTGCAGGCATGTCAAACCTATTCATACACTAGGATCTACTGCATCCAGCCCCCTCAGGCTTTTCTGGGAAACCTCTTCCTGATTTACACAGTGCCTCAGCCCTGCACAGAGGTTCCCTAACTAGACACAAATATGGGAGGTGAGCACTAAAAGAGCAGAGGGGTCAAGCAGCTCCACTGTCTCACAGAAGCTCAGCTCATTCAGAAATAACTAGGGACCCGTGTTACTGCCAATGGGGGAAATACAGTGAACATGAGTCCCTGGAAATAATCAAATCCTCAATGCTGTAATCAATAAACCCTGCTCTAGAAATGCCAGTGCTCCAACTCTGCCATGGTGGGCAACTCACTATTCTGTCCATGGGATGGTTCAGTCTAGCTACTCTAGGCAGCCTGAGTGAGGTACGAGAAGGGCAGTTGGACAGCACAGGTGGTAAAATGTGCTGTTTATGACACTTCTATCCCAGTTCCCAGAATGTGCTTAATTTTAACAAACAAAAAAGCACCAGGGCTCAAGTCTGCCCTAGAAATCCCACCTCTTGACTCCAGAAGCTTTGTGGGGTTGGGCTGTTCAAAGGGGCTGGTAGAACTGTCCTAGCAGGCCCCATGAGTCCAGAAGACCCTGTTCCCACTCTTACTTTGCTAGTCTTAGATCAAGGATAGATTAAGCTCGATGGAACCAGAGCTGCCACTGATCAGTTGTTGGCATGACCAATAAGCCCCAGACCTGTCAACGGAGAGACTGGGGCTGACACTGGTGCTTCTGCATCCAGCTGTGGGTGGGGTTTTGCAGAGAAGCAGCAGTGACAGGGTCTAGAAGAGGTGCCAGGACTGAGCCGTAGCAAGCCCTACCCCAAATTAAACCCTGGTCCCATGTGTACCTATGAGGAATGACAGTAGAGCAGAAATGGGTCCTTATTTAGTACTTGTGAGTAATACCCACATTTTCAGGGAACAACATCAGGTAGCCGATGGGTTACCTGGCTGCCAAACAGATACCTGGAAACCCCAAAAGTTGGTAACTTCTGGTACGGATATTTTGATTTTCCAATTACTGATCGGTATATTGGGTTGGAAAACTGAAAAATCAGGACAGAAATAAAAGAAAAAGAAATCGGCACCAGAAGTCAATTGTCAAGGACTGGAAGGTGACTTTCTGGGATTAGAAGTCAACTTTTCAGAACAGAAAATCAATAAATAGGTGTCAGAAGTCAAAATATCGGTACAGAAGTAAAATAATCAGTACCGGAAGTCTTATGGGACATCAGGTATCTGAACTGGGTCACAACTGGGTACCAGTTGGTACCCAATGTCAGGTAGATTCAGGTACTGAAATCCGTCGGATATACCTGTCTTTGCGGATACTTGTTTCAGCTCCAAATAGCAGCTGCTAGTGGCCGTTTACAATGCTGAAGCTATATGGATTGGATGGAAATGGTGGGACTCATATATACAGTAATTGTTGTTTGACTTTCAGCAACAGAGGGTTGAAGCAGATCAAACCATTAATCAAAACTGGATTAAGAATACAGGTTTCACTGAATGGCATCCAAAAGCTAGCTGAAGGCAGACAAAATATAACAATGATTTTATATTTCAATAAAATCAGCAATAACTTTTTGCTCAGTCTATCGAAGTTTGTTGTGTTCAGATAGCCAAGGCAGGGAGAAACCAGGATTAGTAGAATAAGCATTGAAATTTGTTGTGAAGAGTTCTGAGTACAGTGTAGAGTCCTTTGTTCATAGGATACTTGACAACGTAAATGTATACATATAACAGAAGCAGTGTCAAACAAAAGACGGCATTTGGTACTTTAAGCCCATGCAACACTTCCCTGTGGAATATCCACCCTTTCTTATTTAAGAACAGATATTGGAAACTAACAAGCATCAGGCAGAAAATAAATTTTGCAACCCACTGACATGCCAAATCATGACAAGAAAGCTACTCCTTGTAAGGTCGCCCGCCCCCATAGCGGGGGGCTCCGGCGCAGCGGGGCCGTTGACTCGGAGGCGGGCCCGCCTCGAAGGCTCAGGGGGAGGTGCAGGGCAGGTGCAGGGCAGGCGCAGGGGACGCAAGGGGGCGGGGCCACGTAGCGTGGAAGCGTGCTGCTGGCCACGCCCCCAGGAGCCCCAGAGATGTATCAGGTGTGGCAATGAAGCAGCGGGGCTCCGCCCCAAGCAAACAGGGCGTGTTAAGGGAAAGGGCTATATAAACTACCGGCGGGGCCTGACTTCCCCGCCAGTAATCATTCTTGAGAGACTGGCCCCTTGCCTTGGAGATCCATTACCTGATTCGTGTGTTATCTTGAAGCGAATGATCCTAGTGTTCCCCTTCCTGGTTGCATGCGAGGTATGAGAGTGAGTATCAGGTGTGTCGTTATTCCCTATTGTGTGTCCTGTACGTCTGAGGAGTAATCTTGGTTGTGGGGCAGACCTGTTCCCTTTATCCAGTACCTTGTTGTTCTCCCTTCTCCCCTACCTTCCGGCCACTTACCCTTTGCGAGAGAGCCCAATTTACCCCACGTACCTAGATCCTCGTTCCCCTTCCCCCTTTTCCTTTCCCCCATCCCTGGAGCCTTTCCCCTCTCCCTCATTCTCCTCACAGAACCCCACGGTGCCCAGGGCCCTGAATATTTCCCCGAGCGTGTGGTTTTCCCTGGTGTTTCTACGTCCTGGTTTTCTGAGGCAAACTACTATTCTTTCGCCTTGTCCCGATGATGAAAAGGGTTGCCTTCTAATATTGAGGGAAAGCCCACCTTCCACCCTGAGGGACCCTAGCCTTACCGAGCTAGGTACGTGCGCTAAGGATAGTTCCCTCTGGTTGCCCTTGTCTGTAACCTGTTTGTACGTCCTCCAGGTGTGGAGTCTCCCCTCTTCCCTGCTCTTGTTTCCCTCCTTCCTATCCCTACGTGACAGAATTACCGGCACCCCCCCCCCATTGGTGGTGGAAAAAATCATGACTTCTGAAGACCAAATACAGAAGTTGCTCCATTCTGTCCAGTCCCTAACGATGGAAGTTCAGGACTTGAGGGGAGAAAATAGAGAACTAAGGGCTCGTTGTCAAGCCCTGCAGGAAGCAAGGGATTACCCCCCTTTAGCACAGATGGAAGAAGATGAGGCTACACCAAAGGGGGTTGAAGGGGGCGGCCCTCTCCCTTCCGTCATGGTCCCTGTTCCCCAAGAACCCAAGGCCCCGCGCCCCGATAAATTTTATGGGGAGCGACGAGCTTGCCAGGGTTTCTTGGCTTTATGTAATCTAACATTTCAGACTCAGCCTCTTACATATGGGTCTGATCAATCCAAGGTAGCCTTTATAGTAGGACTATTAGGGGGAATAGCTCTGGATTGGGCTACCACTCTCCTTGCTTCAGATGATGGATTATTAAGAAATTATAATGAATTTTTAAAACAATTTCGCTTCCTTTTCGACTATCCCCATCGAGTGCAGGATGCCGAACAAGTGATCCTCCACATCTGCCAGGGAAAAACCCCATTACTCGACTATATAACCCGGTTTAGAAAGGTCGCCTTTGACCTTAATTGGAGTGACTCTGCTTTTCGGGCCCTCTTTAGGCAGGGACTTAGTGAGGAAATTAAGGACCAGATTGCCTGCGCCCCTATAACAACCGGTACCTTAGAGGAAATGGTAACATTGTCTCTACAAATCGATGAAAGGCTAAGCGAACGTAAACGCCAAAGAAGGCGAGACCAATTTAAAGGACTAGGATGGGGAACTCCTCAGACCCCGGCTCCTCCTGCCTCTACAGGGAGCCTAGATACCCCTGAACCAATGCAGATAGGGATGATACGAGGGCCCCATAGTTCTGTAGAACGGGAAAGGCGCCGGTCCCTTCAGTTATGTTTTTATTGTGGAAAGGCAGGACATTTTTCTAGAGAATGCCCATCTCGCCCCCCTAGACCCCGGGGGTCGGGAAATGCTGGGGGCCGGGGGAACGGAGGGACCTCCCGGTAACCGATTGTTTTTCCCTCCTTGAATCTAAGGAAGATCTGATTCACTCATCTCAACTGTTTATCCCTATTACCCTTCAATGGGAGAATCATCATTCCCTTGTAGTTAAGGCCTTAGTCGACTCCGGGGCATCCGGGAATTTTATGGATAATAACTTCGCTTCCCATCATGCTATTCCCCATAAGGTACGCACTTCCGTGGAAGTGGTACAAACTATCGACGGTTCCCCCCTCAATTCAGGGCCCCTCCTAAGGTGTTCCCTACCCCTCCAGTGCACCATAGGGACTCATCGAGAGATACTTCATTTTGACCTAATTTCCTCTCCCTTATTTTCAGTTGTACTAGGGTTACCCTGGTTAAAAGAACATAATCCCTCGATTAATTGGACTACAAAGACCTTTTCTTTTTCTTCCATAGGTTGTCACTCCCATTCTATCCCTTGCACCCAACCCAATGTTTCTGCTCCGATTCTCCCCCTCCTGTCTTCTAACACTACCATACCTTCCCAATATCATGACCTGGAGCTAGTGTTTAGTAAACAGGAAGCTTCAGAACTCCCCCCTCATAGGTCCTATGATTGTCCTATTGATCTTATACCAGGAAAAGAACCCCCATATGGGCGTATCTATAACCTATCCCCCGGAGAAACCGAAGCCTTACGTTCTTACATTAAAGAGAATCTAGACAAGGGGTTCATTTCCCATTCCACCTCTCCTGCTGGAGCCCCCCTCTTCTTCGTGCCCAAGAAAGAGGGGGACCTTCGGCCTTGTATAGATTACAGAGGCCTTAATCAGATTACTATTAAAAACCGATATCCCCTCCCCCTTATTTCAGAGCTTTTAGGAAAACTTCAGGGGGCCACCTTCTTTACCAAGCTAGACTTGAGGGGTGCCTATAATCTGGTACGGATCAGAGAGGGAGATGAATGGAAAACCGCTTTTCGTACTCGCTTTGGCCACTTTGAATATCGAGTGATGCCTTATGGACTGGTTAATGCACCAGCCACCTTTCAACATTTCATCAATGATATTTTTCGAGACCTTCTAGACTTATTTGTAATTGCCTATCTCGACGACATTCTTATTTTTTCTTCTTCTCTCGAAGAACACGTCTGCCATGTACGTACTGTCTTAGATCGTCTTTTACAGCACAAATTGTACTGCAAATTAGAAAAATGTATTTTTCACTCTTCTACTGTCCCCTTTCTAGGGTTCATAATCTCAGCCCAAGGGGTGCATATGGACCCTGGAAAATTGGAAGCCATAAATCAATGGCCTGCCCCCTCTACGGTGAAATCCCTCCAACGCTTCTTAGGAAGCGTAAACTATTATCGACAGTACATCCCTCATTATGCCGATAAAACTAAACCCCTTACTGTCTTACTTAAAAAGGGGGCTCGATTTGAATGGGGACCTCAACAGCAAGACGCCTTCAGTAGCCTCAAACAAGCCTTTATGTCTGCTCCCTTATTGCAACACCCTAATATATCCTTACCTTTTATTGTCGAAGCAGATGCCTCGGATGTGGCCCTTGGAGCAATACTAACTCAACCTAAGGGACCCTCCGGACAGCGTCTACTGTGCGCATTTTATTCTTGGCAATTAACACCTGCGGAACGTAACTACCCCATTCTGGACAAAGAACTACTGGCGATCAAGGCGGCGTTTGAGACATGGAGGCATTTCTTGGAAGGGGGGCCCCATCCAGTATTAGTCTATACGGATCATAAAAATCTTGCATATTTACAAACTGCCCGTATAAATAACCCGAGACATGCCCGATGGGCTTTATTTTTTGCACGCTTCTCCTTCTCTATACAATACAGGCCTGGTTCCCAGAATGCCATGGCGGACGCTTTGTCGAGATACCACTTACCAACGGACATGGAATGTGAGCCCCAAGGACCGATACTTCCGCCCCGTACAATTGCCACAACACTCCCTTCTTATCAACAGCTTCAAACTGTAAGTCTTAAAGAAAAACCTACCTCCCAATGCTATCGCAAATCAGGGATATTTTTTTGCAAAACTAAGATGTTCATCCCTCCCAAGCTGCATCCTCCGGTCCTCTGGGCTCACCATGACTCTCCCCTAGTGGGCCACCCTGGGTTTCGTCATACCCTATTGCTCCTCCGTCACTCCTTTTGGTGGCCTTCCTTGTCGGCTGATGTTCATTCTTATGTTTCCGGATGTTCGACCTGCGCTCGTATCAAGACTCCCCGAACCTTACCGGTTGGCCTGTTGCAGTTAACGAAGTGCTTGTCCACCCCTTGGCGGAAGACTGCCCTTGATTTCATTGTGGGTCTGCCTCGCGTTGGGGGATTTGATTCCATCCTGGTGGTGGTCGACTTCTTCACGAAAATGGCTCATTTCATCCCGTGTCAGGGTTTGCCATCTTCTCCCGCTACGGCGTGACTGCTTTTTCATGAAGTCTTTCGTCTTCATGGCCTGCCCCATGAGATTGTTTCGGACCACGGACCGCAGTTCATATCTCGTTTCTGGGGGGCTTTTTTTGCTCTCCTGCGGGTTCGCCTTCGGCCTACTACCGCTTACCACCCGCAAGTGAATGGCCAAGTGGAGCGGGTGAACCAGCATGTTGAACATTATTTACACTGTTTTTGTGCTTATTTACAGGATGACTGGGTTGATCTGTTGCCTCTTGCAGAATTTACCTACAATAACAATCCTCACTCGTCCATTGGTAACTCTCCTTTCTATGTTTCGTATGGGTTTCATCCTCCTCTCTGTTTTCCAGAGGCACCCCCCTCTTCTGTACCGGCCGCTGGGTCCTTGGTCTCCAGGTTACGATATGCCCGGTGTGCGGCGCGCTTGCACTTGCGGCAGGCTCGGCACCGCTATAAGTTATATGCCGATAAACAGCGTCTTCCTGGTCCCTCGTTCCGCATTGGTGAGTTGGTTTGGGTCCACCGTCGGCACTATCCCTCTCTCCGTCCTTCCTCTAAGTTGGATGATGCCTATTTTGGTCCCTTCCCCATTGCCCGAAAGCTTAATCCTGTCACTTATACCATACGCCTCCCTCCGTATCTTAAGATTCACCCCTCGTTTCATGTCTCCTTCCTGAAAAGGGCCAATCCCCCCCCTTCATAAGATTCAGCTAGATGCCCCGGCCCCCCCTATCCTTTTTCCTTCCGACCCTGAATATACTGTTAAAGCGATCCTTGATTCCCACCTTTTTGGTTCCCGACTGTACTACCTTATTGATTGGAAGGGATATGGTCCCTCTGAGCGCTCTTGGGAGTTAGCTTTGAACGTTCACGCACCCCGTCTGGTGCGCTCCTTCCACCTTCGCCACCCGTCTAAACCCGGTCTTCGGACCTTGGTGGGGGGTGGGAGGGGGCCTGGATGGGGGGGTACTGTAAGGTCGCCCGCCCCCATAGCGGGGGGCTCCGGCACAGCAGGGCCGCTGACTCGGAGGCGGGCCCGCCTCGAAGGCTCAGGGGGAGGTGCAGGGCAGGCGCAGGGGACGCAAGGGGGCGGGGCCACGTAGCGTGGAAGCGTGCTGCTGGCCACGCCCCCAGGAGCCCCAGAGAGGTATCAGGTGTGGCAATGAAGCAGCGGGGCTCCGCCCCAAGCAAACAGGGCGTGTTAAGGGAAAGGGCTATATAAACTACCGGCGGGGCCTGACTTCCCCGCCGGTAATCATTCTTGAGAGACTGGCCCCTTGCCTTGGAGATCCATTACCTGATTCGTGTGTTATCTTGAAGCGAATGATCCTAGTGTTCCCCTTCCTGGTTGCATGCGAGGTATGAGAGTGAGTATCAGGTGTGTCGTTATTCCCTATTGTGTGTCCTGTACGTCTGAGGAGTAATCTTGGTTGTGGGGCAGACCTGTTCCCTTTATCCAGTACCTTGTTGTTCTCCCTTCTCCCCTACCTTCCGGCCACTTACCCTTTGCGAGAGAGCCCAATTTACCCCACGTACCTAGATCCTCGTTCCCCTTCCCCCTTTTCCTTTCCCCCATCCCTGGAGCCTTTCCCCTCTCCCTCATTCTCCTCACAGAACCCCACGGTGCCCAGGGCCCTGAATATTTCCCCGAGCGTGTGGTTTTCCCTGGTGTTTCTACGTCCTGGTTTTCTGAGGCAAACTACTATTCTTTCGCCTTGTCCCGATGATGAAAAGGATTGCCTTCTAATACTGAGGGAAAGCCCACCTTCCACCCTGAGGGACCCTAGCCTTACTGAGCTAGGTACGTGCGCTAAGGATAGTTCCCTCTGGTTGCCCTTGTCTGTAACCTGTTTGTACGTCCTCCAGGTGCGGAGTCTCCCCTCTTCCCTGCTCTTGTTTCACTCCTTCCTATCCCTACGTGACACTCCTGACCAAAGTCAATCCTTCATTCTCTTGAAATTTCAAAAGGCACATCCTTGGAGGGGTGGCATCACTCCAAAACTAACAGTCAGGATATAGTGACGAGTGGCAACAGTACAGAGATGAAAGGAAGAGTCACCATGTGCAAAGTGCCAAATGGAAACAGAAGATGCATGGTCTGTCCTTGTATGCATCATTCAGTGGTATTGTATATGGATGGGAATGTCTACATTGTTTACCAATGGAAGTAATATGAGTCTGCAGAAACTACTCTTCGAAGGATAATATTTTGTTAGACTGTTGTTTAACCTAGCTACTGTAGCTAACTATTTGATGTTTATAACATGTTTCAGCAACGCACTCTACGTGAGGCTCCCCTTGGTGCTGGTTCGGAAACTGCAGTTAGTGCAGGATGCGGCGGCCCGTTTCTTGAGTGGGGCAGGCCAATGCGAGCACATTACACCGGTGCTCTGCACTCTGCACTGGCTGCCGATAATTTTCTGGGCCCAATTCAAGGTGTTGGTGCTGACCTTTAAAGCCCTAAACAGCTTGGGCCCCACCTACCTGCACGGCCGCCTCACCCTCTAGATCCTGGATCGACCCCATGGTCAGCTGGAGGTGCCCTCCTCAGGGTCCCCCAGGTTTTCCAGGTGTCGACCATGAGGAGGGTGTTCTCTGTGGCTGTGCCGCAGCTGTGTAACTCCCTCCTGTTGGAGGTCCACTTGATTACCAACCTCCCCTCTTTCCGTAGGCAGTGTAGGACCTGGCTGTTCCACCAGGCCTTTCCAGAGGAAGATGAGGTGGGTGGGTTGAGTTAGGGTGGGGGGATAGGTTTTATATTGTTTTAATTGTAGTTTATAATTGTTTGTTTTGATATGTTTTAAAATGCTGTGAGCCGCACCGAAATGACTGAGGCAGGAGAGGGTGGCATATAAATTTTAGAATAAATAAATAAATAAAATTAAATATTTTATTCTACATGCACACATAATTTTTGCATGGGCCAACGTATAACTATCTGCACATTTTGTTTATGCATAAACAGTTTGTATTTATTTAATAGATACAATAAAAATCTAACTTCCAGCTATAAACAAAATCTCCTATATCATGAATGTGTTGCATCCAAGGACTATAGCCGTAATCCACAAACCACTTACTCTGGAATAGCTCATATCGGGTTCAGTGCATATTCCAGGATCAGCTCTGAAATACTTGTATTTTTCCTATGCAGAATCATAAAAATGAACATCCAGGAGGATCAGGAGCCAAACGTTTTCTCCTAAGAAATGTGCAATAGAACATTAAATATAGAAATATAGAAAGCATGGTATGGGGAAACTGTGGTGAAAGCCATATACACAATCATTCCAATGATTAGAGATCAAACGTAGATGAAGAACGGTAACCATATACCCCTCCATCTTTGTACAGGTGTAAATGATGATACCTGGACAGTGACAGTAGAAGTAAAGCTCCATCAAGTCTTCAAAAGTGCTTGTCTAAAAATACACTTCGCCCAACATGCACATGCAAATACAAATGCAAGCTGAGGTTGGCACACATGTTAACTTGGGCAGTGTGGTGTCTGTCTAAGATTCAGCTGGGCACAAAAATCTCAGCATACAAACACAAAGATCTGGGCCTTTATGATTGTGAAGACCTTCGAATAGGATGTGATTTGCACTTCTGACACACAAAAACCTTCTGTCTCCAGTCCTTGGAAGGGGCAGCATTTTGAAATCTTCCTTGTACAACTCTGCTGTTATTCTGCATTGATATTTCAGATGTTCTCACTGGATATTGCTTGTAGGAGCCATTTGGAGCTCACAGCAGCACAGCAGTGTCCTCATGCTGCTGTTTTAATGTTGTTTATTGCCATGGTCACCTTTTCTGAGAAGGCTGCAAGAGCCACACACACACACAAATTCTAACCTAAAAGAAAGCATTCAAAATTTCTTCAAGCAGCAGGGAAAAACACTGAGGAAAACTGAATAGGAGAAAAAAGCAAATGCTGATCTGGCACCAGAAAGAACTCCCTCCCCTAATGCCACTGACCTGGCTAGTGCTTCATGAAAGGATGAAATATGGCATTTCCAAAAATAACCTTTAAAACTAGATGGGTGGCTGTTAAGAGAACACCAAAGAAATCTTCAGGGATTCTGCCCTTGCCCAAATTCCCCTGTCCCACATAATCTGTGGAGAGTTTTAGCTTTATTTTCCATAGGGATGTGCAAACAGAACCGGGTTTGGATGTTCAGCCATCTGGTGGTTTGGGTCGAATGTTGAGTTTGGTTTTGGTATTCGGTTCAGTCGGGCTCGGTTCGGTCTTTAGTTAAGTGCAATCGGGAAATGAAAATGACATTTGGTTTTTGAAATAACGGGAAAAAACTGAAAAACATATTTCCAGCTATAACATTTATGTTTATTATTCAATTTTGATGATATTTGAGGAGGTCGTACTTCCGATGGAGGGCACTATGTGTACCAAAATCTGGAATGATTAGATAAAGAAAACCGATTTCAGAAGCAATTGAATGTTGTGATTTTAAGAAAAGCTCCATATACATTCATGGCTACAACTTCTTTATCTTGCATCCAATGTTCATGAAACTTGTGCATATTACATCCCTCCATATGCTTAATATTTCTGCCAATTTTAGGAAAGAGTGGATAAAGGGTCCCAAGGGTATAAGACATTAACCTGAAAATACATTTCCAGCTGTTACATTTTGATATTCCATTCTGTTTACAGGATATTTGACAAGAATGTATCAAATACCTTTCCTGCCATTTCAGCAAATGTACAGGAGATTTTGATAAAGGGACCCAATTATATAAGCAATTGATGTTGTCCCTGTGAAGATCATTATTCAGATGAATATCAGCATATTCAGTGCCAGTCAGAGGCAGGCACCCTGCATGGCAGGGGGAGAGAGACTGTAGGAGGAAGGATGTGGAGCAACCCCAAAGACTGACAGACACATTCAATGGCCAAACACATTACTGCAAGCTTCTAGCTTTACAGGACCAATTGGTAGTGGCTTCGAGGTGGGCATAGGGGGCGGCCCTGAGGCGGGCATAAGCAACATAACTGGGACTTCTGAGATAGCATCCCAGCAGTCAGGAGACATAGTTTAAACACATCCAGGCTGGCCAACTATCAATCACATCCTGCAGCACTGAGACAGAGGACATGAGAGAATCTCTATTGACTCTTTCCTAAACAGATGCTCCTGACTTCCCAGAAACAAGTGGGGGAGATATGTTGGGATTGTCCCAGCACAGAATGAGGATATTTGGTTGACATTTCTGTTGGCCAATTCGCATCACAAACCGATCTTATACTACAGTGACGTAAGAGAATCCCAGGCATAGGTCCCTTCTCTACATATGTTGTACAGGCATATAAAATTGGAACCCGTTATAAAATCTTTCTGATATTTGGCAGAGATTTTCATGAAAGTGTAATATATATCCCTCCCAAATTTCATGTACACTGGTTGGACTACAAATATGTTATAGTCAGACATACATTTATATGTTAATTGCTTATACCACCAAGACCCTTTCCCCAATTCTTCTTAAATTTGGCAAAAATAGTAAGTATGGAAAGGGGCATAGACTGGATAAGTATCACCTACGTTAGATGTGAGTCAAAGAAGAAACAGCTAAGAATGTATATGTAGAATATTGCAAAATACAATCATTCAACTGCTTCTAAAATCGGATTACTTTAGCCAAACATTTTGAAATTTAGTACACCTAATGCTTTCTATTGGAGGTATAGGCATCCCAAGTTTCAGCCATCTATCATAAAAAACAAAAACGTTACAGCCAATAATGTGTTTTCCATTGAAACCAATGGAAATTCAATTCCAAACTCACCAAACGCATTTGAACCAAACATTCAAATTCGAGTTTGGTTCACACATTCAGTTCAGTCAACCGAACTATTCAAGTTCGGTCCGAACTCCAAACTTCCGAACCGCGTTCACCCATCCCTAATTTTCCATCCTACATGTCCCTTCTGCACTTATATTTTAACACCACATGTTGGCATAAGACCAGGCCCATTCTGAAATATTTATTATTCCATTAAAATGGGTTACCTTAACAGAGGCAGGTAAAGTCTTCATAGCAAGTTGAGAAATAGACTCTGCTTCATTATGCAAGTTACAGATGGAGACACCGTAAACATCTCTTTTATTGATATGATCAAGATTTGGGAGGATTTTTTTATTTACTAGGGATGAAACAAGATTTTTCCAAAATGGGAAATCTCATCAAATTCTCGATTCCCAATACCATCTTGATCAAATTGAGAACCTCTTGGTACTCAATAATATCTTGAACAACATTTTGTTTCTTCATTTACTGACTTTCTGCTTATTGGGATCCCATTTACCCCTTTGCCATTCACTGCTTTGCCATATATTTCTCATCGTAACCAAGCCAAGTACGTGCACTTGAGACCTCGCATCTTCATGAATGTTAGACCCCTTGTCTCTCCCTCTGTTCCCCTTCCTAAGTCTCTCCCCCAGCTCCTGTCTCTCAGATTGTAAGCCCTAGGGGCAGGGACCGTGTCTAT
>QEPC01007009.1:915021-950398 GCA_003113815.1 Sphenodon punctatus
CTCAGATTGTAAGCCCTAGGGGCAGGGACCGTGTCTATTTTATTACTTTGTAAAGTGCCAGGTACACTGCTGGCGCTATATAAATGTTTGTTAATAATAATAATAATAATAATATACCACTTTGCTGTCCATTTCAAACCCCAAGAGGTAATACTGATGCAATACCGCATTTCTTGCACTCCATTTTCCCTTGTACTTCCTTGTCTCTCATTAGCTGATACACAGATTCCTTTACTGATCTGCACCCCAGCTGCAGATTGGTCAAAGCAAAGGGAAGAACATAGAACAATTCTGATTGGAGGCACTGGAGTAGTGGTTAAGGGGTACTGGGAGAAGGTTAAGGGGTGAGCTATTTGCACAGTGACTGGCTTAGAAATGCAGAAACAACAAACCCGGAAGTAAAATGGTACCCTCAGCAATGCAGTAAGTGGTAAATGAATGGGTAAACAGTAAGTGGAAAGATGGTAAATGGGGATAGTATCTCACGGTTTTTTGAGAACTGAGAAATTTATTATTATTATTATTATTATTATTAAGCATTTATATAGCACCAACAATGTACCTGGCACTTTACAGCTGTTGAAAATCGACAGGGTCCCTGCCCCAGAGGGCTTACAATCTAAGAAAGACATGGGTGGGGAGACAAGGGATGGGAACAACAGAGGGAGAGACGAGGATACATTCATGAAGGTTGCAGGATGCTTAGCTTAGTTACATTTTTATAGTGGCAAGGGAAGGGGGACTAAGGGGATGAGGAGCTAGGGAAGGCCTGACGCAAGAGGAAGGTGTTCAGGAGCAATTTGAAGGCTAGGCAGGAGGGAGAGGAGCAAATGTATTCAGGAAGAGTTCTAGGCATGCGGGGCAGCAAGGGAGAATGGGTGAATATGCTTTGAGGAGCAGCAGAGCTGTGAGCAAGCCAGGGTGTTGGTAGAGGAGGATCAGAGGTTTTGGAAGGGAGCACAGGAGTAGACTAGTGTAGAGAGATAGAGGGGGCAAGGCCATAGATAGCCTTGTAGGTAATGACAAGAAGCTTGTTCTGAATGAATTCAGGTAGATGGAACCAGTGGAGAGAGGAGAGGAGAGGCTGCACATTATTAGAGTGGAAGACAAGGTGGATGATATTGGCTGCAGATTTTTTAATAGATGAGAGGGTGGCAATGTGAGAGCAGGGAACACCAGTGAGAAGGAACTGGGATTTTAGCTGTGGAAAAAGTGAGAAAAGGAGGTTGGAGCTTAGCGATGTCTCCCTTGACTGGTGGATCTTAGCAAGCGGATCAGGATGGCAGGATTTAGCAACAGATTCATTTGAGGTTTAAAGGAGAGGGAAGAGTCAAAGGTGAAGCCCAGGCCACATGTCCGAGGGATGACCCCATCAATGGAAACTGAGAAGGAAGAGGAAGAGGAAAGCTTCGTGAGAAGACTAGGAGTTCAGTTTTGGCCATATTAAGTTTGAGTTGATGGTGAGACATCCAGGCAGAGAAGTCAGAGAGACAGTTTGTGATACAAGATTGGATAGAGGGAGAGGGGTGTGTGTGGAGAGATAGAGTTGAGTATCATCAGCATAGAGGTGATGTTGGAAGCCATGCGATTCAATTAGTTTGGCCAGGGATAGAGTGTAGAAGGAGAAGAGAAGCAGGCCGAGGACAGAGCCTTGGGGAACTCCAACCCAGAGGGGAAGTAGCATTGAGGAGGTACCAGCAAGAGATACACTGACTGAAGGAGCAGTTAGAGAGGTAGGAAGAAGAGAACTATTCAAGGAGCAAGTCCCGGAAACTAAGGGTGCGGAGTGAGTCAAGAAGGAGAATGGTCAACAGTGTCAAAGGCAGCAGAGCATTCAAGCAGGACAAGAATAGAGTAGAGGTGATTGGATTTAGCAAAAAAATATCATTCGTGATTTTAGCGAGAGGAGAGCACTCTCAGGGTGATTTCAGATGTTACGAGATCACGCTGAACCACACTGAACCCCCCCGTGGGGCCAAAGGGCCCTGAACGTCTGAACGGCGCGCGCCAGATGTTCATCACGCTCAATACCCACATGGGGTCAGTTTCAACCACGCTTCCCGGGCTAGCCGGGGGAAGGTCCCGGGAAGCGTGGTCAAACGAACCCCCACAGGGAACCAAGGAAAAGTAACGTCTGGACGCCAATCCCCCAGCGGAACCAAACCAAACGAGCCCCAGCCGGGGACAAGGCACGCAGCGTCGCTGCCAGGCAACCAGCATCAACACAACCACCGGAGGGAGATTTAAAGCGAGAGCAGCAGCAAGCAAGCGTGGCGGGATGGAGCGAGGAGGGAAGCGGAAGAGAGCGGAGGCAGAGACAGCGACAGCGGCGGGACAGGAGGCGGAGGAGGTGCAGGCAGGCCCAGCGATGCAGGCGGAGGGGGCACAGGCGCAGGAAGGGGGCACACGGGAGCACCCGACCAGGGAGGCGGCCCGGGAACAACACCCACAGCTGCAGCCGGGTCGCGCCGCCCCGGGGACAGCGGCCGGAACGGGCCCACAGGAGGCACCCAGGAAAAGGGTAAGGGCACCCAACGGGAGGGGAACAGGGGGCACGGGTGAACCCCCCATGGGGGGGCCGGGGGGACCCCGGGCGGAAGGCAGGGGGGCAGGGGGCCCCCGAGAGGGGCCACACCCCCACCCAGCAACCACTCACCCCCTTTCCCCCCCCAGACACGAAAGTCGGCCCGGGCGGACGAGCCCCAGGACGAGGCCGGCCCCGCGCGCCCGGAGGCGCACCCCCAGGAGGAGGTGGAGGAGGAGCAGGTGCAGGTGCAGCAAGAGCTGGACCAGGAGGAGGAAGAGCAGGGGCCCAGCCGGAGGAAGGCCTACCACAGAGGGGGCCAGTGGGGCCTCCAGGAGACCCGGGACTTCATCCGGATATGGGGGACCCTCGAGTACCAGCTGGAGCTCGCAATCAACCAGCGGAACGAGCACGTCTACCGGGACATCGTGCGCGACATGGAGGCGGCGGGGCACGAGCGCACAGTCAACCAGTGTCGCTCCAAGGCCAAGGAGCTCAAGAGGGGGTACAAGGCCCTCAAGGACAACAACAGCCGCTCCGGGCACGGGGCCCGCACCGCCCCCTACTACGATGCCCTGGACCGCATCCTTCACATGAAGGGCTCCATAGTTGCCCCACGCCTCGTGGGCAGCGCTGTGGTCCAGGGCAGGGAGCGGGCCGAGGTACCCCCTCCCCTCGCCGCCCGCCCGGTAGACACGAGCTCAGGGGACCCCCACCCCCAGGAGGACCACCCGGGACCCGCAGAAGCCCCAAGGCCCCCCCCAGCAGCAGCCCGGAGAGTTCCCAATGCCGAGCCGGCCAGGCGGAGTCGGAGGTCGGCACCCTCACCACCCTCAGCCAGTGGTCCCTGGGGGAGCACTCCCAGGGCGAGGCGCCGGGCTCCCAGGGCTCGGAGACCGACATCGAGGGTATGCGGGCCCCCAGGGCAGGGGGGGGCACGACCAGGGGGCCGGTGGCAGGGGCGGGGGTGGGGGCCCTGCTGCAGGGGCCACAACCAGCCCCCTTCACCCGCTCCCCCCTCTCCCGCCCGCAGGACATGGGGAGCCCCAGGACCGGGCCAGCGAGACGGTGCAGGCCCCCGCGGAGGGCACAGGAGAGCAGGTGCCGGACCCAGGTAAGGCGGGAGGGCTGGGATGGCGGGAGGGCCCCCCGGGCGCCAGCCCAGGGGGGCCTCTGGCCTCAGTGGGGGAGGGGGGGCAGGGGGCCCCGGGACCCGACCCCGCTAGGGGACAGGGCCCTGCACTGACCCACCCGCCCATTTCCACAGGGCAGCCCCCGCGCGCGGCGCCTCCGCCGGCCGCAGCCCCAGCCCAGCGGATGCGGGAGTACCGGGCGCGGGTCCGCAGGCGCAGGGAGGAGCAAGCGGAGGACATCGTCCGCAGGGCGGAGGAACAGGGGGAGCGCATGATCGCCTCCGTGGACCGCATGGAGGCGGCCATAGAGCGGTCCATGGAGAAGGCCCTGGAGACAGACCGCCGGCTGGAGGCGGAGGTGCGCCTGGAGCGGAGGCGGGAGCGCCGGGAGCACCAGCGGCAGCAGGGGCTGCTCAGGGGCCTCCGGCAGGACATACAGGGCATGGTGCGGGAGCACAGTGCAAAGATGGACAGGTCCCACGACATTGGGACCTCCCTGCTCCTGCATGCGGGCACCATGTGTGCCTACGTGATGGCCGGCGCACCTCCGGGCGCCCTGCCCGCCCAGGTCCCCATGCCGGGCCCCTCGGCGCCCCCGGGCCCAGCCCTGCCGCCCCTGGCGCCCCCCCGGCCCCAGGGCCCTCGCATGCGCCTCCCAGTGCCCCCGGGCCTCCGGAGGGTCCAGCCCCCCCGGGGCGCGACCGGGGCACCGGGCACAGCTGCCCATCCGCCGCCCGGCCCCCTGCCGGGGCCGGGACCGGCCCAGGACACGGCAGGGGACACGGACAGTGGGGGGGAGGGGAGCTCCCAGAGCTCGGTGGGCCCAAGCGGCCGCACGAGGGGTCGGCCCAGGAAACGCGGGGGGATGGTGGGAAGGGGGGGGAGGGGGAGGGCCACATGAGGGCGGGTGGTGGACGGGGTCACGGGCACGGGGGTGGGGAGGGGGCACAGGGTGATTGTGTGAACTGTGTGGGCAATAAAGTGTTGTAAAGAGACAGTTGTCCCCGGCCCGTTTGTGGGGGGGACAGGGCTGTGGGACCGCGTGTACAGGGGCATGGGCACGGAACGGGGGGTGGGGCCCCCAGGGGCGGGAAGGCCCTCACAGCGGGCCCCCCCGGGCGATGTGGGTTGCAAGGGCGTTCCGGATCCTTTTGGCATACCGGTACTCCCGGGGGTTCCCTGCGTTCACGTACAGGGGAACAGGACCGGGGGGCCGGTGGGGCTCGGGGTACTCCAGGGCCGCCCCCTCGGTCTCGCACACATTGTGCAGAACGCAGCAGGCACCGATCACCAGGGCGGAGGTGGGGACGGTGAAGTCCAGGCGGCCAGCTATACTCCTCCAGCGCTGCTTCAGGGCCCCGAAGGCACGCTCCACCACGGTCCGGCTCGCACACAGGCGGGTATTGTATACCTGCTCCGCAGGGGTGCTCGGGACAGGGTAGACCTTCATCAGCCAGCGGGTCAGGGGGTAGGCGGGGTCCCCCAGGATGCAGGGGGGCATGGGAACACCCTCGATCCACCTCATGCCCATGTCCGCGAAGTCCCCCCGGTACATGCGGGCATAGAAGGGGGAGATGGTCATGATCCTGGCGTCGTGACTCCGGCCGGAGTTGCCCGTGTAGATGTCTATGAAGCGGGCCCGGTGGTCCACCACCCCCTGCAGGTGCAGGGAGTAGTATCCGTGCCGGTTCACATACTCCAGGGCCTCCCCCGCGGCCGGGCGCAGGATCTCGATGTGTGTGCCGTCCACGGCTCCGATGCAGTTCGGGAAGCCCCCGGCCGCGAAGCCAGCCATCACAGCGCCCTGGTCCAGGAGCTGGATGGTCCTGTCGAGGAGCACGCCCTCCACAGCCTCGCACACATCCCGCACGATGCAGGCGACCGTGCTGAGCCCCACCCCGAAGTGCTGGGACACGGAGCGGCAGGAGTCGGGCGTTGCGAGGGCCCAGACCCCTATGGCCACCCGCTGGACCATGGGGATGGGCTCCCGCATGGAGGTGTGCTGCCGCTCCAGCCAGGGCGTGAGGAGCTCCGCTAGGCGCAGCAGGGTGGCCTTGCCCATCCGGAAGTGGGACCCCCACTCGGCCTCCCCCCAGTGGGCCTGGGCCCGCTCCCACCAGGCCTGGGGCCGCTCCGTGACCCATAGGCTCCGCGCTATGGGCATAGCCAGCAGCGCTGCCCGGCGGAGGGTCTGCGTTGCCCAGCGGAACCGCCTCGCGGCCCCTCGGAGCGCAGCGGGCCGGGTGAGGCTCCGGCAGGCGGCCAGCCACGCCCCCCAGGCCCGGCGCCGAGCCCTGAGCCGGGCACGGACTCTCCTGCGGGCCTGCTGGCCCCGGAGGCGCACGCCAGCCCGCAGGGCCAGGACATAGCGCAGGCGGACGGCCAGGTGCACCCTCTCGGTCAGGAGGCACAGCTGCTCAGTGTGGTCACGGTGCCACTCAGCCGCGAGCGCGAGGAACATCCAGTTCCCACCTGCCCTATCGCGCTCCATGGTGCTGGGGCCCCGGTGGGGGCTGGGAGCGCTTATGGCGGCCCGGTGCTGGTGGCTCCGCCCGGGGGTCGGCCTCGCGGGCCTGCGCGCGCCCTGTGCCGGTGCGTTCCGGCTGCTCCCGCCCCCAGCACCCCGGGCCCCCTCCCCTCGCTGTTTGTAGCGGGATGGCCTTGAAGGTGCGATTAGGCAGACAGAGAGCTCGCTGTTGTTCTCTGCAGCTGTGCCGGGCCCGCACCCCACGCCTCGCTCTGTTGTGCTACAATGTTGCGGTGCGGGCCCGTGTTCCCTGTCCCGGGGGCCGGGCCGAGCCTCTCCCGGCCCTGGGCAGTCTGTGTGCCCTCCGGGCTCCGTGTCCCATTCCCTGTTGTGCTGGACCATGGCTGGCTGCCCATCCATGGGGCTCCCGCTGTCCGGCCCCCAAGGGGCCCCCCATATCTGGGCCTTCCGCGAGACCATGTCTCTGTGCGACCTGTGGCACACCCCTGCCGTGCAGCTGCTCCTGGCCGGGCCGGGGAGCCGTGCAGGTGCCTACGAGAGCCTGAGCTCCGGGCTCCGTTACTTTGGCCATGTGGTGAGCGCCCGTGATTGCCGGCTGCATGCGGAGGCCCTGGGGCTGGCTCGTTTCCCCGAGGGGCGCATCCCGGAGGTGCTGTGCGCCCATGTGCCCTGGAGCGCCTCGGAGACCGTGTCAGCGCTGGTGGTGTGTGGTCTGGGCGCCTACTCGGAGTGCCTGGCCGAGGGTGGCCCTGCCTTGGCCGTGAGCTACTTCTCCTGTGTTCACGGGGCCCGTGGGTACCAGCGCACCCGTGGGGCGGCGTTCCAGCGGCTTCTGGAGCTGGGGCATCTTCCGTGGCCCCCTTCTGCTGCCTGCTGTGTGCCGGAGCCCTCCGCGGTGGAGATGTCATCCCTGTTGGCGGTGTGGGCGCGTGTGGATGTGCAGCTGGCCCTCACCATGCCCGATCCCTTCGAGGCCTACTACCTGATCGCCCACTACATGTCCTTGCAGGGGTACCGCCGGGGCATGCTGCACTGGCCCCACCTGGTCCACCGGGCGGGCCACCCGGGCCCTGGGGCCAGCGGGGCCCCCGGCAGCGGCCCGTGAGCCCCGCGTCGCTGGCCTGCCCCCCCCCGCGTGGTGCCCCCGTGTGGGCTCCCGCCCCGGCCCGGGGGGGGGCCTGGTCCCCGCTGGCCGCTCCCGACCTGCGGACCCCACCTCGGTGAGCTCCCGCCCGCCTCGCTGCTTGCTGCTGCCCCTGGCCGTGGTCCTGGGCCCCCTCCATCCCCGTGACTCCGTGGGTGCTGCCTGAGCGTCGCTGGTGCTGCGGAGGAGCACCGCTGGACCCGGCTGCCCTGCCTGTGCCAGCCTTTGACTGTGGGGCCCCCTTCCTCCTCCTCCTGGCGCCCCTCCGCCGGCCTCGCTGTGCTTTGGGGGCCCCCAACGTGCCTTGCTCCGGGGGTCCGCCCCCCCCCCCCGAGACTGCCTCTGTTCCTGTGGGGGCACCTCCTTGGACTGGACTGGACTGGGGTGGTGTGGGGGTGGGGGTTGCTGCTGTCTGTGCCTTGCCCCGTGGTGGTGCCCCCCCCTCCCTGCCGGTGTTCCGGGTGGGGTGTTCCGGGCGCCCCTTCCCCCCTTCCCGGCCTTTCCCTGGTGTGTGTGTGTGTGTGTGTGTGTGTGTGTGTGTGCCCGGGCGTGTGGCCGTGCATTGTGCCCCGCTGCGGGACCGCTGTGTGAGGCGGCTGTCAGCCTGTTCTCGCTCTTCCCCCCTCCCTTCCCGTTTCCCTTGTGTGGGCATTCCCTTTTGTGCCTTGTGGCTTCGTTTGCCCTCAGGCGGCCATGTCTGTGTCCCGCCCCTGCCAGGTGCCTTGTGGGGGTTTAGCGCCCGCCGGGGGTTCGGCTGCACGTCTGTTGTGCTGCCACAGCCCGCGATGGTGCGGCCCGGTTCCGGCCCATGGTCCCGTTCCCGGCACGTCTGTTTGGGTCGTTTTCCAACCCCCGGGCGTGGTTGCGCTGTTCGGCCCCCCTGGTGGTTCGCTGTGGTGAACCGGCCGCCCGTAACGTCTGAAAGTACCCTCAGTAGAGTGGAAAGGATGGAAGCCATATTGGAGAGGGTCAAGGGAAGAGCTGGTGGAGAGGAAGTCAAGTTCGTGGGTGTAGACAACATGCTTCAGGAGCTTGGAGGCAAAAGGAAGGAGAGAGATGGGGCGGTAATTAGAGGGGTCAGATGGATCAAGGGTGGGATTCTTTAGGATAGGGGAGACAGTAGCATGTTTGAAAGCAGAGGGAAAGGAGTCAGTAGAGGGGGAGAGATTGACAATGTGCAGCAGAGATGGTGAGACAGATCACATAAATATTGGGAAATGGTCAGGAAATCAATCTCAGTTCCCAATATAGTAGAAATTCTCGCAAGCAGCAGTTTAGCTGCTCATATCAGTCCTCTTATTTACTGAGTGATTGTTGGATTAGATGTGCCTTGAAGTCCCTTCCAGCTCTACAGTTCTGTGATTCAAAGACAGTTTGCCACTGAACTACAAGACCACACAGGCCTAAATTTTCAAAAGTAAATCACAAAGGGAGGTTATTTTCACTGTTTATCTACACTGTAACAATGGAGGGTGCCTTCCTTTTCAGGTGTCTACCTGGAGATGCCTTACAAGCTTTTCAGAAGTGCTACACACCAACTCTCTGAAAAACAGGTCTTTTAAATGTGTCCTATGTTAAGGATCAGGATGTGAAGACAGAGAAATCAGTAGTCATCTTCAAAGATTCAGGTGGTGCTACACCCAATGATAAATTTCCATTAGATACCAAATTTGTAATGACAATTTCAAACTAGTGAAATATTGACTGATTTCCACTTTCAGATCTTGCCATGTTAGACCTGTAAAATGTTGTTTTTAATTAAATATTCAGATTTGTACTTTAAAATCTTCCCACTTTAGACCTGTGGAATGATTTTTTAAATGACTGGAAATTTAAGCCATGAAAAATATAGGGCATTCAAGCAATGTAGACAAACTAGCCATGTTTCTGATACAATTATGAGAAGTGTAAAGATTAACCTAGCCAGAGCCGGCCCTAGGCGTGTGCAATATGTGCAGTCACGATTCTCTCAACTCAACTGGGTTGTGCACGCTCATTGTAGGGATCACGTAATGGTCTCGAGCTCCTCAAGGCAGGGGAGGATGGAGCCTCAGGGGCAGCAGCATTGCCCCAGCGTTTGTGGAGCCCGCCGGAGGGGAGAGCAGTGTGAGCGGCCAGGTGCTGCAGCGGGAACGCTGCCCCAGCGGCTGGGCGATTGAGAAGGGGTTTGGTAGAGCAGCATTGCAGGGGCGAGTACGACTGAGTCAGCACCTGGTGATATTCAGGCCACCTGAGGAAGATTATCTGGATCGCCAGCACTGAGCCCAGCAGACTGAGCGGGGATTTAAAAGAGCGGCAGCAGGTGGCGTGCACACCACGGGCGTGCGTGCCCTTGTGCGCGCGGCCTTAGGCGCCAGCTGGGGGAGGCTGGGCTTGCACCTCTGTTGGGAGTTGGTGGCTGTGGGGGATACTCCTGACACTTACATCCAGATGGAAAGGAAAAGACAGTGGGTAAGGGACTCGCCATTATTGGCAGAGCTGCTGAGCCATAAAGTTTCAAAATTGGATTTGTCAGTCGATAGCTGTTCTCCGAGGAAAGACACACAAGGGGCTAGTTCCCAGCTTCTAGCCCCTTTCCCTGGTCCAAATATGGTCCCGAATGATTTTGTGCTAATAGACTTGGCCGGTCCACATGAAGACTTAGCAACGAGTAATTCCACTCGGGCCCAATGTCATCTAATCGCCAAAACTATTTCTCTATTGTTTGGGCATGTGTCTGACATGAGTAGTTCTTTGTTATGGATTAGGTCAAAATTGGACGAATTGCTGGCTAAGCTGGCTCCAATGCAGGGAGAAGGTAGACCGGAAGCAGCTGCTAGTGCTGCCCAGAGTACCATTATGAATTCTGCTCTACCTTCCCTTAACAAGAGGTCCTTTTTGCGGGGTCCCCCCTGTTCTACCATGGTTGGTGGAGGGATGAGGGGCATCAAAATAAGAGAGGATGCTATCTGGATTGGAGTTATTCCCTTGCGTCAGGGTATATTCCCCTCTTGGGAATCTATAGAGGAGGTATCAAATCATCTGGCTTGTCATTTGGTACCAGGAAGGAAGTTTTTGGCAAACCCTGTGTTATAATAGAAGGAGGGCTCGTTACAGAGTGTATTTCCAATCAAGCTATTGGGTCTTTAAACTCTTTCTGGCACAGAAGTATTTATTATCAAGGGGCATATCTATTGATAGGGTCTTCAGTCACAGACAAAGGACTGAAAGGAACTCAGCGGCAGCTATGGACCCCTGCCCAGTATTGACTTTACCAAACAGAATGGCCTTAGGCACTAGAGTGAGGGGTGCAGCAGAACCTGCAAATATAACCTGCCTGGGATCACAGGTGGTGGAATCTATAGACACACAGGCCCCTGCCTCGCACATTCTGCTTAGAGGGGTGGAGGGGTGTGTGTGTTAAGATTGCCCCTCCTAGTAAATCTGAGAGGCCATCACTGGCACCAGTGGTCTTCAGGCTGCTGCAAGTGGTAGCAGACCCTCCGGTGGGCTGGGTGGCAGTTGTAGCAGTTAGAACTGGGCCGGCAGCCAATAGCTTTGGGGCAGATTCGATGCCCGCTTTACATCTTATGGATGGTCAGTTGGACGCCGGTATGCAGAATCCAGCTGACCCCGATCAAGTTCGGGCCGAGTGGCCATCTATAGAGCAGGAGCCTGAGGAGCTGTCCCAAAGAAAGACCCCCCAAGTAGATCTATTACTAAGAGATCCGTTGGTTAATCTCCCGGGGGAGGGGTCCAGGACAGAGATAAAGGGTCTCTCAGTAGAGTTGCAGGTTAGCCCAGGGAAAGAGCACACTAATGACCATGTGGAAAATGAGGTGGTTTCCTCAAGCCAGCCGAGTGCAATAAGCTGCAGTCCAACCTTATTATTATTATTATTATTATTAAACATTTATAAAGCGCCAGTAACAACCTGGCGCTGTACAGAACATATAATCAGCTGCGGTCCCTACCTGTGGCTTACAATCTAAAAGACAAGGAGGGGGAGACAAGGAGAGGGGACAGCGGGAGAGACATGGGAGAAGACAAACAAACATTCAGGCGGATGCGAAGTCTCAGGTGCGTGTACTTGGCTTGGTTACAAGGTGGTCGGTAGCAGCAGTCAGCAGAGGAGGGCTGACAGTAAGAGCAAGGGGAAAGACTAGAGGGCATTGGGAAAGGCAGCATGGAAAAGGTGGGTCTTGAGGAGGGATTTGAAGGAGCGGAGGGAGGAGGCGAGGCGGACGTCGGCAGGGAGGGAGTTCCAGGCATGCGGGGCAGCGAGGGAGAAGGGACGAAGGCGGTTGGGCGAGCAGGAGAAGCGAGGGAGAGCGAGGGAGGGGACAGCGGAAGAGCGGAGAGCGCGCGCAGGAGCGCGTAGGGCGATTAGGTCCGAGAGGTAAGGGGGAGCTTGGTCATGGAGCGATTTGAACGTGAAAACCAGGAGTTTGAACAGGATACGTTCCGGAAGGGGGAGCCAGTGAAGGGAGAGGAGGAGAGGCGTCACATGGTCGAAGCGACGGGCAGAGTGAATGACCTTGGCGGCAGAGTTTTGGATCGCCACAAGGGGGGACAGGTGGGAGCGAGGGAGGCCAGCAAGGAGGAGGTTGCAGTAGTCGAGGCGAGAGATAACCATGGCATGAACAAGGATTTTGGCCGAGGAGACAGATAGAAAGGGGCGAATGCGGGCAATGTTGAGGAGAGCGAATCGGCAGGATTTGGCCACAGAGTCAATGTAAGGTTTAAAGGAGAGGTGCGTGTCAAAAATGAAGCCCAAGCTGCGGGCACGGAGAACAGGACGGATGGTGACCCCGTCAATGCAGACGGTCAGGTCAGAGGGAGAGGAGGGGGAGGGAGGAAAAATGAGGAGTTCAGTCTTGGCCATGTTCAGTTTGAGTTGGCGTCGGGACATCCAGGCGGAGATATCAGAGAGGCAGTCGACGAGGCGTGAGCGGACAGAGGAGGAGAGAGAGGGGGTAGAGAGATAGAGTTGGGTGTCATCAGCATAGAGATGGTATTGGAACCCGTGGGAGGCAATAATTTCACCAAGGGACCGGGTGTAGATAGAGAAGAGGAGAGGGCCAAGGACAGAACCTTGGGGAACCCCAACCGAGAGGGGAAGGGAGGGGGAGGTCGACTCGGGGAGGGAGACATTGAAGGAGCGGTCAGAGAGGTAGGAGGAGAACCAGTCAAAGACAGAGCCACGGAAGCCCAAAGAGTAAAGCGAGTCCAGGAGGAGCGAGTGGTCGACAGTGTCAAAGGCAGCGGAGAGGTCAAGGAGGACAAGGACGGAGTAGTGGCGCTTCGATTTAGCGACAAGCAGATCATTGGTGATCTTGGCCAGGGCAGTTTCAGTAGAGTGGAGGGGGCGTACCTGTAAATCTAGCGATACCATCAGAGGGCATTGGGCAATTGAGACAGCCAGCAGGGAGCAAGATTTCAGGGCAGCAGGCCTCTATGCTGGATTATTACCCCCGGGTTTGTGGTATTACCCAGGCAGACTATTTGCCATGCCAGCCAGCAGATTGACACAAGGATACTGGGGGGGGCAAAGGCGAATGGGCAGACACGTAAGCCCAGATTGCTCCAATGCAAAGATTATATTCCAGTCTCCATTAGTTAGGAGTTTAGACGTAACACCTGGCCCCCGGACCATCGGACATGGTAGTTCTTTAAAGCTTCTTTCCTGGAATGTGACGGGGCTTGGAGCCAAGAGCTCAGACCCAAATTTGGTCTCATTTCTTCAGAAATATGATCTTATTTTGCTTCAGGAGACATGGCTGAGGGACGGTGTGATATCGCCAGTCCAAGGCTTCCAGGTTTATTCGTTTCCAGGTGCTAAGGTTGGTGTTAGGGGCAGATGCTCTGGGGGTTTGGCCTTTTTAACATCGGTCTTGCTGGGTGGGATATTTAAAGTATTTCCGCAAAGCTGCAAGAATTTTTCTGTTGGCCAGTGGGCGCCTCCGAGTGGGCCCTCTCTATTGATGATTAATCTGTATATCCCACCTGCTGCCTCCAAATATTATAATGAAGAGGTTTGGGAGCTGCTGGGAGACCTTTTGGGTTCTCTCGAGGATCAGTGCCCGGATGCCATCTTGATACTAGCTGGGGATTGGAATGCCAGACTAGGTGCCCAACAAGCCACCGACTTGGAGGGCTTACCAAACAGTTACGACTGGGTCTCGAGTAGAAGATCAAGAGATCTGGAAAGTAATGAGGCTGGTCTGCAAATGTTTGAACTTCTGCAGACCCATTCACTAATGGTGCTAAATGGTCAAGGGCGATTAGATCCGGAGGGCGAGTTCTCCTTTTTAAACTTCAATGGTCGTAGCATTGTCGACTACATAGTGGTATGCATTCATCAAAGATCAAATTTTGATAACTTTACCCTGCTCACAAGGGTGGAGAGTGACCATCGAGCTCTCTCAGTGCGGATTAGAATCTAGAATGCCCAGGAATTCATTTCTTACAGGCAAGCTGCAGCTGGGGGAGGGGAATATAGGATTAGGGTGCATTGGAACCATAGTATACCTATGCAAGTTTGTGAACTCCTGAACTCTCAAGAAATGCGTAAACTATATGACAGTTTTTTGAGGGAGGATACCCAGGATATGGAGCTGTTACATAGATTATATGACTCTATTACCTCCATAATTGGGACCCAGATTCTCTCGCATGTCGGTAGACCCCGGAAATTTAAAGGAGCCTTATGGTTTGACGGCGAATGTAAGAGATTGAAGTCGGCTCTGTTGCATGCAAAGAGGGCGTGGGTTAATAACCCAAGTGACAATGCTATTCTCCAATTCAGGGAAACCAGACATAGCTATAAATTACTCATTGCTGGCAAAAAGTTAGCCTATAAAGAACAGATCTGGGTTAAAATCCAGATTGCGGTGCAGACTAGGAATTCCAGAGACTTTGGGGCTTTGGTCAAGGGGAAGAGTGAGGAGTCCCCAGCTTCTAGGCAGAACCAAATTGAGGAGGACTTGTGGGTATTATTCTTCCAGGACTTGTTTAGTCATGACGCAGAGGAGATTGAAGCAGGCGCCGCAGAACTGTTCTCTTCTCTACAGGTACAGTCAAGACAAGAGGAATTCGTGAGAGTCGATCCTGAGGTGGTGTTGGATTTAATTAGAGCATTAAAACGGAATAAGGCGCCGGGCAGAGATTTCATCACTGCCGAGGTCCTGAATACATTTCCCCAATGGTGGGCCAATGTGCTGGGAAAATACTTCTCACACATAAATCAGTCCCTCCAGGTGCCCAAGGGGTGGGGTGATAGTGTGATCATTCCTATCTTTAAGAAGGGAAACCCAATGGACCCGTGCTGCTACCACCCCATAAGTTTGCTTCTAATAATAGGGAAGATGTACTCTAAAATCTTGCTGGGACATTTAGAGACCTGGGCTCTGGGGGAAAACCTTATACCGCAGGAACAGGCAGGGTTCAGGAAAAATAAGTCCACTTCTGACAATGTTTTTGTCTTACAGCATACAATAGCTAAGTATACCAGAATAAGATCCGGATCCCTGTTCTTGGCCTTTATAGACCTCCGTAAGGCATTTGATTCCATACTGCGACTCAAATTGTGGAGAAAGCTTTTGGAGTGGGGCATTGACGAGCATCTACTAGCTTTGCTTATCCAGGTACACTCCAACAATATAGCTACGGTCAGGTTGGGGAGGGATGGCAAACAGTCTCAGCCATTTAAGGTTGTTAGGGGAGTCAGACAAGGGTGTGTTCTGGCTCCCCTGCTCTTCAACCTGTATCTGGGGGATCTCCCATGGAATCTGCCCATGCCCCCAAAGATTGGCTCCAGACCAACGAATATTCTACTATATGCAGATGACTTGGTTTTGATGGCCCAAAAAAGGAAAGGCCTCTTATACCAACTAGAGGCCTTGATGGAATACTGCTCTGCAAACGAACTGGTTCTTAACCCCCTTAAATCACAGGAAAGAAGAAAACATCTGGTAGCTCTTGGCCTGTAGGGAATGAGTTTTTAAGACAAGTAGAGTCTTACTTGTACCTGGGGGTCACGTTTGCCCAAAATGGTACATGAGGCAGACACAGGAAGTGTCTAGCTCTGAAAGCCAGTATAACAGCTAGGGGGATCCTGAAGTTGGCTACAGACTCCCCGGGTATTGCTATCTCCACGGTCCTGGGCGTATATAGAGCTAAGATCCAGTCTTTATTGACTTTTGGGGCAGAAGTATATGCAGGGGGGGACTGTCAGGCTTTGGAAGTGGTCCAAAACAAATGTATAAGGTGTTTGCTGAGAGTTCCGCAGTCAATACCGGCAGCTGTTATACGTGCGGAAACAGGGATTATAGCTATCGCCTCCTTATGCAAGCTGCAGTTATTAAGGTTTTGGGCTAAGTTATACCATCAGGACGAAACCTCCCTTGCAGGCTTGTGCCTAAAGGAAGAGCTGGAATATGAAGGTGCTGGGAACTACCCCTGACTCTCCTGGACAGATATGTGTCTGAGGGAGCTGGGATTCTCATTCCAGCTCTTCCAGGGTAAACCTTGCATCAGCCTAAAATCTATGATAAAGCAAAGGATTCTGGATGTGGCAAGACAGGAGGACGTGGCCGAACTTTCGGCTTGGAAAGTCGCCCCCTATTACCATGTGGTGAAAACTTCCCATCAGTTTAAGAGTTACCTGGATGCACTGGGCAAGCCAATTCTACGTAGGGCGTTTGTATTCCTGCGGTTCCAGCAGTTCCCATCTGCTATTATTGAGGGAAGATATAGGAAGGTTCCACGGGAGCTTAGAACATGTCCCTGTAATACATCAGAAATTGAAGACCTTCCCCATTTTCTTTATAGATGCCCTCTATATCAGACCTTAAGGGCAGTATGGCTCGAGCCAATACGGGGGCTTGCTACATACATGTGGGATCAGGTTGGGATACCAGCCTTGCTTGCCTCTGATGATATGGAAACGGTAAAGGCGGTGGCACTCTTCACTTTACTAGCCATGAGAGAGAGAGTGAATTGGGTAGGGTGAATTGTCCTGGTATCGATGCCTCTTCTTGGTTTCGTGCATTCATCCTTGGCTGAGGGGGGATCTGTGGTGTCAACTTACTTATTTCCCGGATATGTTATTACTGGTTGGATAGGGTATTTTGCCATGCTGCCTGTTTAGCTGTGGAGGAAAATGTGTTGAGATTATATATTAATGTGATTTATTTTTTTTCCCCTCAGTTGTGGCGATGGATTTAGGTTTTGTTGAACTGGATTGTCACCTGTTAGTTATCTGTTATTTGCTGTTTAAATGTTGTGTGTATTTGTTGTTTTATTGTTTTACAGCTATGGCGAAAGCTTAAAGCCATAATAAACTAATTTCAATGTGCAGTCGCACATGGCCCAGTGCCAACCTAGACCCTGTGCCTGGGGGTTGTAGCAGCACCAAATTATTTAAATTATGCAAATTAGGCCCTGCACCAAGACTTTGCACATGGCCCCGCAAATCCTGGGGCCTGCCCTGAACCTAGCAGACACTTAAGTGATCATCATTAGCTTCTGAGGAGAAGAGGAGGTCAGAATGATTGAAAGGTAATCAGATTTCTCTGGGAACTATTGTTTTATTCTACCGGGCTGTTTGGTTAAGGTCATGTACCCACTTGGAAACTGACAACACTATTCCTGGCACTAGAACAAACTTTTCTAAGTCTCATTAGCAGAGAAGGTTACAATCCCGTGGTAGCTCATCTCTGTCTCAAGAAAAATGACCAATGGATGGTAAAAAAACTGTTTCCATTCGTTGGTCATTTTTCTTGACAGCAGATTTCAAATATTAAGAACAGGAACTAGATAAACTGGACAAAAAATAGCTCATGTATATTGTGGCATTGCATCTTGTGAGTTGAGATATGCAGCTTCTTATCCCTTGTGCACTCTTCTTGTTTTGCATTCATCCTCTATCCCATGACCTTAAAATGGACAAATCTGTAATCTACAATGAAAGCTGCACTCTTCATGGTCATTACGACTATTAAGATTCAGTACGATAATGTTATGAAATGGAGAAAGGAGCTTCTTGGCTGAGACCTCTCATCGATGGGCCGCCTTACCAGACAGAATCAAGCCTCAACTTAACCTCTTTGGAGTTCAGGCAGAGTGCAAGGCATGCTTTTCTGCAATGACCCTCCCTCAATAATGAGACATGATCTCAGAGAAAGAAGTTTTTTTCTATGCAAAATGAAAGAGTGCCGAGGGTAGTTTTTCTTCTGTGGAATATATGGGAACTTAATTTAATTTATAACAGAAATTGATTCCAGAGTAAAACATATGTGCCGCGGTATGTACAGAGTTGTGATGAGGTAGCATTGATGAGGATGAGGACATACTTATTAAACTAATTAAGTATTTCATGCAGCATGAGGAAAGAAATTCTGTCTCACAATTGCAAAGGATTTCATAGTGATCAACTGATCATACCCTTTGTAGGGCATTTTCTCTTGCAGGTTCTTTCCCATGGTTTCCCCAAAGCAGCACCCAAACTTACAGTTCTCTTCAGCTGATAAGGTTTATTCCATGGCACTGTCAGTCTCCTCTGTTCATTGCTGGCCTAGCCAGGTCTCTACTCAGCAGTGGAAAGTATCCAAATGGTTCATATGTATACCTTAATTCCTTATTCCAGGGATCCTCCACCAGCCTGGAGGAAACTCCTCCCAGCTTTCTGGTGGAACTATCGCCCCCAGCCTTCAAATGCTTCGGTCTTGTGTGTCATGTCACATTATTATTATTATTATAATTATTATAAATATTTATATAGCGCCAGACGTGTGACCTGGTGTTGTACAAAACATAGAAATAGACGCGGTCCCTGCCTGTAGCTTACAATCTAAAAGACAAGGAGGGGGGGACAGGGAGAGGGGACAGTGGGAGAGACAGGGGAGAAGACTAACAAACATTCAAGCGGATGCGAAGTCTCTGGTGCGTGTGCTTTGTTTGGTTACAATCAGGTTGGTTACAGCAGTCTGCCAAGGAGGGCAGACAGTGGGTATATGGAAATGACTAGCAGGCATTGGGAAAGGCGGCGAGGAAAAAGTGGGTCTTGAGGAGGGATTTGAAGGAGCGGAGGGAGGGGGCAAGGCGGATGTGGGTAGGGAGGGCGTTCCAGGCATGGGGGGCAGCGAGGGAGAAGGGTCGAAGGCGGTTAGGTGAGCAGGAGAAATGAGGGAGAGGACAGAGGAAGAGCGGAGAGCACGTGCCAGAGTGCGTAGGGAGATTAGGTCTGAGAAGTAGGGAGGAGCTTGGTTGTGGAGTATTTTGAACGTGAATACCAGGAGTTTAAACAGGATACGTTCCGGAAGGGGGAGCCAGTGAAAAGAGGAGAGGCTGCACGTGGTCAAAGCGATGGGCAGAGTGAATGACCTTGGCAGCGGAGTTTTGGATTACGATAAGGGGGGACAGGTGAGAACGAGGGAGTCCAGCAAGGAGGAGGTTGCAGTAATCGAGGCGAGAGATAACCATGGCATGAACAAGGGTTTTGGCCGAGGAGGTAGAGAGAAAGGGGCGGATCCGAGCAATGTTATGGAGGGCGAATCGGCAGGATTTGGCAACAGAGTCAATGTAAGGTTTAAAAGAGAGGTGCGTGTCAAAGATGAAGCCCAAGCTACGGGCTTGGAGAACAGGATGGATGGTGACTCCATCGATGCAGATGGGCAGGTTAGAGGGAGAGGAAGAGGAGGGAGGAAAAATGAGGAGTTCGGTCTTGGCCATGTTGAGCTTGAGTTGACGTCGGGACATCCAGGCGGAGATATCAGAGAGGCAGTTGACGAGGCGTGAGTGGACAGAAGAGGAGAGAGAGGGGGTAGAAAGATAGAGTTGGGTGTCATCAGCGTAGAGATGATATTGGAATCCGTGGGAGGCAATAATTTTGCCAAGGGACAGGGTGTAAATAGAGAAGAGGAGAGGGCCAAGGACAGAGCCTTGGGGGACCCCAACCGAAAGGGGGAGGGAGGAGGAGTTTGACTCGGGGAGCGAGACTTTAAAGGAGCGGTCAGAGAGGTAGGAGGAGAACCAGTCAAGGACAGAGCCACGGAAGCCCAAAGAGTAAAGCGAGTCCAATAGAAGCAAGTGGTCGACAGTGTCAAAGGCAGCAGAGAGGTCAAGGAGGACAAGAATGGAGTAGAGGCGCTTAGATTTAGCGACAAGTAGATCATTGGTGATCTTGGCCAGGGCAGTTTCAGTAGAGTGGAGGGGGCGGAAGCCGGATTGGAGAGGGTCCAGGGAGGAGTTGGCAGAGAGGAGGTCCAGGCAGCGGGAGTAGACGACACATTCCAGAAGCTTTGAGGCAAAGGGAAGGAGGGAGACTGGCCGGTAACTAGAGGGGTCAGATGGGTCCAGGGTGGGCTTTTTGAGGATGGGGGAGACAGTGGCATGCTTGAAGGCAGAGGGGAAGGAGCCTGTGGAAAGGGAGAGATTGATGACATGTAGAAGTGGGGGGGGCCACGGTGGGAGCAATAGAGGTCAGGAGGTGGGTGGGGATCAGGTCAAGGGGGCAGGTGGAGGGGTTGGATGAAGAGAGCAGGACGGAGATTTCCTCGAGAGAGGAAGGAGGGAAGGATGTGAGGAGAGAGGGGGAGGGGGCTATAGAAGTCACATGACTTCTATAGCCCTTTCCCACTCTGTTGCCCCAATGAGGCTTCAGGAAATTCCAGCCAAAAGGGCCATCGGGCTCTTAGAACAGGCGTAGCTGGGGCAATTCAGCTCACCCTGCTCCGCCTCTATATAAAATCTATAATGTGCACATACTGGGAATATTGTGCACAGTTCTGGTTGCCCATCTCAAAAAGGACATGATAAAAATAATTTTTAAAATGGAGAGAAGGGCAACAAGGACAATTTATTTATTTACATTTTTAATCCCACCCATCCCATGATGAAGGGTATGGAATGGCTACCATACGAGGAGAAGCTAAAAAGATTAGAATCCCACCCAGGATTATCCCCCACCTGTTATCTGCAAACTTCCAATTTACTGTAACCAAGCCAAGAACGTGTACCTGAGTTTTCACATCCTCATGAATGTTGCATCCCTTGTCTCTCCCTCTGTTCCCCCTTCCCTGTCTCCCCTCCCCCTCTCTTTAGATTGTAAGCTCTTGGGCAGGGACCGTGTCTATCTTGTTCTTTGTAAGCACCAGCTACATCGCTGGTGCTATATAAATGCTAATACTAATGCTAATAATAATAATAATAATTAATAACTCTGTGGGTTGGAAAAAAGATGACCAAAACAGAATAAAGCAGACTTATACTATCGTGAATGGTGCAGAGTGTTGCTGAGTGAATAAGCTCTTGTACCTGGGAGA
The DNA here is from genome assembly GCA_003113815.1 of Sphenodon punctatus. Classification (NCBI taxonomy): domain Eukaryota; kingdom Metazoa; phylum Chordata; class Lepidosauria; order Sphenodontia; family Sphenodontidae; genus Sphenodon; species Sphenodon punctatus. The sequence continues at coordinate 935,615 of QEPC01007009.1, forward strand.
CCAGGATTCAAATCCCATTTTAGCCATGAGAGTTCGGGTGTCCTTCGACAAGTCAGCATCTCTCAGCCTCAGTTCCTTTTCTGAAAAATGGGAATAACAGAGTTAATTATTTTATTTATTGTGAGGGTAAACAAGATAAGGATTGTAAAGTTCCCCCCTGAGCCCCTGGGATAGGGTGAATTATAAATCTAAAGATTGGTTGATTTAAATTTCTAGCCCATCTTTCCCCTAAGGCTCGGACAGCTTACATCAACAAAACCACAAACCCTTTAAAAAAAACCAAAAAACACCCTTGCCCAATGCGCCCACCCCAACCCCTAACCCTGCCTACCAAATGCTTTGCCAAAAAGTAATGTTTTACACTGCCTCCAGAACAGGCTCAGGCTCTGCTGGATCTCCAGGGGAAGGGAGTTCTGCAGCAATGGGGCAGCAACCAAGAATGCCTCTCTGTGGACCCCTGTCATGTGAACAAGATTGGCAGGTGGTACCCACAAGAGCACACTCCTAGAGAATGGTAGGACAGGTGTTCTTTCATCGGACCCAGACCCTGCAGTCTCCGTGCTTACAAGATGTCTGGTGGCTGTGGGGGACTGGGTGAGTAGACTGAAGCTGAATCCTGACAAGACGGAGGTGGTGCTAGTGGGGAAGGCGGTGGGTGTGGTAGCGTTATCGACGGGGTTCATCCCCCACTGGTTCCCCAGGTTCGGAGTCTGGGAGTGTTCCTTGACTCGCAGCTCTGCCTAGATGCCCAGGTTTGGGCTGTAGCAAAGAGGCTTTCCACCAATTACACCTCGTGCAGCGGCATCAGCCATATGTCTCAGTCTCCGACCTGGCCACTATCATTCATGCTTTCTTTACCTTGAGACTGGATTATTGTAATGTGCTCTACGTGGGGCTGCCCATGGTGATGGTCCAGAGGCTGTAGCTGGTGCAGAATGCGGTGGCCCGCCTCATTACAGAGACGGGTCGCCGGGAGCACATTACACCGGTGCGCCGTTCTCTGCACTGGCTGTCTGTAGTCTTTCAGACCCAATTCAAGGTGCTGGTTTTACATATAAAGCCCTATATTTATTTAGTTAGTTAGTTAGTTGCATTTATATGCTGCCCCCTCATGCCTACGGCATCTCGGGGCAGCTTCCATACAAAAATAAAACAATATTTAAAACACCAGTAAAATTCACAACAATTAAAAACCCTCATTTACCCCCCTTTCCTCCCACAAAGGCCTGGGAGAACAACCACATCTTACGTGCCCAATGAAAGGCCAGTAGACTTGAGGCCAGGCAGGCTTCCTCCAGGAGGGAGTTCCACAACTGCAGCCCTACCACCAATAACACCCTCTCCATTGTGGCCCCCCGCTTCACGCAGGGGACCTCTAGGAAGGCGCTCCTGGCGGATCGAAGAGGCCGTCCTGAAACATGGAAGGCAAGGTGGTCCCTGAGATACTTGGGGCTGAGACCATATAGGGTTTTATAAATCAAGGTCAACACCTTGAAACTGGCTCAGTATGTTATAGGCAGCTGGTGCAGCACGCGGAGCACAGGTGTAATGTGCTCTCTTCATCCTGTCCCTGTTAGGAGACGGGCTGCCACGTTCTGTACTAGCTGCAACCTCTGAGCCAGCGTCAGGGGAAGCCCCACGTAGAATGCATTACAGTAGTCCAGCCTTGAGGTGATGAAAGCATGGATCAGAGTGGCCAGGTCAGATCTGGAGATGTATGGGTGCAGCCTCCTCACCTGATGCAGCTGGCGGAAAGATGCCCTTGCCACCACCTCCACCTGTCGATCCAGGCGGAGGCCTGAGTCCAATACCACCACGAGACTTTGCACCTGCTGGGCCATAGAGGGTGCACACCCTCCACAAGGAGGGCCAGCACCGTCCTCACTTTACCCACCACCATCACCTCCATTTTATCAGGGTTGAGCTTCAGTCTGCTCTGCCACAACCATGTCGCAACAGCCTCCAAACACTGGGACAGCACAGAGACGGCAGGACCTGGGTCAGTTGAAAAGGAGAGATAAAGCTGGGTGTCATCAGCGTATTGGTGGCAACGCACACCAAACCCTCTCACGATCTCCCCCAAGGGTTGCATATACACATTAAATAATAATGGAGACAAGATCGAACCTTGTGGAATGCCACAGTCCAGGGCCCAGGGGCTAGATGTTTCTGCCCCCAGGACAACCCGCTGGGTCCTCCCCAAGAGGAATGACTGGAACTGTCCTAGGACAGTTCCATCCAGGCCCCCCAGGTCATGCAATCATCTCAGCAGCAGCCCATGGTCCACTGTATCAAACGTGGTTGAGAGATCTAGCGGGACTAGTAATGCTGAACATCCTGCATCCATCTCCCGGTGGAGATTGTCCACCAAGGCAATCTCTGTACCATAGCCGGGGCGAAACCCTGATTGAAATGGGTCAAGGAAACCAATGCTATCCAGATGAACTTGGAGCTGCAGACCCACTGCCCGTTCAATAACCTTCCTTAAAAAGGGACGGTTAGAGACGGACCAGTAGCTGGCGAGTGCATCCACATCCAAAGTCAACTTCTTCAGCAGGGGACGCACCACAGCCTCTTTGAGGTCGGGGGGCAATCTACCCTGCCAAAGGGATGTGTTGATTACCCTCGCCAGCACCATCCCCAGTGTCTCCCTGGAGGCTTTCATCAACCAGGATGGGCAAGGATCTAATTCACAACTAGTGGTTCTAACAGACCCCAAGACATCCACAGCATCGGCTGGCATTACTTCCTGAAACTCATCCCAGAAAGATGGACCAGATGGAGCTTCCATCACCTCATGCTCCCTCTCTACTGTTCCTAATCCAGTGTCAAAGTTGCTCTGGATCCGAGCAATCTTGTCTGCAAAGTAGATGCCAAACTCCTCACAGCGGGCCTGGGACAAGTCCCCGTCCAGGCGGAGGGAGGCCGGACTGACCAGCCCCCACCACCACCTGGAACAGTTCAGCAGGATATGACTTTGCAGATGCTATGAGGGTGGCAAAGAACTCTACAGCTTGGGCCCCATCTATCTGCGGCATCGCCTCACTCCCCATGCCCTTGATCGGCCCCTGCGGTCGGCCAGGAGCACCCTACAGGGGCCACTATGGAGACTGAGGGCATTCTCTGTGGCCACCCCAAGACTGTGGAACTCTCTCCTGGCAGAGAGCCGTGTGGCCACGAACTTTCCTTCCTTTAGATGTCAATGCAAGACCTGGCTGTTCCGCTAGACTTTTGGCAAGGGAGATGAGTAAAGGGGGGTGGGTTATTTTTGTGGGGGTGGGTTGGGTGGGTTTTTTAAATGTGTTTTACTGCTTTTTGTCATCCCTTTCCCCATTGTGGGGAGGCTGCGTTTCCCCTCTCTTCTTACCCCCTTTTTGTTGCTACTTTATTATGCATTTTTTATTTTTCGTATTTTATATTGTTAGCCGCCCCAGGCTGCCTTTGGTAGGAGGGACGGAGTAATAAGGCTTAATTAAGTGTGGGGTCCAGGCTGTTTAGGACTTTAAAGGTCAAAAACAGACCCTTGAATTGTGCCTGGAAAGGTATAGGAAACCAGTGCAGACTGTAAAGCTCAGGTGTAATGTGCTCACAGCGACTCATCCCCAACAGGAGCTGAGCCACCACATTCCACACCACCAGCAGCTTCTAAACAGACATCATAAATATGTACTTCAGTAATATATAAAGTAAATAAAGAGTTGTTGTTTATCCCCTTTCATCATTCTGGAATTAGGTGACACTTGATGAGATTAAAAGGCAGCAAGGCTGAAGAAAACGGAAGGAAGTATTTTTCCATATAACACACAATTAACCTGTGGAACTCATCGCCATGGAAGCTGTGAAGGCCAATAATGTAAATGGGTTTAAAAATGGATACATTTGTGAAAGACAGGTCCATCTATTAGCCAAACTGGGCAGGGGCTGAAACCTTTGACTGCCTGAAGTTCCATGTAGGACCTGGTTTTGAACACATATTCTGAACCATCTGTTGCTGGCCAGTGGTGGACACAGGATACTGGGCTAGATGGACCTTTGGCCTTACCTACTATGCTAGCTCTTATGCTTTGACATTTTTATGATGTACTAGGTAAAAGCAGGGCTAGACCTAAGTCATCACAGCCACCCTGGGAAAATAATACTGCACCAACATACTGAAGGCAACAATGGTGGATAATCAGGATCCTAAATTAGCTGTAATTGCAAATAAAAATGCACCCTGAGATGCCAATCTGGAATCACCCACCCAATTACTAATAGGTAAATGTTGGGAAGGAGGCTTGCCAACTGAAGCTCGTTTACTTACACCAGACACCACTGACTGCAAAAAGAAGATGCTGACAGCTCTTTACACTTGTAAACAGATGCAAAGCAGGTTTTATTTCAGGAAAACAGTGTTCTTCCTTGTTTAAGTGCATTCTCCTAGATTCTGGGACACAGCTGATTATGCAAGAGAATTGAGCAGATCTGGTTTGTGTACAAAAAGGTAAGTGAGAACTTGGTTAAATTTTGGTTAAAAAAAACACAACGTTCCTAGTTTTTCCATTGTCCAACTACCTATTGGCCATGAGTTCAGAAGAAATAACAGGAATCCTTGAAGTTCCTATTATATCCCGAGGGACAACTGCACCAATACCACTCTTTACAAAGAAATATGCAGCTAGGCATCTTCTAGGGATCCTACACCACACACATCCATAACGAGAGCTGACGTGAAAGGTGACATGACAAATCAGGTACGCTGCAGTCTGAAACAGCTCCTTCAGCTGTTATAACCACCCACAGTGGTCAAGTAATACCTTCCAGATAGAGTGGCATTCATGGCATTCATGGGAAACTGGAGCAATGTAAGTCAGTGCTTGATGTTGTGTAAGAGCTCTCTCTAGTGGTGACAATATTGCCTTACTTGTTGTGTAACTCAGCTAGCATGCTATAAAAGAACCCAATATGACTGCCTTTCGGTATAGGAGATGAGGCAAGAGATGACGGAATAAAAGCTCCTTATTTGTGTTTCTCACACTGAAGAGACTATGAGTTTGGACTGAGTAGGACAGCAGTATGGGGTAAAGGCTATCTACCTGTCTGCCTGCCCAAGCACCCAGTAGAGATGGGAAATCTTTATCTGACAGAGCTGATGACAATAACAACATTCACATCTGCTGCATGTTGAGTCTTTTTTTCTTCCCGTGCTAATAATACCCCTTCCCTTTTTTCTTAACTAGGCAAAATTTGGTTCTGCAATTGACCAGGACTTTTTCTAGGCTTCGATTCAGCAAAGCATGTCAGGGTCCATTTTCCCTAGCATAAATGGCACCCAGTCCCAGTTACCTAATTCCCATTAACTCACCTAGTCCTATTTTTTCCCTTTGAGGATCTATCCATTAACCCCATCCATAGCTTTCAGAAGATGCTTTAGTCCCACGGAAACTTCCCCAAGTGCTTGATGAGAATCTATTATCCCTATTCCTTGCCTCCCCCCTCATCAACTACCATTTTTCTGCTCCCTCTGGAACTGTCGCTCATCTATCAGTAAAGCTCCCTATATCCATGATCTTTTCCTCTCTCGCTCCCTCCAGCTCCTTGCCCTTACTGAAACTTGGATCACTCCCTCGGACTCTGTCACGCCTGCTACCCTCTCCTGTGGGGGTCTCTCCTTCTCTCACCAACCCCGCCCTGAAGGACGGGGTGGTGGGGTGGGCCTCCTTCTTGCTAAATCCTGTCAGTTCCAACCAATTTCTCCTCCCCCCTCTCTCTCCTTCCATACCTTTGAGGCTCACTCCGTGCGCCTCTACTCCCCCCTCCATCTACGTGTTGCTGTCATCTACCGTCCCCCTGGTCCTCTCTCTTCCTTTCTTTCTGACTTTGAGTCCTGGCTCACTTTCTTCCTCTCTGTTGATATCCCCACTCTCATCCTTGGTGACTTCAACATTCATGTTGATGACCCATCTCAGCCCTCAGTCTCTCGCTTCCTCTCCCTAGCCTCCTCCTTCAACCTCCACCTTTGGACCAACTCCCCCACCCATACTAATGGCCATTCTCTTGATCTTGTCCTCTCTAGAAACTGCTCTGTCGCTGATCTCTCCTTCGATCCTCATCCTATATCAGACCACTTCCTTGCCTCTTTCAACATTTCCCACTGTCCCCCCTCCTCTTCCCCTTCTCTACGCCCCTTCCGTGACCTTCAAGCTATTGATCCCCTGGACTTTGCCTCCTCTCTCTCTCCCCTTCTTCCTACAGTCTTCTCTTCCTCCTCCCCTGACTCCGCTGTCTCTGCTCTCAACGCCTCTCTCTCCTCCACACTTGACTCCCATGCCCCTCTCTCTTCCCGCCCTGCCTTCTCCCACAACCCCCGTCCTTGGCTCACCCCTAGTATCCGCCACCTCCGTTCTTGCACTCGTGCTGCTGAACGACTCTGGCGCAAATCCCATTCTCACGCTGACTTCCTTCACTTCAAATTCTGTCTCTCCACCCTTACTTCTGCTATCTCCCTTGCTAGACAACACTACTATGCCTCCCGCATTGAGTCCTGTTCTCGGGACCCTCGCCGCCTGTTCTCTACCTTTGACTCCCTCCTCAAGCCTCCCTGTCCTCCCCCTCCTTCTTCCCTTTCTGCTCAGGATCTTGCCTCCTTCTTCACCTCCAAGATAGACAAGATCCGCCTCGACATCGCTTCCCACTCCTCTCTTCCCACTCCCACCCCTCTCCCTCCTCCCCCTCCTTCTCTCATGTCCTCCTTCTCCCCTGCCTCCCTTAAGGAAATCTCCTCTCTGCTCTCCTCCTCCAACCCTTCCACTTGCCCCCTTGATCCCATTCCTTCCCGCCTCCTCACCTCCATTACTCCCACTGTCGCCCCTTCCTTCCTGCACATCATCAACCTCTCCCTCTCTACTGGCTCTTTCCCTTCTGCCTTCAAACATGCCACAGTCTCTCCTATTCTCAAAAAGTCCACTCTTGACCCCTCTGACCCTTCTAGCTATCGTCCTGTCTCACTCCTTCCTTTTGCTTCCAAGCTGCTTGAACGTGTTGTCTACTCCCGCTGCCTTGACTTCCTATCCTCCAACTCCTCCCTTGACCCCCTCCAATCTGGCTTCCGCCCCCTTCATTCTACTGAAACTGCTCTCGCTAAGATCACCAACGATCTTCTGGTGGCTAAATCTAAACGTCTCTATTCCATTCTTGTCCTCCTTGATCTCTCTGCTGCCTTCGATACTGTTGACCACTCACTCTTGCTGGATTCCCTTCACTCCCTTGGCTTTTGTGGCTCTGTCCATAACTGGTTCTCCTCCTACCTCTCTGACCGCTCCTTTAATGTGTCTCTCTCCAACTCCGCCTCCTCCTCCTTCCCCCTCTCAGTTGGTGTTCCTCAAGGCTCTGTTCTTGGCCCTCTCCTCTTCTCGATCTATACCTCATCCTTAGGCAAACTCATTGCCTCCCATGGCTTCCAATACCACCTCTATGCTGATGACACTCAACTCTATCTCTCTACTCCCTCTCTCTCTCCCTCTGTTCAAGCTCGTCTCATCAACTGTCTCTCTGACATCTCTACCTGGATGTCTCAACGTCAACTCAAACTCAACATGGCTAAAACTGAACTCCTTATCTTCCCCCCTCATCCTTCCTCTCCTTCCTCACTGTCAATAACTATTGATGGAGTCACCATCCTGCCTGTCCCCCAAGCCCGTAGCCTAGGCTTCATCTTTGACTCAGCCCTTTCTTTTAAACCCTACATTGACTCTGTTGCTAAATCCTGTCGCTTCTCCCTCCATAACATTGCTAAGATTCGCCCTTTTCTCTCTGTCTCGTCTGCCAAAACTCTTGTTCATGCTCTGGTCATCTCTCGCCTCGATTACTGTAACCTCCTTCTCACTGGCCTTCCCCGGTCTCACCTTTCTCCCCTCATCTCTGTCCAAAACTCTGCTGCCAGGGTCATCTACCTCGCCAGTCGCTTCGACCATGTGCAGCCCCTCCTCTCTTCGCTTCACTGGCTTCCCCTTCCTGAACGAATCCTGCACAAGCTCCTAGTCTTCACCTATAAAGCTCTTCACAACCTTGCTCCCCCCTACCTCTCTGCACTTATCGCCCTCCATACTCCAGCCCGTGCACTTCGCTCCTCCTCTGTCCCTTCTCTCACCCTTCCACGCCTTCCCTGCTCCCCTAAGCGCCTTCGTCCCTTCTCACTTGCTGCCCCCCATGCCTGGAACTCCCTCCCTGTCCACATCCGCCTTGCCCCCTCCCTTCATACCTTCAAATCTCTCCTTAAAACTCACCTCTTTCGCTCTGCTCTGTCTGACTCTTTATCCTGCTGAGCCACTATTCCTATACCTACGATCTGTTTACCCTTATCCTTGCCACATGGACCTGCCTGCTGTCATTCTCATTGTAACCAAGCCAAGTACGTGCACTTGAGACCTCACATCTTCATGAATATTAGACCCCTTGTCTCTCCCTCTGTTCCCCTTCCTATGTCTCTCCCCCAGCTCCTGTCTCTCAGATTGTAAGCCCTAGGGGCAGGGACCATGTCTATTTTATTACTTTGTAAAGTGCCCGGTACACTGCTGGCGCTATATAAATGTTTGTTAATAATAATAATAATAATAGTATGGCTTGCTGAATCAAGGCCCTACTAACTTAAAAATTAGCTGCTACAGAGTACTGTCTCTTATCAAATCTTTAAAAAATAAAATCATTCCAGCGGAAAGATAATGGGTGTCCTCCGGCTATCAAGGTCCCAGGTGAAGTAGTGGGGAGCACCACAGGAGAACGGACGAGAAGTATGAGGAGCAAGTAGGAGACAGCACTCTATGGCCATCCAGACTTGGGGTGCTATCTCCTGCTCACATCTCACATTTCCTGTTCCTTTCCTTTCCATCGGGTGCAGCTGACCCCTCCAGAATGTAAGCAGCACCTAGGGTGCTGTGGGGGAGAAGCCCTAGGAATGTATGCTGGGGGAGGGGGGTCAAGGGATATGACCAAGGAAGATAGTTTCCCACACCAAAACTATCATTATTGCACCCATGAAAGGTAGGAATTGTTCTTTCATTGTTTAGGCAAGCCAGGTCAGACACTGTGGACCAGCTGCTTTGAGAGTGGATTTGCTAGAATAAGCACACAAGTTGTAATTTTTTTATACCATGCCAAAATGAGAGCTTCACTATTTATACAAATGTGCAATACATTTTCCACGACTTTGACGGCACTAGCAGATTCTTGAGCAACTGTACCTACAGACCCTAAAGGAATAGTTTCAGCTGGAAATAGCTAACAGTAAACTCTGTTTAAAATAATTTTGTTTTAGCTGTAACCAAGGTTGCTTGTTTACAAATAGCAAGTGAATTAAATGAAAGCTTCACTGAGGATTTTGTCTGAATTAAATGGTATTTTTAGTGTTCTGCAATATTTATCCTCCTTATATTTTGTTTTTCTTTCTTAAATTGCCCCTGAGGACACAAACACGATATGCATGGGCTTAATCAGGAGTAACTTGCTTTAAAACATTCTAGATTCTGGGACACAGCTGATTATGTAAGAGAATTCAGCAGCAGCTACCAGGTGAGGAGCCTGAGAAGAAAGGTAATGTCAGCTTGGGTTTGGGAGACGAGTGTTCTTCCTTTCAGATATCATGCCAAACTCTGAACTTGAAGAGACTGTGATGAAGTATAAAATGAAGTGCTTCTCTGGGAGACATCACAGAGACTTTAGCTGTTTGGCATGGTCACTATCAGCACAACCCTAATTTCACAATCCATTGTTGGCACTGTGAGATCAAACTATTAGTGTCATCAATCATCATATCATCATCATCTCAGAAACCTTAAGCCTGGCAAAATGTCAGGCATTGGTTTTTGCCCACCAGCAACTCCAGGGACCACACTGGGTGTTTTTAGTGGGGGTGTCACCCCTGGGTGTTTCAGTGGTGGTGGGTTTAAACGGAACTCCCGCCACCACAGTTCTATACACGCGTGCTGCCCTCCCTCTTGCCATAGAGCTGTGGGCAGAAGATTGGCAGCTGCTCTAGGCTGCTGCCTGCAGTTCTATAGCCATTGCCGGGGCAACCCACAGCTGGGAGGGGAGCTGCAGCGGCTGTCCATCCTTTAGACAGACCGCTGCTCTGCCCCCAGTCAGTGCTCCAGGTTCGGAAGGCCTGCTCTGCTCACGGTGCTCGGGGTTGTTCTGGAGCACTGAGAGTGGATCTGGCCCACTCTTGCACCGCATCTCCCTGGGTTGCCTGCCTCTACATGAACAGGCCACCCGGGGGGAGGGGGAGGGACAGAGCAGGAGCAGAGCAGGTGTCTGTCTAAAGACACCCACTGTCCCCTCCCCTTGCTGGGTAATTCTGCCTTCAAACCAGTGGCATGACCAAGGTCTCTCAGATGGAGGAGTACTTTCCTTGGGCGGGGGGTGCGGGGGGCACAACTAGAAGGAGGGCAGCAGCAGACAGAAAGAGGAGAGAAATGAAAGAGGGACACTGGCCTTGAATGGGATGACATAGCCTCCTACCCTGCTCCACCCTCCCACCCCCGTTATGCCTCTGCTTCAAACAGTATACACTTGTCAGGAGACAGGTAGGGATATCAAAATATTGACAGTCGTTCTATTTTAATGGAGCTATTCCACAAAAATGGAACAGCTTCTTCGAACTAGCCTTATTTCTTACAGGTCAAAAGATTGAGCTGTGTCACATAATAATGGAAAATGTGACGGGCTCACTCCGTTGCTTTCCATGCCCCATCACAGAAAGAGTTACACCATAGCTTGAGATAGCATGTGCAGAGGACATTGAGGTGTGAAGGATGGATTGCAGGACTGCCTGAACAATGCAGTTGTTGTATTCACACACATGTCAATGTCTCCTTGGGTGGCAGCAGTCTCCTGCACAACTGCCAGGCTCCATGTTTCGGTTCTTATCCTCAAAGTCTGTGACGTCCAGTGAAGTTGTCCAGGAGTAGGAACGGTAACTGTAGCTGGGAGACCTAATTCTCCAAGCTCACATGGTCTTTCAGAGTCAAATAAATAGAGCACAGTAAAGATGATTAGGAATTGATCCAGTTCCCACTGAACTCATAGTAAAATTTCCACTGATTTCAATGGAAGCAGAATCAGTCTTTTGATCAGCTGTTACTGGCAAAGCTACCAGTCCTGTTAACATGTCTGATGATCTTACCTGTCTGCTCAGTTCTAAGCTAAGAATATCAGACTCGTTCGCCTTGTGACATTAGCCAGATGTCAGGCACACATCTACATCTACTGCTTTATAGCTGCCATTGGTATAATTATCTTAAAAAGAGCTTGGAAGCATTTGTTTTAGATTAAAGGCCAGGAAAGAAAGCTACACAATATAATAAAATGTACTGTTGGCGAAGATGAAAGGGGTACATTTACATACTACAAGCTCTTAAGAGTGCTTTTGAACTCTTAAAGTTACAGAATTACAGGAGAGATTAAATTAAAATAACTTCTTGCTTCTGAGTGCACCAAACACTCATGGCCTGTTTCTAAATCTAAGAACTTTTTTGTTCAGGAACAAAATGTTGGGCTCAGTAATGCCGTCTGGATCCAGTATAGGACATCTGATCACCCCACATCAACACCATCTTCCATCACCTTCCTTTACTAGCCTCTTATTGATCTTGACTCCAACTCAGAACTGTCCTTCAGTGGGAGTTACTCATATCCTGTGGGGCTCTAACTTTCCAGAGATCCGCCTGGATTAGCTTCTTAGACATTCTCTCTGATCTCATCCCTACTCCTGCTCTCTCTGCTCCTCCAGTTTTGGCATTCATTTGCTCTTTCCCTTGCAGTGATTCTGCAATGGCTCTTTCCCTCTAGGTGCCCTGCTCCAGCCTCTTCCCATCTTCCAAGCACTTCTTCCCACCTTCGCCTGCAACTGACAGCAAATCTCAGTCTTCTCTGTCATTGGAGCCTGTCATTCTCCCCTTAGCTGCAAATACTCTTTGGAGGACAACAGGAGAAAATGTGGGGTACCCCAAAACCTTAAGCGGGTCATCCAATGTTGGGAGATCTGTGGATTGTTAGTGGGGAAATGGGTATTGTGCCGTAAGGAGAGACAGAGCCAAGGGCTGATTGTAGGGTTTCAGGAATGAGGCCTGAAAAGGTTACAGTGCCAGATGCCCAGGGCCGGCCCTAGGCGTGTGCAACATATGTGGTCACACATGACTGCGCACCAGCCTGGGCCCACTCCTGTGGGCAGCAGTCCCATCCCCTTGTTTATATGATGCAAATTAGGCCCCACACCAAGATTTTGCACATGGCCCCACAAATCCTGGGGCCGGCCCTGCAGATGCCATAAGCTTGGGACTTCGTGATGCTTTTTTGAGTCAAACATCTGACCCTTCTGTGGCCTGCCCACTCTGGGTTGTTGTGCTCAGCTTTGCACGTCTGCTCTGTCTAGTCCACCTCTCCCTCTGAAGTGCTTTCTGGCACTTTGAATAAAGGCTCTTTTCTGAAAAGAAAGCCTATTGTATTGTTCTCAGGAATCACAGAGTGTCACCCTTACACATTGCTCAGCCATGCAGCATTTCAGCAGAGCAGAAGAAAACATCCTTATTTCTCTCTCTTTCATATATATATATATATATATATATAAAAAGAAAAAGCAGCCTTGGTGCTTGAAAGTTCTGTGGTTTGGTTTGGAGTTCACTCATCCCTGAAGAGAACTTGTTCTGCCAATCTCTACATACATGTCAGCCTAAATAGCAACAGATGTACAGTACCTTAGATGTATAAAATTTTCATAAAATCTAACAAACACTGTTTTTCCACTTGGGATGACTCATTAACCATATGCATGTGAGACTGTTTTGTTTTGTTTTTTCATAGGAAGATCCGAGTTACACATTTTGGACTAGTTTAGGCCAATGGTTCGCATGTAATGTATGTGGGCAATGGGCATATACATGGAGTGAAAGCGACTTAAGCCCCAAATTCCTCCCTACCCCCAACCCACTGTATACAGGCTGGAAACAATTTGAGTCCTTATGTTCCACAAGCAAGAGTCTAAAGTCTGTAATAACTCCACACCTTCCCAAGCGGACACAGGTAAGAGAGGAGTAGGGGAGAGGTCAGACAGGTAAGAGAGGCGTAGGGGAGAGGTCATGACCCCACCTCCACTCCAAAACTTGCCATCGTGTATAGGTGTGTATGGGTGTTCGGTGTGTGTGTGCGCGCTGCTGTCACCCCACTGTGCTTCCGTGCTTTTGAAGGCAATGTGGCTGTGCCTCAGGCATTATGCTCCTGAGAGTTCTCACTGAGACAGTGCACCTCTGCACTGCTGTCAATGTGGAAGCTCTCAGCATCAAATCTGCCTGGCCCTTTACCTTCCAGTGCACAGTATTTAATTACGATCCCTCAGCATAATCATACCAAAATATCTAAACCTGCACCTAATCCAGTTCTTATCTTGTACCTTTCCTGTTGACTTCAGTAGGCAAGGATAAGGCCCCTTGGCTCCTGGAGCACATTCCCTATTGGTCTCCATTTTTCCTTGATAGGGAATTTGTTCCATAAGGGGGCTGCATGGCTAGGACAACTGTAGCATTCTCTGGATTTGGATTTTTATTTTATTTTTAAACTCTATGGGCCTTTTTAAACAAGCAGGATTTCCCCCGCAGTTTAAACCTGCAGCTCTGGAACAAACCCGCAGGGGGGGGGCTTTAGATGCACTTTTCTGAACCAGACGTTGCCTGGGTGCCATTAGAAACAGCGGCACCGCACAACTCCCGGGCATTTTGAGATGCGGCATAGATAAGTCCTCGGTTATCAGGGCCTTATCTACCCCGCGTATCGCAAAACACGCAAGTCACGCAGTGCCGCTGTTTCTAATGGCGCTGGGAGGACTTTCAGTTCACGGAAGTTTTAAGCAGGGGTTTCCAGAGCCAAAGGTCTAAACTGCGGGAGAAATCCTGGTCGTTTAAAAAGGCTCTATGAGTGTTTTTAGGCTGACGCGGGGGCAGTCTGCCTCCAGAGCTGTACTGAGGTGCACCGGACCCCCACATCCACCCATTCCCAGTCCAGGTCTGTTTTAGATGGACCCAGGGGGTTCCCATGGCCACAGTCCACCCATGCAGTGCCCCCTGCAACACACACACACACCATAGAGTTATGGGCAGATCTCCCAGTGCTCTAGGCTGGCACACGCAACTCTATCATATTGTTGGAGCAACAGCCGACTGAGAGTGGAACTGCAGCATGGGCCCACCAAGCAGACAGACAGCAGATCCACTCCAGGCTGGTGCCCTGGGGTTTTTTGCACTGGATTTTTATTTATATATATAACACAACAATCCTGTGAGGTAGGTTAGGCTGAGAGAATAATGTGACTGACCCAAGGTCACCCAGTGAATCTCTGACTAAGGCGAGAGTTGAACTGGGGCCTCCCTTACCTTCTGGTCCAGGTACTGCCATTACACTGGCCAGCACGCTGTTCCAGAGCACTGCAAGTGGGGCTGCCCCGGAGCAGGTTAAGCCGTCTCCGCTTCCACATCTGGCGGGCCACCTTCAGATGGACTGGCCAGCCCAGAGGTGAACCGGGCTGGCACTGCCACCCCCCAGAGTTGTGGTCCATCTGTTTACACCCTATTGTACGTAATATATTGCATCTGTAGCCCCTCTTCTGTGGTTTTATTATTATTATTATTATTATTAACAAATATTTATATAGTGCCAGCAGTGTACCTGGCACTTTACAAAGTAATAAAATAGACATGGTCCCTGCCCCTAGGGCTTACAATCTGAGAGACAGGAGCTGGGGGAGAGACTTAGGAAGGGGAA
>QEPC01007009.1:980558-1001471 GCA_003113815.1 Sphenodon punctatus
TCCACGGCCACCATCAGCCAGGTGACCCCTCTGGTCCAGAGTCTCCTCAGGAGGCTGGAGGAGATTCTCCAGGGGCAGGATTGTGGTCCTCAGGGCAGGAAGCTGGTGGATGAGGCGGTTGCCCTGGTGCGGCAGCTGAAGGCAGGGCTGAAGGCGCAGTTCGACAAGCTCCTGCAGCGGGCAGAATACGTGTTGGCAACCATACTAGACCCCAGGGTCAAGGGCGGTGTGGCACGCCAGACAGCACTCTATGAGCACTGGAAGGGTGAGCTGGTGGAGAGGGTTTGGCAGGCAGAGAGGGCTCTGGAGAGTGTGCGGCAGCAGCAGGACCCCCTGGGGATGGTGGGAGTGGGAGCAGCCACCCCTTTCAGCTGGCAAGGTCTATCCCTGCCCCCAGCCCTAGTGGTAGCAACAAGAGCAGCAGGATAAGCAGCAGCAGCACCCCTATTGCCAGCAGCAGCAGCAGCTCCTATGTGCAGGATACTCCGGCGAGCATGGGCAGTTGCACAGCAGGGCAAGCAGCGTGGCTGAGGACAGTGGTGGAGGTGGTGCCCAGGCAGAGTTACATGAGGGAGTACGATGGTGCCTCAGCAGCAGTGGAGCCCTACCTGGAGGAGGAGCCATGCATAGAACCCAGCAGCGATCCCTTGGCCTACTGGGCAGGCACCAACATGTGGCCGGTCCTGTCCAAAGTGGCCAAGGGTCTCTTGCCCTGACCACCAGGATAGATAAATCTATCATCTATCTATCTATCTTTGCAGGTGCTGGTGTTGGTCTATAAAGCCCTATACAGTCTGGGCCTCTCATACCTTGGGGACTGCCTCACCTTCCGCACCCCAGGGCGGCCCCTGCGGTCTGCCGGAGGCACCTCCTGGAGGTCCCCCGTGTCAAACGGGGGGCCATGATGGAGAGGGCGTTCTCGGTGGCCAGGCCGCATCTTTGGAACGCCCTCCCAAAGGAAGCTCGCCTGGCCCCGGGTCTGATGGCTTTTCGCTGAGCCTGTAAGACCTGACTGTTCGCCCAGGCCTTCGGAGGGGAGGGTGGGAGGGTAATGTAGGGAGGGGGGGAATTTTGGGGATGAGGGTGGGTGTGGGTAGTTTTAATTGTTTATACCTGATGATGTTTTATGTATTTTAGTATTGTTTTATTTGTTGTGAGCCGCCCCAGGATGCTGTAGGCCAATAAATATAAAGAAATCAAATAAAATAAATATCTATCTATCTATACACAGGGAGGGGTACAAAACTGAAATGAAACCTAAATCAATCTAATCCTACTCTAAATAAATCCAAAAACTGGGGAAGGGAATCAGGGATCGAATATATACAGGAATATATATTCCTGCACTGAAAGTGCCATATATAATCTGATGATTCTGAAATGTTGAGAGTTGGCAACCTTGTCTATTGGGGGCACATTCTCCTCTTTTGCCTGCTCCACAATTGGAGTGGAATAGCCCTGAACAGGAGCATAATGTTAGGAAATTGCACATGCCCTGTGTTCTGCAAAGGGATACCTCCATGAATTGTCACTTGTAGAAACCTTTGGAGGAAGGGTGGGATATGGGCTGCAAATTTCCTACATGGATCCACTGAGTAGCACTCCTACAATGCAAAGGCACTCAAATTGCCAGGCTTAATTTATTTTAATGTCACTTCAGTCTCAGTGAAGATTCCTCCACTTTACCCATTCAAAGATCTTCAGTGTGAAGCTTTGTAACTGAAGCTGTGAAACAGGATAAAGATTTGTCCTTGAGTTTGCAGTCTATCTCTCATAAAACAGCTTCTACAATAATGATCAAATGCTTGGATATAATTGGAAAAGGCAAAAGGTAGATGATCTGATGCTTTTCCAGTCAAAAGGGGTGTTTAACTCCTGCATTACATTTAGGAAATAGAGGTTGCAGACCTAGAACCACTTGTTCAAGAGTAGTCCCACTGAAGTCAGTGAGATTCCTCTGGAATAAGCAGTCTCAGGTTAGCAGCTAAAGTGGTGATAATATAGTGATAACACCAAAGAGCAAGTCCCTGTGGGGTCCTCAAATGTGACCGAGGTTACCTAATCCACTAGGGTAAGAGAAGCCAGCCTTATCCTGCACAGAATCTATACACAAATAAGAAACCTCCAACACTTGGGCCAAATCTAGCTCCATGGCTGTTTTTTATTTGGTCCCCTTCCAGTTCTGGGATCTGGCCCATGCATCTAGTCCCTACCCTCAAGCACTGACAGAGTGAGCTCAGAGATGAAGGACCCTAGGGGTGTGCACTTCATTTTCGTTATATTGATAATGATAACAAAATTATCATTTTTGTTATCGTTATTGCAATAATGATAACAAAGACAAACAATAACAAATTAAATAACAATAACAACAGTCATTGATTTCGTTAGTGCCTGGCAGGTGTTTTTTGGAGGGAAATGTGGAGAGGGGAGGAGGGAGCAGACATCTCAGAGTCAGAAACAGCGTGGAACTCTTGAACTGGACCTATGATGGGAGGGGAAGGACATGATGGATGTAATCACTGGCCAATGAGCTGCGCAAGCGGGTCCCAGGCAGTTGCATGACACTCTGTGATTGCTCCTTCTGCCTCCGAGAACCAATAATTGGGGATCTGGGGAGGGCACTGCAACCCTTTATGTTGCAGGACCAGGCTGTTTGACTCTCATTCTGTGTTAGCTCTTGATGTGTCAGGTTGCATTTACAGAACTCTGGTGCTGCTTGCACTAAATTTCCCCCCCAGCCCTCACTGTTATACCTTATCTTTACCTTTCCTTATACTCTTTATTTTACCTTTTCCCTTCCCCTGTCTGTCTCCCCCTGTACATACATACATACATACATACAGAGAGAGAGAGAGGCTTTTTATTATATATATTAGCATTATAGGATAGATACTTAGAACACATATCAAATAGAAGTTTACTGATATAGATACTTAGGAATATATTGTATATAGTATAGGTTAAGATAGGAATATATTGCATATGGTTTAGGTTATTAGGTGTAGGTTTAGATTAGACATACATATTAGTAATTTTTCATATTGTCATCATTCACTTATACTATTGCATTATAATGAGAAAGGGAAGAAGAAGTTCAACTTCTGAGAAGTCTGGGGCCGGTGTCTGCTGGCACTTTTGTCACTGGTGGCAGCCCACAAAGGAACCGATACCAAAAACAAAATATTTGTTATCGCTCAAAATTGATACCGATACTGATATCGACACACATAACGAAAAACAAACTTTTGTTAATAACGAAAACAAAAATGAAAATTAAAAACAACATTGATCCTTGGTGCACACCTGTAATGAGGACATATACTCTGATAGCGTCTGTGAAGTCTCATCCAGCGGGGCTTTTTATAGTGGTGGTGAGGGGGTTGGTCAGTCCAGCCTTCCTCTGCCTGGAACTGGAGTCTTCCAGTGCCCGCCGTGACATGTTTGTTGAGTACTTCACAAATAAAATCGCTCAGATTCACCATGACTTCGACGTCGTGCTTATGACAATAGAAGAACCAGAGGCTATGGAGGCTCCATCTTGTCTGGTTTTGGGAATATGTTTCAGTGGGTGACACCCACTGCTGCACCAGATGTTCTGGGTGCTGTTAGNCTTTTCGCTGAGCCTGTAAGACCTGACTGTTCGCCCAGGCCTTCGGAGGGGAGGGTGGGAGGGTAATGTAGGGAGGGGGGGAATTTTGGGGATGAGGGTGGGTGTGGGTAGTTTTAATTGTTTATACCTGATGATGTTTTATGTATTTTAGTATTGTTTTATTTGTTGTGAGCCGCCCCAGGATGCTGTAGGCCAATAAATATAAAGAAATCAAATAAAATAAATATCTATCTATCTATACACAGGGAGGGGTACAAAACTGAAATGAAACCTAAATCAATCTAATCCTACTCTAAATAAATCCAAAAACTGGGGAAGGGAATCAGGGATCGAATATATACAGGAATATATATTCCTGCACTGAAAGTGCCATATATAATCTGATGATTCTGAAATGTTGAGAGTTGGCAACCTTGTCTATTGGGGGCACATTCTCCTCTTTTGCCTGCTCCACAATGGGAGTGGAATAGCCCTGAACAGGAGCATAATGTTAGGAAATTGCACATGCCCTGTGTTCTGCAAAGGGATACCTCCATGAATTGTCACTTGTAGAAACCTTTGGAGGAAGGGTGGGATATGGGCTGCAAATTTCCTACATGGATCCACTGAGTAGCACTCCTACAATGCAAAGGCACTCAAATTGCCAGGCTTAATTTATTTTAATGTCACTTCAGTCTCAGTGAAGATTCCTCCACTTTACCCATTCAAAGATCTTCAGTGTGAAGCTTTGTAACTGAAGCTGTGAAACAGGATAAAGATTTGTCCTTGAGTTTGCAGTCTATCTCTCATAAAACAGCTTCTACAATAATGATCAAATGCTTGGATATAATTGGAAAAGGCAAAAGGTAGATGATCTGATGCTTTTCCAGTCAAAAGGGGTGTTTAACTCCTGCATTACATTTAGGAAATAGAGGTTGCAGACCTAGAACCACTTGTTCAAGAGTAGTCCCACTGAAGTCAGTGAGATTCCTCTGGAATAAGCAGTCTCAGGTTAGCAGCTAAAGTGGTGATAATATAGTGATAACACCAAAGAGCAAGTCCCTGTGGGGTCCTCAAATGTGACCGAGGTTACCTAATCCACTAGGGTAAGAGAAGCCAGCCTTATCCTGCACAGAATCTATACACAAATAAGAAACCTCCAACACTTGGGCCAAATCTAGCTCCATGGCTGTTTTTTATTTGGTCCCCTTCCAGTTCTGGGATCTGGCCCATGCATCTAGTCCCTACCCTCAAGCACTGACAGAGTGAGCTCAGAGATGAAGGACCCTAGGGGTGTGCACTTCATTTTCGTTATATTGATAATGATAACAAAATTATCATTTTTGTTATCGTTATTGCAATAATGATAACAAAGACAAACAATAACAAATTAAATAACAATAACAACAGTCATTGATTTCGTTAGTGCCTGGCAGGTGTTTTTTGGAGGGAAATGTGGAGAGGGGAGGAGGGAGCAGACATCTCAGAGTCAGAAACAGCGTGGAACTCTTGAACTGGACCTATGATGGGAGGGGAAGGACATGATGGATGTAATCACTGGCCAATGAGCTGCGCAAGCGGGTCCCAGGCAGTTGCATGACACTCTGTGATTGCTCCTTCTGCCTCCGAGAACCAATAATTGGGGATCTGGGGAGGGCACTGCAACCCTTTATGTTGCAGGACCAGGCTGTTTGACTCTCATTCTGTGTTAGCTCTTGATGTGTCAGGTTGCATTTACAGAACTCTGGTGCTGCTTGCACTAAATTTCCCCCCCAGCCCTCACTGTTATACCTTATCTTTACCTTTCCTTATACTCTTTATTTTACCTTTTCCCTTCCCCTGTCTGTCTCCCCCTGTACATACATACATACATACATACAGAGAGAGAGAGAGGCTTTTTATTATATATATTAGCATTATAGGATAGATACTTAGAACACATATCAAATAGAAGTTTACTGATATAGATACTTAGGAATATATTGTATATAGTATAGGATAAGATAGGAATATATTGCATATGGTTTAGGTTATTAGGTGTAGGTTTAGATTAGACATACATATTAGTAATTTTTCATATTGTCATCATTCACTTATACTATTGCATTATAATGAGAAAGGGAAGAAGAAGTTCAACTTCTGAGAAGTCTGGGGCCGGTGTCTGCTGGCACTTTTGTCACTGGTGGCAGCCCACAAAGGAACCGATACCAAAAACAAAATATTTGTTATCGCTCAAAATTGATACCGATACTGATATCGACACACATAACGAAAAACAAACTTTTGTTAATAACGAAAACAAAAATGAAAATTAAAAACAACATTGATCCTTGGTGCACACCTGTAATGAGGACATATACTCTGATAGCGTCTGTGAAGTCTCATCCAGCGGGGCTTTTTATAGTGGTGGTGAGGGGGTTGGTCAGTCCAGCCTTCCTCTGCCTGGAACTGGAGTCTTCCAGTGCCCGCCGTGACATGTTTGTTGAGTACTTCACAAATAAAATCGCTCAGATTCACCATGACTTCGACGTCGTGCTTATGACAATAGAAGAACCAGAGGCTATGGAGGCTCCATCTTGTCTGGTTTTGGGAATATGTTTCAGTGGGTGACACCCACTGCTGCACCAGATGTTCTGGGTGCTGTTAGAGCCACATTTTGTGTACCAGACCCATGCCCATCCTGACTGGTCAAGGCCAGCTGGGAGCCATTGGAGCCATTGCTGGCGGGTGGTGCGGCCCCTGCTCAGGTCTGTGTACTCATATCCTCACCACACAGACCAGCCAGATATTATTCTTGATGCAACCAAGCCAAGCGTGTGCACCTGGGACCTCGCATCTTCGTGAATGTTATACTCCTTGTCTCTCCCTCTGTTCCCCTTCCTTCGTCTCCCTCCCTTCCCCCATCTCTCAGATTGTAAGCCGTAGAGCAGGGAACGTGTCTATTCCATTGCTTTGTAAAGCACCAGGTACATTGCTTGTGCTATATAAATGCTTGCTAATAAATAATAATAATAATAATAATAATAATAATAATAATAAAAAACATCACTTGACATTGACATTGACTCCCCTGCCAACTATAGGCCAGTCTCTAACTGTCTCTTTTTAGGGAAGGTTATTGAGCGGGTGGTGGTTCCGCAGCTGCAGGCGTATCTGGACCGCACCAGTTTTCTTGATCCCTCACAGTCTGGCTTTTGTTCAGGTTATGGCACTGAGACTGCATTAATGACTTTGATCAACGACCTTCTCCAGGAACTGGACCAGGGTCATTCAACCCTGCTAATCCTATTAGATCCGTCAGCTGTGTTTGATACCGTTGATCATGAGATGCTGGTGACTTGCCTGCAGGACTATGCTGGAGTGGGTGGAACTGGGAGTGGCCGGGATAGCCCTTCCCCCAGGTGGTGTGGGGGGGCTAAAATGGAGAGGGCGTTCTTAGTGGTGGCACCCAGGCTGTGGAACTCCCTTCTGATGGACCTTGCCTCATTTTGGCGACAGTGCAATACCTGGCTGTTCCGCCAGGCTTTTGGCGAGAGAGGTGGGTGAAGGATGGGTGGGGAGGATGGGATTTTTAAAATTGTTATTCTTATACTTCCCTTTTATGTATTTTATGCATTTTATGTATTTTTAAAAATATTTTAATTTTTGTAAGCTACCTTGAGCTGCCAAGGCAGGAGAGGAGGGATACAATTAATGAAAATAAATAAATAAATAAATAAATATTCAATGACAGTTAATGGGTCCATGCTATGGCATAGTCCAATGATCTGGATCCTCCCTCTTTCCCCCCTATCCTGTGCACAGCCCTTAAGCACCCCCAGCTCCTTTTTGGCCAATGCTCCTTATACTTGTGGCCTTGAAAACGTGAGGTAGAGTTGGGTGTCATCAGCATATTGATGACACAGCACCCCATACCATCTCCCAATCTCACCAAGTGGCTGAGTGGAGTCATCTACTGCTCACTGTGACATGTTTGTGGATTATTTTGTGGATAAAATCACTCAGATTCACCATGACTTACGATGCCGTAATTAATACATATGGGGAACTGGAGGTTATGGAAGCCTCGTCTCTACCTCTCGTTTTCATCTGACCCAGACCTGGCAGTCTCGGTGCTTACCCGATGTCTGGAAGCTGTTGGGGATTGGATGAGGGCGAGCCAACTGAAGCTGAATCCCGACAGGATGGAAGTGATGGTGTGGGAAGGGCAGTGGATGTGGCAGTTCCCATCATTGATAGGGTACACCCTCTGCTGGTATCCCAGGTCCATAGTCTGGGTGTGCTCCTCGATCCGCAGCTTCGCCTGGATTTGCAGGTGGGGGCTGTGGTGAGGAATTTCGCCAGTTACATCTGGTGTGACGGCTTCAGCCGTATGTTTCAGATAGTGACCTGGCCACCATCATCCATGCTTTCATTACCATGAGATTGGACTATTGCAATGCACTCTATGTGGGGCTATGTATGGTGATGGTCCAGAGACTGAAGCTAGTGCAGAATGCTGTGGCCTGTCTCCTTATGGAGACAGGTCACTATGAGCACATTACACCAGTGCTCCAGGCTCTGCACTGGCTACCTATAGTCTTCTGGGCCAGATTCAAGGTATTGGTTTTGACCTATAAAGCCCTATACGGCCTTGGCCCGACTTACCTGCACGACCACCTCACTCGCCACACTCTGGAGCAGCCTCTGCAGTCCGCTGGGGGCGCCCTTCTTGAGCTCCACTGTGTGGCCTAGGGGGCCACTATGAAGAGGGTGTTCCCAGTGGCTTCACCTAGGTTGTGAAACTCCCTACCGGTGAAGGCCCATGTGGCCCCGGATCTCCCCTCCTTCCATCGTATGTGTAAAACCTGACTGTTCTACCTGGCTTTTGGTGAGGGAGATGGAGTGTAGGGTGGGATCGGGGAGGGGGGCGGTTTGGTTTGTGCCTTCCCTTTTATCGTATTTTATGGTTTTATTGTTTTTAATGTGTTTTGATATTGTAAGCCGCCACAGGCTGCTTGGAGCAGGAGGGGCGGGGTATTAAATGATTTTATAAATAAATAAATAAATAAATAATACTAATTTTCAAAGAGAAGAAAGAAAAGGTTCCCCACCCCTGATCTACTATGTCATGGTGTCAACCTAGGGTGGTCTATTTAGGAGGCAGGGGTTTACTTGTGTGGCCCAGCATATGTCACTTGTAGTCAACTGGTTGACCACAATCAACATCTTGGTGTATACACTAGGGGTATTGCAACCTACTGCTATTATATGGCTTGACTGGAGAGAGGAATTTTTCCCTGTCAGCCTCCATAGAGCACTCCTCTGCCTATATATGCAGGCTACTATATTCCAATACCAGGATATAGTCAAGAGTTTAAGCATGTGAAGTCTTCCAACCCCAATATTATACTGGTCCTTTCTAAATAGAATGCAAAAACTTTATCTGACAAGTTGGTTATAGATTGTGCATGCAAATTGATGGTTGTTAAATTAACCACCAGAGGGCTCTCATATTGTTTGAAAGACACATATATTGTGAATTACAAGAATATTAATATACTAAACTGAAAGGAAGCACAATAGCTTTTAAAAATGGATGTTCCTCATCCTCAGCAGAATGTCAGAGAAGTAAAAACTATGCAGAACAAGATTTTTTCCCCTACATTCTGGGCCAAACTTGCGTAGAATTCACACAAGATCTGAGTGATGGAACCGGCAGTAGACCAGTATCCCCTCACCACATCCTAGGGCATTGGTTAAGGCTAGTCAGTGCCCTGGACTCAGAGCCACCTTCTGATATACCAGCATCACCACTTGTAGCACTTGAGATTTTCCTTCCTGGGTTTCAGTTCCAACTTTGCTTTGCTTATAAGATTTAACAGTGTTATCTAGGCCCAAGCTAAGAGCCAAAGGCATCACTCTGAGTAGCGTAACTTACCAGAATTGCTTGAACAGTAGGTCATAGACATAAATTGCAACACTGATACTAGAAACAGGCAAATGGGTTGGGTAAAAAGAGAGGATGAGGATGTGGACAAAAAGGAAGACGGAAGGCAAATGCTTCTGAAGTGAAGCTAAACTTTGGGGGTGATGTTAAATTTTCTCACTCCACACCATAAGGAGTCTGAATTCATTTCACTGCTGAACCCCAAAGCTCTGACCCTTAGGGATACATTAACAGAGTGAACTCATGAGACCAGATTCAGCTCCAGTGTGAAGAACTTTAAGTCTTTTCAAGTCACTGCATTTTCACCCACTTATATAACAACCCGTGGAGGACTCTAACATGATTTAGTCTCTAAATTTCTTGTGATACAGCCTAGCACAAGCTATACATGCTTAAAGAAAATTGGAACCATCCATAGTATGTTTTAAATATAAATACATATGTGAGAAGGCCTTTCCCAGTAATTATAGTTAATAGCAGATATCATCTTACAGTAGCACCTATAGGCCATGACTAGAATTGGGGTCTATTGCGCTACCTAATGAGGAGAAAGACAAGGTCTCTGTTCCAAAGAACTTACAGTTTAAGGTCTGGGTCTTGCAATTAACTCTGCAGGGGTAGACCCCTGAACTAGGACAGGCCCCAATCAAACTAAAGAGGTTCAAAGCCCAGGTTTGGGTCTTCCCAAAGATTGCTCCTTGCAGAGGATCAGAGACTAGGGAATAGAATTGTTTTAATCATTTCTGCTTGAAAAACTAACATGTTTAAGAAGTTCAAGAGCAGAACATTTGTATTCCAAATATGCTAATCTCAGACTGAAAATGATTAATAGACCAAATGGAGAGATTACACACTGTATCATTTCCCCATGTAGATGTCTATAGAGTAATAAATCAATAGGGGAAAGGAACAATACTGGAATTAATAATTAGTGCTCATGGCACAAGTCTCGTATTGCACTTTATGAAGCACTTTGAGTTGCTTGGATGAAAGGCACTATATAAAGTATGACTATTATTATAAGAGCGTTTAGATCTGAAAGGTAGCCTCTCGTCTTATGAATAATACAGCCAGCTAGTTAGGTAATGATGTGACAAGTCACCTTGAGCTCTTGTTCTTTGAGACAAATTTTCTCAAGTGGAGGCTGGAGATCCTTGCAGAACCAATGCTGGATCCAGGAAGTTGGGATCCCATGTGAAATAGTGGCATGGGCCTCCTTCCAACATAGGCATATTTAACGGACACACATTGGGTCACTCATTAGAAAAAGGAAAATGTTACCATTCATTCATCTTTGATGTTTATTTAAACATAAAATTCCCTTCACAGGTCGGGGCTCCCTACAATGTACTTACATTATTGTTAGTTTACATATGAGACCCATGTGTTGCAGGGGCCATCCTAAATCACTCTGGGCCATAAGAACATAAGAAGTGCCATACTGGGTCACACCAATGGTCCATCTAGCCCAGCATCCTGTCTCCAACAGTGGCCAATCATGGTGGCTTGGGAGAAGCACCCAACAGGTCACAATGGGGGATCCATACCCTGTTGTTTTCCCCCAGTTCCCGTCATGTTCCCTGATCCTGTTTGGCTAATAGCTGCTAATGGACCTATCTTCCAGAAACTTGTCCAAACCTCTTTTAAACTCAGCTATAGTACTGGCCCTTACCACAGTCTCTGGCAGTAGATTCCACAACCCAATTATACACCGAGTGAAAAAATATTTTCTTTTATTTGTTTTAAACTTGCCACCCATGAGTGTCATGGAGTGTCCCCTAGTTCTAGTACTAGCTGAGAGGGTAAATATAACTCTTCCTTATTTATTAGTTCCACACCACTCATGATTTTATAGACCTCTATCATATCTCCTCTCAGTCGTTTCTTCTCCAAGTTGAAGAGCCCCCACCTACCAAGTCTCTCCTCATACAGGAGCCCTTCCATGCCCTTAATTTTGGCCATCCAGCTACAAAGTGAAGATCCCCATGTGAAGCTCCCCAAGTGAAGCCACCCCGAGCTGCTTGCAGGAGGGGCGGGGTATAAATGTATTAAATAAATAAAAATATATTTGAGGCTTTGTGGGCCCATATTTTATACCAGTGCTTCTCACACTCCATGTTGTCACTTCAAGTTTACACATGGACTCCATGGGTGCAGCCAGATGAGCCTGTCTGGAATTGATCCCTCTGCGGGCAGGCAAGCCACTGTCGAACATCCCACCATGCTTTGGGGTGGGTTGAGGTACCGGCCAGTGGCCATGTGTGGGCACCCAGCACCACCTCAGTCTCCTCTGGGCTGCCCACTATTCCCCCTCCCAGCTGTAAAAGGGTTTCGCAGGACTGGCGACAGCACCCACTGCTCAAAGCCCCGCAGCAGACCTCATCCCAGGGAAGGGCAAACGGGGAGCAGAACCGTGAGGAGCAGCAGCACACTACCATGAGTTGGGCACTGGGCAGTCTTACCCCACTTTGGGTAAGGCTGCTACGCCTTGCATCCTTGGAAAAAGGCTGAGGACGCAGGACCTAGCAGCCAGCTGGCCACCCCACTCCTGGGTGGGGTGAGTATCTGGCAGCTGCTGGGCACATGAGCCACTGCATCTTGTGGCAACGGTGCCCAACTCACAGTAAAATCACATGCGACATCACTCTATGTATTGAGGGCTCCAGTAGGCCCCACTCCCAACATATGGGATTTGTGAGACAGTTGCCCAGTCTCCACTTGCTGGGATCTAGCCCTACACATAATTTTATTTATTTATTTATTTATTTATTACATATTTCTCCTTCTCTAAGGACTCAGGGCGGCTACATCATAACTGTATGATGGCATTTGTTCAAGTGGTACCAAAGTTGTTTTTTAATGAGCTCATGAGAACATTCTTACTAGTGCATATGCAAGAGTTAAAACAAAAATTAAAATTTCAGTGCTAATGAAAGATTGTTTGAAAAACACACACATGGGACTGGGCTAGATTTTGGTGCAATGCCGCTGCAGTAGTAGAAAGGGGATTTAAAGCTGCACTCCCAAGGAAGCTGAAATAACTGCTGGTTGATGTATTTATTTCAGTGGTATACTTCAGTGGTGTACAACCTGCATCATTTGTGTAATGCAGGTGGGAACCTGGACCTTTAGCTTTAGCTTTCCCTTCATGGAGGAATACAACCTCCAAGGGTAAAATCCTCATCTGGTAACAAATGTCACTGAAGTCAGTTGAGTCATGCTGATTTACACATGATGAGGGTCTAACCCCAGAGATATCCAGAGGTGTAGCTAGATAAACACTTCTGTGTCATAGCTCACCTTCCTCAATGACCAGATAAATATTAGACAACAAGCTCAGTTCAGTTGTCACTGATGCTTTCTTCAAGTGTAAGTGGTTGTGGGAAATGCTACCCGATGTATCATCAGTACTTCCATCCATGTACCAATTCTTTTTGCAATAACACCCAAGGCTGACAAAGAAAATGATGAAGATCAAGTCTGTGAAAGCTAATTTCAGCTAGTAATGGATGGTTGAACTTTATAGTGTACAGTCTCTTTTTAAAGGGGGGAGCTGCTGAAGGGTTCAATTTCTGAGCTCTTATTTTTGTAATGAATGAAGTTACCACATCTGTTGTTTTAGCTGCAATTGAGAGTAGCCCCATTGAAGACTGGGGATCGTAGTCTTCATTCCTGTTTCTTGGAATGGAATGTAGCTGGTATGATGAATGATGGGCTTCAAAGAGAAGTTTTTATCCACCAGTTTGTAGGAATTATGAAATACTATGCTTGTCTCCCTAATAACAATGGCATGAACTTCCCACAGTTGCGATTTGTATCTTTCTTTATCACTGTCGTCTTCCATGCCATTCCCTATGCCTGGAAGCCACTCTTTGACTTATCCAATAGGCCTCACTTTCAGAACATACCACTTCAAAGAAACTTATAAACAAGGCCAACCTTGGAATTTGTGAGGATAAAATGCAGGGCTCTTGACAGCCCCAGGGCCGGCCCTAGGCATGTGCAACATGTGCGATTGCATATGGCCCCGCGCGTGGGGGTGGCAGCCCCAGCAAATTATTTAAATTATGCAAATTAAGCACCTCATCAAGACTTCACACATGGCCCCACATGGTCCCGCAAATCCTGGGGCCGGCCCTGGACAGACCCACCTCTTTCCCTATGACCCTGCCCCTTTGGGGCACCCTTCACAGTGCCCTAGAGGTGGTTGTATTTGGGGGCCTTCTGGAAGGGAGTGGGGGCCACCCACCCCCTGCCCTGGTGAAAACAGTGGCTACTGCAGGGCCCACAAAAGTAGAAAAAAACAGCAAGGCCTGGGGGGGCGGGGGTTGCCCTGTGGTAAGGCTAGTTCTGCCTTCTCCACAGAGGAAGGTGTGATCAAGCTAAAGACTGCAACATATTTGCCACATTAAATATATATATGTGCATCTTGTCAGTGAAAAGACACATGCGATCTCTCTCACAGCCACTCTCACAGTTTCTTCACCACCTCGCCCCTCTTCCTGCACAAATGCTTGGCTAAGATGGTGATGCGGAGAGATGCAGAAGTGCAGAGTTAATTGGAGAGATACAGATTGTCTCCGTATCTGCCAGTTCTTCAGCCAGGTGGATGGAGTAGATTATTCTCTGCGTAAGTTCCAGTCCTCAAAGCACTATGCTGGCACAAGCCCCATTCACCGAGAATCTGCCCAGTACCTGCAGGGAGTACACTGTATGGGTATTTTGCAAGATTATGGTCTAGCACTAAAACCGTAGACTTACACAATTATCTAGCGCTCTTCTGGGGCAATGCAAAAATTATAAAATAAAATAATAATATCATTAAGAGCTATGAGCATTTTTTTTTCTATGAATCCGTATGCATATTGTTCCTCCTTACTCCAACTAGTTTGCTTATTTTTGGAAATAATTTTTTTCAGTGAATGATTTACTGTTAATGGAGGAAAGAGAGATTAAGAAACAAAAACACTAGCTTCAATCCATCATTGGGGAATTAATCAATTGGCAGCCAGTGCTGACTGCTATTCAGATCTGTGGCCTGAACAGCTTAATTGGGGGGAGCATGTTAAAAGGGCTAGAATGATGTTCAAAGGAGCGTAAATTGGTACAGTTTGGAGCTATCACATGGCTTAATTTAACAGTTTCTGCACTATGTAGTTTGGAGAGAGACAGCGGCTAGTAGGCTTCATTACAGTTTCCTTCCATGAGATGGATGGGATAGGATAGGTATTTCTACCTGGAAATGGTTTATAAAGTACACAGAAATGCTACAGCTGGCCAAAAAGTGAGAAATGATTGTGAAAGCTGTCAGAAATGTTCTTTGATTCCTCTCAAAAAGTTGTTTTCAATAGAATGTACAACTTTTTGAGAGGAAACAATAGAGTAATATTTACTCCCTGTAAATATTATTAAACTATTGCTCCTATTCAGATCTATATGACAAACTATTCCAATCTAAGGTAATGAACTATTCAGATCTAATTTTCACTAGCATAATTGAGAGGGCATCAGCAAATTGCTGTTGTGTGCAATCAAACTCAAGGTCATCATCTTTGCTTGCTGCCCCTGTCCATCACCTCACTGATGCGTTTTCTAGGTGCTCAGTTAGTCACAGTATTTTTTGCAACCTGTGTCACAGATCCTAGTGATCTTTCCCTGCCTAGACCTCAGGGTTCTAGTGCAAGAGTAAGCTCCAGTCTGACCCTACAGCCTGCTAGGGCTCAGGGGACTTGATTAGCCCAGGGTCTGATGGCTAGCTATACACAGTTCCCCAAATAAAGTGTCAAGACAGGCTAAGGCTCCCCAGTTCCCTGCTGCCTTACGTTTGGGCCTGGACCAGCTACCGACCCTTTGCTTATTCTCTTGCCTTGACCCCCTCCCCCATTATGTGGTAGCTCCCTTGCCGGGCAGGCATCTGAGGTTGGACATACAAGCTAAGTTATTTCAGTGGAGCTTGCTTGCAAGGTGAGTCAGGGCTGCATGTTCAGACCTATTATCTCTGGAGATAGACTCAGATCCAATTTCAAGAAATCCCATGTGATGTCTTATGGAACTACTAGGCCTAATTATATATGGAAGGTAGGCAATTCTGTTTTGGCTTGCACTACTAAATATACATATTTAGGTGTTGTGTTTTCCTCCTCTAAGTCTTGGAAAGCCAACAATGAAGTCCATATAAATAAGGCCACTCAAATTGTTGGAGGTCTACTTAAATTATCATATGCTACCTTGATGACATCAGCTAAGGCAGCTTCTAACAATCTTGGAGTCAAAAGTGATCCCGAGTCAAATTTATGGAGCAGAGAGAGATCACTG
The DNA here is from genome assembly GCA_003113815.1 of Sphenodon punctatus. NCBI lineage: Eukaryota > Metazoa > Chordata > Lepidosauria > Sphenodontia > Sphenodontidae > Sphenodon > Sphenodon punctatus. The sequence goes on from QEPC01007009.1 coordinate 996,395, forward strand.
CATTAGGTTATAAACCCTCCTTGGAAATTCCACAAAATCAATTCCTCCGGGCTGTGCTGAGAGCCCCAAGAGCGACCCCTCTTCCTATGCTGAGAGCAGAAACGGGGACATTGGCGGTATCTGCCCAGGTTGTAATCAGATTCTTATTTTTTTTTAAGGAAACTTGCCATGGATAGTTCCTCGTTGCTCTTGACAAGCTGTTATATAGAGCAGAGAGACCATACTGGGGCTGTTCAGTTTGCATGGATTAACCATGTTAAAAAATTAGCCTGCAAACTTAAGTTACTAATGGTTGATGATTTGCCTGATTATAGGATCCTGAAGCGAGAATTTAAATCCCAAATAATAGAGTGGGCGCACAAGGATTTAGAGACGCTTGCTTTTTACAAATCTGAAGCCTTATATTCTCAGTTTAAAACAACTGTTACATTGGAAATATATTTGGACCAGATACAGGATCCCAGACTTAGGCGTATGTTTACCTTATTTCGTTTCAATTTATTTGAGACCAGTGAAGTGAGGGGTCGCCAAGGTGCTATCCCTAGGCAAGATAGGGTTCGTAGTAACTGCCTGGATACCGTTGAGACACTGCTCCACGTGTCTCAACGGTATGCCCTCTTTATGCGACTCTCCGAACCACATGGATCAACTCGATCCTTTCCCATCCAAATCTGGATGGCACGAAGAAAATGGAGATTCTTTTTACTCTGACTGATATTGCTCAAATAAGATCTTTAGCAATGTTGCTAGCTTTGGTTGACAAAGAGATGAGATGCCTACTGTTGGAGATCTCTGATACCGACTGATTTGATGTGTCATTGCCCTGTTTTTTAAGTATGCTTCCTTATACAGAAAGTGTTTTTTGCTGTATTGTTTTATGTTTTACTTCATATGCATGTATATATTTTCTTTTATAGTTGTGATAGCAAATATGCTGACCCAATAAACAAATAATAATAGACTCAGATGCAAATGTTGTCAAAGTTTGGGAATGTCTGAGACCTGGATTCTGATCCAGAAAGGGATTTTGCAAAACAGCCTAGCTCTGCTTAATGGGCTTGATCGGATCACCGTGTTTAAGCTCTTCAGACCTTTGTGCTGTTTGAAATCTGGCTGCAGATGCAGAGCTAAATGATGCTTCTGCAAGTCTGTCATTACTATAATCAATTGTCTTCTATACTAGACCTTTCATCTGACTGAACACAGGCACTCTTAGCCAGTTACTTCTTGCAACGTGAAAATGATGCTGCCAGAGGACTTTGAAACAGCACTGCTTAGCTTCAGGGTCCTAAATGTTTCAACATCTCCTTGAGACAGCACCCTGACAACATAAGTAAATCCAACTAACCTTATAAATATATCGTACATGACGTTTATTTTGGAGCAAACTTGTTGCCCTGCATTCCAAACCTCAGAAGGCATTATGCCATCCTCTTTATTCATCAAGAGTATGCCCAAGTCCCAGAGTTGCTGCATGCCCACATGTTTCCTGTCTCTAAAAGAAAATGCAGAAGAATTCAAACACTATCCAAATGCAAATGTTACAAGCCACATCAGATGTCAGATGCACATTGAACAGCAAGATTGATAAATGTGACGATAATCTTAAACACACTTACTCATGAGTAAGACCCATCATTGACATCAATGGGATTACTCATGAGTAAGTGTGTTTAGGTTCCAGCCTCTATACTTTAAGAGACCATGCCTCATTCCATTGAACAGTTCATCTAGATCCTGGGAATTCAGTGTTCTCAGGGTACTAAGGCACAAAAGTATGATGAATCCTACTAATACAGTTCCAACTCGTGTACATTTTAGTCATCCAGTGCCGGATTCTGGTTTCATTCACACTGATGCAAATCCACACTCACTCCAGACTTCCAGTGGTGTAACTAAGATCAGAATCTAGTTTTCTAATCAAATTGAAATCCTTTCTGTTACGTTTGACACACTTGGCTCAAAATCAGTTGGCATTTTTTCATACTCTTATTATCCATTTACCACAACTAATTATTTGTAACTAGGCACTTGTGATATGAATCACTTTAGAGAATCTCTTCCAAAGAGAACAGCATTGCTCAGATTCTATATTCTGATACCCAGACAAACAAACAAAACAGGGTGCAATCTGGGATGAATCACGCTTTATATCTCACTCCTTTTTTCTCTTCTACTGGCTTTAAAAACAGATTGCAGACTGGTGTTTTCACCTTAAAATACAGTGGCAGATATAGTCCTGCAGTAACACCAAACTTGCTACCAAGTCAAAAGACAGTGAGGAACATCTATGAGAGAATTTTCAAGACTGCTGTAAATCTGATTTTTTGCAAAGATTNTTTCTCTTCTACTGGCTTTAAAAACAGATTGCAGACTGGTGTTTTCACCTTAAAATACAGTGGCAGATATAGTCCTGCAGTAACACCAAACTTGCTACCAAGACGCAACCACGCAGGTCCACCTACCCCCCATGCACCGAGCAGCCGTCTGAAGGCCGCATGGGTGAGTGCATGCTCCCATGACCCAAGCACCACCCACTCATGTCCATGCACGGAGCATTGGGGGGAAATTCGGGATGCTCCATGCTAGGGCAGGGGTGGGTGATACGTGAATATGGGCGCACACCCAGTGAACACCCATCCCATCCCAGTTGATTCCCCACACACACACACTCGACGTCCTTGAGTCACTCCACAAAGCACACACAGGCCCGCCCCCATCTGTGTCTGTTTAAAAACGGCCTATGATGAGGCAAGTCATACAGGACAGATAGTAGAATGACTTTACAAACTCATTGAGATCTCTTTGGTATGGAGATGTGTACTCATTACAGTGAGAATTTGCAAGAGATGGTTTGTGAATACTTTGAGGGCAAGTAATCATTCAATATGGGTCGCTGTATTGAGTCGGAAAAATATAGTAAAGAACCTTTTCTCCCAGCCCCAAGTACAGCATTGCACAAGAGGTTAGGAGTACCTGGGACTTTACCCATTGATTTCAGTAGGGTAAAATGGTATCCTAGATGTCTTATTTGTGGAGGGGCATGCATTCACCTTCCTCTGAAGGATCGGATGTAGTACTTGGTGTTTCTGGATGCAGACTATTGTATTTAACTATGGAGTGTGTTAAGTGCATTACAAAATAAGATGACAAGAAGATGACAGCCTAACAATACATATCAATAACTTGGGGATCCAAGTCCCTCTTTCAGGAGAGCGAAACAAAAAAAGCACCTCTTTCCTGGTTGCCTCCTGGGGAAAGTGCTTGAGAGGACAATGGAGAGATGATGGAATAACACAAAACTAAATGGAATGATAAGGAAGCTCTCTTGAAATGCTTCTTATCATGAAGGTCCCTCTTTATGCACTCGGAATGCTGGGAGGTATGTGTAAACATGTGAGTGGGCAGAGCTTTTGCATTGAGAGGTGGAGATTATCAGCCAGGGGGCAGGGCTTGTCCCTCTTTGGCCACTCAAAACGTTGGAAGATGTGCACCAATGAAACTTATGGTGGTGAAGCATTTTGAGGAACATGTGTGTTGTCTCAGTGAAGTCACATTTACTCACTGATCATATGCAAGTGTTTGTGGGGTTGGGGTCCAAGTGACAAAGTCACTTTTGAAAATGTGACAAAGACTCCTAAGTCACTTAGGCCCTTGAGGAAAATCTCATGCCCTAAGACAATATTGCAATCCCCATTTCCCTGTATCTCCATCAGTAGTATTATTTGGGCTATGAAGGTGTTTCAAAACTCACACTTTTTATCAGTGCTTTCAACTTAATATTCCAGTCACAGAAGATTTGTCTACTCAGAAAAGGAACAGAAATAAACAAAGAGAAAATGGAGAACATGATAAAGGAACTGAAGGAAAAGAAGTAGCATTTCATGCCTTATCCTGTTCCCACCTCCTCACAATTCTTAAGCACATATGTACTCTCAATTTCCCAGGCTAACTACAAAGCAGTTCTGAAATGTACAAGACAAATAACAATGTCAGTCAAGAACAGCTACTGAAGCTAAGTGGCAACTTACTGTGCACAAAGGTAGAGCAATAAAGCAAGTCACATGGCAGAGCTCCTCTGAGGACTAGGGCTGCTGTATTTCTTTGCTTTAAGAGAAACAACACTTTTCTGTCACATCAAGAGTTAGGAGAAATACACAACTTTTACTGCACAGAAGTTGTTGCCATTTCATTTTGCACAGTTTTTGTAAACCCTTAATTTTGCTGAAAGTGATTATTCTTATCAAAAGCAAACAACATCATCAATGTCAAGCCCTCTCCCCTTCCAAAATGGGCCTGTTTTTGCTCCAAAGTGGCCCACGTTCACTGTCAAATTTCATGTACATAAGCCAAGGCTTTCATGGTAAAGGGGGTCCATTGGAAATTCCTTAAATTGAAGAATTTGCATCCAGAGTGGTTTCATATTTTGCCCTTTTATTCCACACGAGGAGTCTGTCCTCCCCAAGCTCACCCTAGGACACCTAAGTTACAGAGTGTGCTGTGCTTGGAGCCAGAAGCAAAAGCCCTTCAGGGCTGATCCCCCTGCTTCATCAGTCACATGAAAAATGATACGTATGAATTCATGAATCTCTATATAGTACTCTCATAGGCCGTTTTTGCACGAACACCTCCCCCTCCCCCCCGCTGGGTTTGCGGGAGGGTGTGTGGTGGGGGACATCTGTGCAAATGCCACGGTGGTGGGTAGGGGGATGGGTGTACATCTGTGCAAACAGCATGGGAGGTGGGTGGGGGTGCGTGTGTGCATGCTCCCACGCAACACCCACCTCCACCCATCACCCACCCATAGAGCCATCCGGCAAACCGGAGGAGGCTCCATGGGTGGAGATGGGTGGAGGTGGGTGTGCGCCTGTGGAAAAGGCCGCACACCCACCTCCACCCACCACTGGCGCACACCCATTCCCCCCACCCACCACATCCATGCAAAAATGGCCATAGATAGAGTTTTTTAAAGGATACTTTTCCTCTAGATACTAGTGTTTCCATAGCTTTCCAGTTAGGCCTTCATGAGTAAGAGTTAAACCTGGTTTATAATACAATTGCTAAACAAAGAAATGTT
>QEPC01007009.1:1004086-1021049 GCA_003113815.1 Sphenodon punctatus
GGAACAGCCAAGTCTTACATAAACGCCGAAATAGCAGGAGAATGGGAGCCAACCGAGCCTCCTCTGGGAGTGAATTCCACAGCACAGGGGCGGCCACCGGAAAAGATCTAACATCGGTGCCCACCCACCTCGCCCGGGGAACCTCCAAAAAGGCTGCCACGGATGATCTCAAGTGTCACACGGGCAGATGGGGAGTGAGGCGGTCCCGCAGATAAGTAGGACCCAGGCCATGATTAAATCCTTAGAATATCAGATCGTTTTACGGACACCAACTAATCATTAGATTACATGCAACTACTATCTCAAAAATGCTCTGTGTAAGCCAACAGCCTTTAGTTGGAAGCTTGGCTAATCCTTGAAGAGTATGGAGGTCAGTAGGCTATGTTTTCCTTGCCTTCTTCATTTTCTAACTTGGGAGCTACAAGACCCCTTCAATTATTTTTTTAAATTGAAGATGAATGAGAGTACTCCAGGAAGAAATCAGCCAGCACTTAAAGACTTTATCAGATAAATTCAGGTTCCTAACATCCCTGTCCTTGTCTGCATCTCTGCTCCACCATAGTAGTCTCTAAATCATTCTGGCGTGAACTACCTTGAACCATGAATCACCTTATTAACCCAGGATGCCTCCACTCAACGCCAGACCCAATACCTCCTGCTGTTAGGAACTATCAGCTTCTCTGCTATAATTCAGCATGTTTAGGACAATATCATTCATATTATGTGCCATGGTTATTGAGCCCCTCTCTATTAAGAATTAAGTCTCTTGCTATCAGGTTTTGTTTTGATTGGCTCAGATGGATGAAGCCAAAGAGGAAGCAGGGAGGAGCTATTTGATTAACAATAAATAGATGCAAAGATTTATGATCAAATTAGAACATCTTAATGATTTACCATAGCAATGAAACCAATAGGCTGGTGTTCCAATCCGATATCCACAAATTTGTATAATCCTCAGGGTAAAACAATTTAATGTGCTGTCTCTTTTATAGTTACAAAAGGCCTTTCATATGATCAATTATACATAAGAGTGTAATAAATGTAACTTTCTTCATACTAATCACATCTAACTTAAATTCTCTTGTCGGTCTTTGGAGTGCATGTAGCATTCCCCATAAAGTTTTTAGTTTCAGCTCTTAGCAAAAGTTAATATACCCAGAACTTCCAGATAAATCACCAGTACAAGGGTCTCTACACCAGTAAAACTATTCATACAATTAAGTGCTGCTCTCTCCTCTTATGCAACCCCCTTACTTAAAATAATGTTCCTGCTGTTTTGTGCCAACTGGATGCCAGGGCTTTGTTTGCTCATTGTGGTTCTGTTTCATTGAAAATGCAACGTTTGTGGTGAATGGTGCAGCACCACAGCCTTGGGCAACAAAAATCTCCCCACAAAATATTGGGATGAACCTGCACACGTACACCCCTATGCAGCTGGAAGATCTCACAGGCCAGCCTAGATTCTAGATAAGACAATATTCCTCACATTTTGTTTTATTTGAAGTCTGGCTGTTTATAGGGAGTCTGACACAGAAGCAAATTTAGCTTTTTTATATTAGCTGCTTTGCTGTTTAGACAAAGGATGCACCACATAAAGATAGAAAGCTTTAAGCCCATGAATGAGATACCAGATGCTACAGTGAGGTGGGTATAAAGAAAATTCTCAGAGATGTAGTGGGAAGGAAAGAGACATGCCATATTTCTCCTGTAGTCTAGCTGCATGTTTGGGGATATGCAGTGCTCTCCATGTTATTATCCATCTCCAGTAGGGCACCTATATTCACTGATGACCAGAACTCAGCAAAATAAATGCCAGAGTTACTCAGACCTATAACGGAACACTCAAAAAGTGGTAGAAGGGGGTGATGCAAAGGAAGGAAAGAAAAAAGGCTTATAATTAGATTTCAGGGGAAAGGGTTAAAGAATTTTTGGGTGGAAAGGATGGGTCTGAAATTAGGATTAGTGGGAGAATGTAAGAAGTATCATACTGTGTCAGACCAATGGTCCATCTAGGCCAGCATCCTTTTTCCAACATTGGCCAACTTAATTTGCTTTAGAGATGTGCATAACATAATGGAGTGATCCATTTCCTGTCCAACTTGACTAATAGCCATTTCATTGGACCTATCCTCTACGCTAAGAACACAAATTGGATGTTGGATGAACATTTAAACTTTAGGGTATTTATCAAAACCAAACTCCCCAAACTTTTAATAATAATAATAATAATAATAAATACATTTATTTAGCGTAGCCATAGGCCATTGCGAAAAGGAAACACAACAAATAAAACCCAAAACTTTTTGAAAGTCACCTACAATTAATCTTAACAGCCAATCCTGTGAGACTTCCAACCTTTTCACCAGTCACAGCCATTAAAATTGCAGGAAGATAAGGAAATAATAATGAAATCACAAAGGCTGAGCTTCCATGTGTATTCATGTTCGTAAGTGTATCTGTATACCATGTCACTGCATACCACAGTGTACCAGGTACAACTCACTTGCACTTTGAATGTGCACGTAACGGATTATCACAACTAGCTTTTATTGTATCTGCATTCACAGCCATTGGCATACTACTGTGATCAGACCTGGGCCTCTAGTTTTCAAAGCCATTGCCCTTAATGTCTGGCACATTTTTGAAACCAGGCTGTCAGGGAAGGAAAAATGAACTGGAACATCATAATCTGCTTCGACCATAGTGGGGAGAGAGACATCTGGTAGGCCACTTGGAAGTCAGCCAACAAGAAGACTTCAATTAAAATAATGAACATGCTCTCAGGAGTGCAACTCTGAACCCAGGAAGTTAGACTAGTATGCTACTTGAAAGCTGGTGTCCTTAGGCCTGTGCAATGGCATAGCACCCCACTCTCACAGGTGGTCGAATCCCATGTGTAAATTATGTCATTAAAATAGCATCACCAGACAAACCACACTGTGGAGTGGGAGGGAAAAGAAAGACAGTCAAGTCAGAGGGAGGGAGGGAGGGAGGGAGGAATGTAGAATTCCATTTCCCACAAAACCTTGGACTGACTCGGTTGATTACTAACCAAGACTTGCTCTAAAGTAACATTTGCAGTAGAAAGCAGCCGAAGAACAGTAGTATCAAGAACAGAAATTTCAGGTATGCTAAACGTCCTTGTGTGCTTCTTTATGTGACCATGCAAAGCCTTCTGGGATTATGTTTGGAAAGGGCAGCTCTAACAATGTGGTACCCAGATCAGTTTTCTTTTCCCAAGGCCTTGGATGTACAGAAGGAAGAAGAAAACTGGAATGGCTACCACTTCCTAGACAAACCTATTGGATGGGGGAGGGGGGGACACCTAGCGGCAGTGGCACAAAATATTAACCTCCAAAGAAACAGTGAGATGAAGAAACTCATTGCCCTGAAGGAATCAAGAAGGGGTAAAGCACTATAGGTTGTATCTCAGAAGATCCCACCTGGGAGAGCGGTGCACATTTCTGCCATGTTGATCTGGAGTCCAGTTCTGAAGTCAGATCTATGCTGTTGTTGAGTTGCTGATTCAGACAACCTTGGCAGCCTCTAGATACCAGACAGAGTGAAGCCAGTTTCTAATAAAAAATGGTGTACGCATAGCAGACAACCAATTCTCCCAAGGAATTCACAATTATGAAGCCCAATATAAACCACAGGAAGTCTCTCTCTACATATGTAATACATATCTGATCTTAGATGTTCGATCTTAGAACATCTAAACTTAGATGTTCAAATGAGCTAAAGGAATCCAGGCAGGCTATTGTATTTAGATTAGAGGATTAGGCCTGGCAAAATACGTTCACTAATGAGTTGATGCAGAATTTCCTTCTTTAGATCATTTAGAATTTGTAATGGCAATTGCCTGATGGAGTGTGAGGTCATTACAATATAGGATTAAACTGGCCAAATTATGTCAGCACAGATTCTTCAGAGACCCTGTTTACGAAGCCATTTCAAGGCAATATTAAAGTGGCAAAATGATTTCAGTGCATGCCTTGGAGAAGACTCTACTACTGTGCTCTTATGGTAAAATTTCATTGCGAGATTACAATAGGAAGTAAGAACTCCATGCAAGTCTGTGGAGATTAGACTCAATTATGATGTCAAAACAAAATGAAACAATGTCAGTGCAAGTTGTACCATTAAGGTCGAGGCTTAAACCTAGAAAAGCAAGGAAATTCAAAGCAAGGAAATCCAAAACCTGCCACATTACCTTTACCCTTGAGCTAAGGTGTTGTAGCATGTACAGTCTTTTTTATCAATTGTCTCTGAGCATAGGGGTATTGTTACTTACCAGAGATTATCTCTGTACAATCTTTGCAATTGCATTGTGCAGACACTAACTGATTAACCTGAGGAGTCAAACCTAAAAGAAAGGATTCAAGGAAATTCAGAGCTGGAGTTCCAAGGTAACAATTTACACTTAATTTACCTATCGTGCCAAAGTGTTACTTGATAGGCTGTTGAAAAGAGCTTGGTTGTATGCACATGCACTCGCACGCACACGTGCACACACACACATAAAATGAAGTAGCCAGGTAGGGTGGGGTGAGTTAAATCCAGGTTCAATTCAATAAATATTTATTATGAGTAAAAGTTGTATTGACAGCACTGAAAGGCCCCAGTCTGAATTGGGGAACCACTGTGGTAATGGTAAGTGCTCTTTAAACACACAAACAGACATAGTTACTACCCCTAGGAGCCTACAATCTACCTAGCAAGAAGATACAATGGGTGTTTTTAGACGGATGTGGAGGCAGCCCACCACTGGAATTGGTCCAAGGGTTCACCCCTGCCCCATGTCCACCCACTTCCAGCCCCACCTGGGTCTGCTTTAGACAGACCCAGTGAATCCTCCTGGCTGTGATCTTCCTGTGCAACCCCTAACCCCCCCCCCCCACACACACACACCATAGAGTTGCAGACAATCACCTGACACTCTAGGCTGGCATCCACAATTCTGTGGTGTTGTCAGGGCAACAGCCAGCCAGGAGTGGAGCTGCAGTGTGTGTCCACCAAGCAGACAGACAGCAGCTCCACTCCAGGCCAGTGCCTCAGGGTTGGCCAGACCACTGCGCTAGCAGCTCTGCAGGATGCTCCCGAGTGCTGCCAGTGGGGCTCCCGCACAGCCTGGTCTGCTTCCACATCTGGTGGGATACCTTCAGATGGACTGGCCAGCCTGGGAATGAAGCAGGCCAGTGCGGCCACCCCCAGAGCTGCCATCCATCTATTTACACCCAATGAAAAAGTATGTGAAACGAAAGAGTGCCGCATAGACCCCTGTTTAAGACAGGCTCTGCAGAGTTTAAGGAGGCTGTCTGAAATCTTCATGCAACAAGTTGCAGGATTGGGAGGACAGGAAGAGAGGGGGGACAATGGAAATTGAAATTAAATTGCACTGTTACACACACCTGGATTTTTCAATCTTCTGGGTTTACAAGTCCACAAGTAAGTTCCGGATGCATTTTTCACACACGCACTGCCCTGAGGCAGCTTAAAGTAGCTGCAGCTGTAGACATGACGGGCTGCCATGGAAACCAAATGACCACAGCTACCTGAAGCAAAGCAGTTTACCAGGAGAACGTTTTACACACAAAAGTTCTGTGAGAAGTTGTATGCAGAAGTTCAAAGAGCCGAATGTTTAAGATCTGGATGAGTGATTTAGACACACAGAAAGTTCAGGACGTAACAGCAAACATCCAGGAGAAATGTGTGTGTAAAAACACCCACAGATATGGGACTTTGAGAACCCCCCTGTGACTTTACTGCAGTCATAGGCAGGATCCTCCGATCCAGTGATGGTGGAAACAGTCTCACCTTGCTGTTATGGTTTGGTATTTTGACAGCAGTGCAGGTGTGCACTGGGCTTGGCAGGCAAACAAAAACAGGCGCACTAAGGAGCTTGTAGCACAGGGCTTAATTTGTGTACGTGGTGGCGGTGGGTCTTGTCATGGCTCAACCTCAGAATTCAAAGGGGGGCTGAGCCTTGGAAAAATGTTCCTAGTAGGAATGTGCATCTCAAAATGTGAAAGACCAGGTGTAACAGGGTGCAATTTTTCCCCAGGTAAGTCACTGCAAGACCAGTCCCCAGAAATCACTGTCTCATCAGGGAATTCATTTCAACGGCTTTTATTACAGTCAATGTTCATTCTTCCCCATATAAAAGCATACGCAGTCCAGACTTAGCGTCCCTGTGGGCCAGGCACAGTCCCAGCTGCTCTCTAGCAAGCCTGGTAGACTTGTCTAGGCTGCCAGCTTGTCTGCCTGCACCTTGCAGCCGTGTAAGCAAATCCTTCCACTCAGGCAACCCCTCTGCTCTGAGCAACTCCACTCACACGCCTGTCTCTTCCACAGCTGCAAGGAGTCTCCTGTCTGGGCTGCCGGCTCACTTGCCTACACCCTGCAGCTGCAGCAGTCTCCTGTGGCTGTTCCTAGCTCATCAAGTTCTCTCAGCCCAGGCAATACGCTCTGGGTCGGGCTTGCTCAGGAGGCAGCCCTCTAGCTAGCTCCTGCCTCTCCTGTCTTCTTCTCCCTAGCTCTGATTCAGACTTTACTCCTGGGCTGGCTTCTGCCACACCCAAGCCCAGATATTAGGCAGTCAGGCACTGTCCCTGAGTTACTATAGGCCCTGTGCCCTGGGTAGCACCTTTAACCCGCCAGTGCTACCTCTCTTAAAGGGCCAGACTCTGGTAGCTGCACCCTGCCACACCAGGAAAAGGTTGGTAGTGGTATTGGTCATTTCAGGTTTGGAAACAAAAACTAGAAACCTCCTGGATGGTGTATTTGGCTTTAATTAATGGATTTCTTATCTCACCCCCTGGGTTGGTCATCATATCGATTAAATCAAACGAACTCTTGTTTTATATTCAGCTGTAGAGAGGCAGGTTAGTCCAGAAGTTGATTTGCTAGCTGAAGGCTAGGGCTCAGTTTCCTGCTTCGACAAGCTCTGGGGTGGGGGGTGTAGCTTCGGTGTGTGTGTGTGTGTGTGTCTCTTCTTCAGCAGGTTTGGGCCACAGCAGTTCATTTTTATTTATTTTTTTAACAAATTAAGCAGGTAGCGGTGCCAGACTTCAGACCAGATAGAAAGTATCTTCCATGGGACATGTATGGACTAAGCAAGTAAGCAGTTTACCAGTCAAGGTTAACAGGGACAACTCTGCTGAAATTCTTTCAGTCCTGACTCAAATTCAGTGGCATCCCCACTCCCGCTTAAAATTGGTTGCATTCTGGTGGCATTTGGTGGCACAGGAAATGTTGCATTCTCCCCCCCATCCCCCTCCATGTTAGTGCCTTGAGCAGTCACCATCCTCTCTCACACAGCGATATTATTACTTCTCCGGATTTTGCTCTGTTGAGCCCCTTGTGATAGGGTGGGATAAAAATGTAAATAAATAATATCTGGGATCCAGATGAAGGCCCTAATTTCTTGGTGGGAGAGGGTGGAGCCAAGTTGAAAAGGGGGTGGGGTGCAGAGGTTCTTCCCTCCCCCTTTCTGACATGACTCTGCCATCTGCAGTGTGTTGTGATGTCACAATATTCCAAAAGAGGCATTGTCGCCACATTGGAAAGTGGTAGGCGTGGTGGTGTTAGATTCAGAAACTATGGGTATTTTCAGACATGACAACCCCACCCGTGGCCATGGGCGGGGTTGTCACATCTGCTCCCTCCCCACTAGATGTTTACCATGGGCAGGAGCAGAAGTAACCCTGGACCATGGCAGGGCTAACACGGGATGTGCGCTGGGCTCCCGGTCTGGGGTAGGCTTCCCCGGACCATGGTAGAGCAGGTCATCACATCTGATGGTCCGGTCCACCTAACCCCAGTCCATGGTTGGAGCAGTTCTGGGCACACACGGCAGCCTCATAGGCTGCTGCACCCACCCATCATGGAGGAGGTGGGGCCGTGCTGAGGAATGTGGGTGGCGGGACCATGTGGACCCATGTCCACACATCCCTCTCCCCACCCCCTCCCCAGCCAATGGAACGTTTGTTCAGCAGCTGGGCAGACCCCTGCCTCTGGTGAGGGGGCTCATCCTGGGGTGGGTTTAAGTGTGGCAGCTCACCGAGCCGTCATCACATGTAAAAATACCCTATAATCCTCTGCAAGCATCACATGTAAAAATACCCTATAATCCTCTGCAAGCAATGCTGAGAACAGGAAGCAGGATGTGTACGGACCAGCCACATGGCTAGCTAGTGCTGCTGCTGCAGCAGCTGCTGTAAAGTCTCTTCTTAGGTGAATAAATCTTGTGGACCTACCTCACTGGACTGTGCTTCTGCTAAACAACAGTAGGGGAGTCCCTTTGTTGGGGACCCACTCCTTTCTGGGTCAAAACACCTGGGAAGGTGGCAACCCTACTCCCTACTCAACCCTGCTCAAGAACCAGCCCTACTATGAAGCACTGACTACTTTCAACTCTCTCTGATTTGAATGAGAGCTGGGAGTGTGTACCGTTTCTCAGGAGACATTCAGGACCAGAGAAGTTGGCCCCCTACTGTGTTAGGAATAATAACAAACAAGCAAAACAACAAAACAATATCAATAATAAATAATGTAATGCTTCCCTGCCTTTAAATAGCACTTTGTGCGCTTTACAATCATAAAATATAAAAACAATATTAAAATCAATTAATTTAAAACAATTTAAAAGGGGAAGGTAAAGGGGGAGGCCAGACTGTATTAAGGGGAACTGGCAGTGTATCCTAAAAGCAGCTAGAGAATAAATGAGTTTTCAGGTGCTTTTTAAAGGTAAGGAGGGAGGAACTAAGACAGACATCACCCGCCGACTAAAGACGCAATGGCGGGATCCCCAAACAGCGGGTGGTTTCTGAGACAGTATGAAAATGTTGAGGGTAGCTAGGATAAAATATCATGAATTCTACTTCATTTGTGTCCATGGTTTTGTTAGTGTCTTTCTATTGTTATTTTTCATTCTTTATGTTAAAATATCAGTTCTTTGAAAACTGGTGTTTTGAAAGGATAATAGTTAATAGGCCAGATCCTTGTCAAATGTACATTAGCCAATTGGCATCAGCTGAAACCCCAACCAAGCATGGCTGACTGCTGTTTTCATCCAAACCACTCACTGGGTACAGAATAGATCTGATCACTCAGGGTATTTTCAGACGTTACAAGATCACGCTCAACCACAGTCAATTCCTTGTGGTGCGGAATGCCCTCGTAACGTCTGTTGGGGAACCGGAAGTCCCCCCCCCTCCCCAATGTTAACCACACTCAATCCCTGCCGGGAATCTCATTCACCATGCGATCGGCTGGACCGGCGGGACCGGCGCCTATCACGTGGTGAATGAGATTCCCAGCGGGGATGAAGGGACCTGTCACATCTGGACAGCAATCACGGCCCAGATTCCCTGCCGGGATTCTGGGCTGTGGTCATTTCGGGCGGGTGCTGCGGCGTGCGACGTTGCGCCATGCGGCCCCTCCCCGATTCCCCGCCGGGATCCCCCGGCACGTCTGTTGACCGTGCCGGAGTGATCCCGGTGGGGAATCATTTGGGTGATGCTGCCCCGTTTCATCTGAAATCACCCTCAGATCCTTGTTTGGCCTCTGTCACTTTAGGGGTGTTTGGAACTCACTATATGTTTAAGCTTCCACCATGTCCATGAAATGCCCCTCCCCCACACCCTTTTTCCATCTCTCTTGTTCCACTTTACTGTAGTTATTCCTATGACTTTGAGTTTTGGATTCCAATCAAGAAAAAACACATCTGCCTTTTATCAACTCATCTCAGAAACCACAAATTTTGAATGGTTAATGGCTAAAACCATAAATTAGACCAGGGCCATTCAAAAATGTAAATAAGGTTTGCCTAAAGATTTATGAACCTGCCACAGATTTTGAGGTTGTAGTCAACTTGGGGTGTGTGTGTGTGTCTTGTTTCACCAGGAGAAAGCAGGTTATGCCAAATAACCCTAGAAACTCCAGCAGAAAGCCAAGCCCATTCTTCTCAACAAACAACCTAAAAGCTATCTGCTATGTAGTCTCCCTTGAGTCTGATGAAAAATAGGAAAGGCATGGGGGTGGGGTGGGGAGAAAGAGTTTGAAGAAGTGAGAGGGTGAAGAAGAGAGAACAGGGTGAAGAAGAGAGAGAAATAAGGAAAGAGGGTAGAGAAAGAAAGGAAGCCATAAATGGACCCTGCACAAGAACCTGTTTAGAGCAGAAGGGTAGTGGCTGAAATGAATAGTAGATTCTGTATTCACAAACATTATTTATATATTTTTGGATAATACTCTGAATATACAAATTAATATTTGCACCAAGACAAATATTTACATATTCATTAGCACTCCCATTTTTCTGAGTCTTGGGACATTTTTTATGAATATTCAGAACCAAAAGACTGAAACTACCAAACAAAATTGAAAAACCTGACTGGAAATCAAAATGAATTTCCCAATGAAGCAGATGCAAATAGTGTTTTGTACCCGTTTAGCTGGACCCAAGCTGAATGTATGTTTTTTGTCGTGGATATTCATTTTAGCACTACAGAAAAAGAATGGAAAGAGAAACTGGAGGCATAGAGAAATGGGACAGGAGAACAGAGACAAAGAGCGTGGAGGGGTGGACCATCAAACAGACAGGAAGGCCAGATCCTCATTTACACTAAGACTATCTTACATCTCTTTTGGAGTGAAGCAACAATAAAGTGTGCGCAAACTATATTTTCACCCGTATTAAGACTCTTTAAAGCAGTCAGATTGGCACAAAACAGCCTTAAGCCCCAATCCAAGGTCCACATGTGTGCACCACACACACTACAGAAACACAGTATGAATGCACATGGTGCGACTGCGTACATTGCGTACACTCAGTGTTTGTTCACACATTGCATGCAGATCATAAATCAGGGCCTGTGCAACTGAGAATACAGGCCAGAGTGTTGGAGAGAAGTGGGTAAAGGGGATAGAGAAAGGGTAAGTTTCCCCCCTCATGCATGAACAATATACAATGGCTAATAAAGCTGTATTTCCAAGCTAATATTGATGGTATCTAAACTGGTTCTCAATATGTTACTTTCAAGAAAGTTATGGATATGGAGATATTATCCTCCTCATAATTTCTCACAGCTGTGGTGTTAACAATTAGCAGAGAATGCACCACAATCCTCCGCCGCAAAATGTTGGAGAAATTAATGACTGACAGACCACCATATCATGGCAACTTAGCTATAATTACACCTTTATAATGAACTATAACATTTCCACTAGATTTTAAGTGCTGATGGTTGGAAAGATAATCTTTTAAGTAGATGTCAGAGACAATGCAAATCTCCCTGACTCTTGTGTCCTATTGCTAAGACCTCCTTCACTTATTCTATAGCAAGCAAAGACTAAATTTTAATATTACCTCTGTCATCTAAGCCAAACAAATCTTGATGTTTAGGCCTTAAACATGCTTTGAATAATCTATTGTGCAGGCTGGCAAAGCCATGCCAAGGAGGGGAACAACAACATCTGCTTATTGCGTCCTGATTCTGGTATTTCCCAAAGCCAAAGAGGTCTCTCATCATAAAGCTCCTGTCTGAAAGAGACCATAAACTGACACACCAGGGCAAGAGCTCGGCCATAGAAAATAGTATTGTATACCCCTCATCTGGCTACATCCCATGCATAGTAGTCAGGGTTCTAGTCCGAGCACTCTTCATGGGGGAAGTGGCACCGCAACCATGACCAACTCTATGCAGATTGTCATTTTAATGCACTTGTAGATTTTTCCTAGCTTTGCTCGTCATAAAAAAATCTCAAGGAAAAATACACAAAGCTGAAACAGGTACCTGATTTGGTATCCATGGGTAATACCTGCATTTTTGGGTACCATTTTGGGTATCTGAATTGGTACCTGAATACTTATTGAGTATTAAAAAACCCAAAATACCAACAACTGGTGTGCCAAAATACCAAAATATAGACAACTGGTATACCAACTTACGGAATTTCCCCCAAATCCTGAAAAATCAGGGATGAAATCCAAGATAAAAATTGGGATTTCAATATACCGGTCCTTGGTATTTCAGCTGTTTGGTATACCAGTTGTCAGTATTTTGGTATTTTGGGTACCAATTGAAAACCACCTCAGGTAGCAAAAAATACCCAAAATATTTGGTTCTATTTAGGTACTAAAAATTTGATGGGTATACTTGTTATTGTGGGTACTCATTTCAGCTCTAAAAATAGACATCTTGGGTCAGATCCTTTGGTCCAGCTGAAAAACTAGTGTGGAAGGGAAGCTATTCTAAAAGGACATAAAACTCACTTTCACACTTCTCTGGACCTGGAACCACAGTGTGGAAGACTGTGGTCTTCCACAAGTTGTTCATGGTCTTCTAACTTAGTCTGGCGGTTAGGAGAGGGTTCAAAAATACTGTCAGGGCGTGGACATCTGTCCTAATCATTCCTCTTTTCTCTGACTAAGCTGCTGATGGTTGCAAGTCAGTTGCATACAAATTTCCAATCAACTGGAAGATCCTGCATGCACAGGGTTAATCTTTGAGGTCTGCGGCCAATGACAGGCACTCACAAGGCAACAGTGGACCTCGATGTAGTGTTTATAAAGTATCCATTCCATGATGCTAGCTCGTATACAAGAGTGCCCACTGTTATTAACCGATCCAGATGAGTCCATCCCAGGTGCAAGTATGGCCCCCCCGTCGGCAGGGGCAAGTTTGGCCCCCCCGTCGGCAGGCATCATTCTCCTTACTCACAATGAGAAGGGATTCCCTCACGGCCTGTGGTGCCGCTTGGAGGGGAGATGTGTGATCATCATTTGGGGGGGCATTCGAGGGTACATCGAAGCCACCCCTGGTTCATATTTTGGTACGTTTTCGTTAATGTTAAAGTTAAGTACTGGACCCGCATCGCTCTAGGTGATTTACCCCCACCTTAATTGGTATGTTAATTGGAAATAAAGAGTGCGGCCGTTTATAACCCAATAAAGTCGTCCTGTCTCCTTCGGTGCGTCGGCAAAGTCTGCCTGCCTGTTGCCTACAGCACCAGCGCCATTCATTTCTGAAGCTGCCAATTGCACCAGGACACAACCTTGGCCAATGCCTTCCCAACTCTTAGGTCCTGCTTACACCTTAAGAGAGAACTCACCTCTAGGCCTGTATAAATCTCAGATGCTCTGGGATACAATCATAGTAATGTGTAAAGGTTTGTAACATGTGAGGAAGCAGCATTAACAATAAGCAGGCTCATGAGTGTAGCTCCCAGTGCACCACTTTGAAAATGCATCCTTATGTGTCTTTTATCATTTTACTTAAGGTTTCATTAATGCAAAATAAGTCTATCTCCAAAGTAAAGAATTGCTTCTAAAACAGTACCACACTTAATGTTTCCATTATTGATCTGACTTATGCTGAGCTGCTCCCTCCTCTCTCCTGTGCAGCAAACTGCATCTGCTCTTGGCAAGTTATGAACTCACACATTTTAAGCAGCACTAATTTGAAGTGAATGCTTTATAAATAATCCACGCAAACAATCTTTGACATTAATATACATTTAGCAATACTAAACCCAAGCAGATAAAGTTCACAGTGGTTCGAAGAAGAGAAGGAGGCCTACATCATTTGTGGCCTTTAACTCCCCTGGGGGCCGTAAGGAAACAGGGTTGTACAGAGACCATGTTCTTCTTGCCACCTTCAATTGCATTCCATTCCCTCCAAGGTTTCCTTCCCACAAAAAAATATACTGTCCAGTTTTACACCAGGACAGTGTAAATGATCTTTACAAAAATCACTTCTTTTTTCATCTCTTCTATAGGACCAGGGTTGGCGTGGATAACCCAAAGCAATTAACACAAGCAGGAATTTAGATTGATGTATTTAGTTGAAGAGTTTGGCTTTTTCAGGGAAAGGTTAAATTTGGCCACACAAATACTTGGCAGATCTGAAAAATGCAGATATTCACTCTCATTGAAAGATGTGTGCAGGCTATATAAAAAAAAGTGTGGTGACTCTCCTAACCATTACCTCCAGCATTTTGTGTGCTCATCTGCACCACTGCCTAAAGTGTTCACAAGTGAGTCACTCAAAACTCACCTGATGTTGGGTTTGGCTGAAAACTCTAAAGCTCTCAGGGAATGCAAATCCTTTAAAGCAAGCCATTTAACGGTTTTGCATCAAAATCACATAAAAGCCATTGTTCAGTGTTTCACATAGCAAACCATGTGAAAACTTGATTGTTTCGCCAACATTTCACATGGTGATTTTGGGTTCACTCAGTCATAAAACTCATTATAAAATGTGGAAAATGTTATTACTTTTGACTTGAAAGTGAAGTAAATGATTGTGAACTAAAACTGTTGAGTTGCCTGCATGTGTGTGCACAAACACAGACAAACACATGCACACTCATCTGCCTGCTATGTCTTCAGAAATAAGTATTATCCACAGATGCAACAAGGGCCCTTTCCCCATTTTGGCAGCAAGCGGAGGGAGCTAAAGACAAATTCTGGTCCCTGGGGAAGTTTGTTGTTGATTACAATGGCAGATCTGAGCAAATCATTTGAAATGAATAGTTAATCTGAGAAACGTAGTCAGCTTCTCTGCTTGTGGAATGTCTGAGAAAGCTTATGATTTTCTTCTTGATAACTGCCCCACAGCTTTGGAACTCTCTTCCCCTAGAGGTTGGCCAAAGTCCAAGCAATTTCAGAAGGCAATGTAATGCCTTTATGTGGCTGGGCATTTCGCAGGAAGCAATAGGGTTTAGAGGGTGAGGATGGAAATGGTTTTAATGGGAACTTTATATAGTTTCAACAGGTTTTTATATGTTTGTATACTGTGAGCCTCCCAAAGCCTGTGGGAAAGGGTGGGCTATAAATATAAAGAAATAAACAAGCAAACAAATACATTTCTGGCCCCAACATCTGTCATCTTTGGAGGACAGTAGCACCTAATCAGTATCTCACTGGCAGTGGCCACCTTAGCAGCTTGCATCTGCTAGGAAACATGACTAGCCCTTTAAAAAAAGGCCTTTAAAGAAGGTGGTGTTAGTGCTTTGGCTCTGCCCCTGTTGCTGTATTGATCTGCAGACCTTAGTTGCCATGGTGTGAGCTAGAGTTCCAGATATCCCATGTTTTAAGAGACATCCTTTATTTCAGACCACCACAGGACACTGTTCTGAACAGCTCCTTGTAGTCCTTTATTTCTGGAAGTTTCTCCTGGCAACCCTCCCATGACTTCAGGGCTGCTGCTTCCTCCTTTCTGTCCCACTGCACTCCAAGGATGCCCATGATCATCTGCAAGACCGAACTATGACAATACCCCCAAACTGGGACACAATTGCAAACGGCCAAGTAGGACTACAAGTTCAGTGTGCCCGATGTTAATAATTTCCAGTAATACACAGAAAGAGAAGACAGAGAGAATATCAGGATTTTGTTTAGGACAATAAGTGTTTGTGAGGGATCCACTCCATGATCCTAGCCAGTATGTTAAAATACCCTTTGTTGGTGGCACATCCAGGCTAATCCATCCCAGGTTTTGCATTGGACTAAGAGGAAAGGAAGGAAGTCTGGACATAGTCAGGTGTGGTCAAGTTGCACTGAATTATGAGTAGGGTTGAAATGAGCAGCTAAATTGCTGTTCGTGAGAAATTTCAGCATATCAGTAACTGGGATCAATTTCCCAACTGTTTTCCGATATCAGTGCGATTTCTTGATTCTCGCAATACCACAAAATATCTTCCCAATGAATTTACCAACTTTCCACTTACCATTCAATTCATATACCACTTACCATGTTGCTGAGGGTACTGTTTTACTTCCAGGTTTGTTGTCTCTACATTTCTGAGCCAATCACTGTGTGAATAGCCCATCCCTTAACCTCCACTCTAGTGCCTCCAATCAGAATTTTTGTTCTATGTTGTTCCCTTTTCTTTGACCAATCTGTAACTGGATTGCAGATTAGTAAAGGAATCTGTGTACCAGCCAATGAATGATAAGGAAGTACAAGGGAAAATGGAGTGCAAGAAATGAGGTATTGCGTAGGTATCACCTCTCGGGATTTGAAATGGATAGCGAGGTGGTAAGAGGCAAAGCAGTAAGCAGAAAGTTGGTAAACTGAGAAACAAAATATGGGTGAAGACATTACCAAGTACTGAGAGGTTCTTTATTTGACCAAGATGGTATTGGGAACCAGAATTTCACTGAGATTTCCTGTTTTGATGGAATCTCATTTCAGACCTAGTAATGAGCCGCAGCAAGAAAGATTGTGGGTGTTAACAAATGAGATGATAGCTGCTGGAGTCCAGGTTCGGTCTGTGCAGCCCCCACCCATATGTTTACCATGTAGAGCCTAATAAATGGGCAGCCCCCCTGTGTGTACCTCTTATGCGCTTGGGCAGTCCCCCCTCAACTGCTACTCACAAGTTTAGCGTGACAAGCCTAATAGATGGGCAGGCAATCTTCCCCACTGTGCTCTGCCCACCAACCCCTCAGTATCCTGCCCCTGTCAGGGCTCATAGCCATGGCGAAACAGGAAGAAGAAGCCACACCAGGTGTTTCTTTCTTCTAGGGTCTTATGAACTCAGTGTGTGGTCCAGTGCCTGATATCCCCATCCACCCACAGAGGATCATACCTGGGTTTATACCTGCCAGCACTTGGTGGCTGGAAAGAACCCTTTTGCTATGCACATAATGCTGAGTTTATTGATCAAATCCCATAATTTATTGAGCACTATCTGTGACAGTGTAGCGGTGTCATGGGGTAAGTCCCCACAGGATCAGGTCCCAACAACACAGTCTCCTGCAGGGATTAGCTCATATAATCTTTATTTATATGCATACATAGCTCTCAGTCGCTCCGGCTGCTTTTAAACGAGGCACTGAAAAACGCCTCCTGAGCCCCGCGTTGAGAGAAGAGCCGCGCGGGGAGTGTTTACATGCTCCCTGCGCTGCCGGAAGTGACGTGCTCCCTGTTGTCGGCAGTGGCGGCGGCTGGAGATG